>JACAXG010000324.1:263470-285316 GCA_018881555.1 Amblyornis subalaris | reverse complement strand
CAGTAGTTTTCCACTCCTTACTAACTCCAGCTATCCCACAGTCCCCCTTTCCTGACGTAGTGAAGCCCCTCGACTATTTAACCTCATGAGATAAGATAATAAACGCCATTTGACCATCCACCACATTGGTGTCTGTGTGTCCATGGCCCGAGTGGCCACGGGGTAAGCCGGGCTGCCGTGCTAGCCTCTTGAACCAGGTCGCCTTGTCTTCCTAGCAGAAGGCAACACAGTAGCTACCCCTGCATAAAAGTTGACTGGGGTTTTTAAAATTAGTGGCACCTGCCCACAGAGGGTAGGTTCACTAATACAGGTTGGCCTGGATAATGAAGTAGGTTTAAAGGGTTTTTATCTTCCTTTTTACCCAGTAGAACAGTGCGAGGTTCAGGGCAGAATGTTGTAATTCAGGGGCAACCATTGATTCCCCACCAACTATTCATTTTGGTTACCGCATCGGAGACTCTGGGGGCCCATCCAGCATTATGAGGCTTTATGGTTCGCTTTAGGAGCCCATTGGTGCATTCCCCAATACCATTTGCTTGTGGATAATACGAAATGTGGAGGCTCCACTGAATTCCTTCCTCCTGGGCCCACTCCTGTACCACTCCAGCAGTGAAATGGCTTCCGTTGTCTGATTGGATAGACTTCGGTTTGGGCAGGCAACTAAACCATAACTTTAGGGGTTTTACAGTATTTTCTCCCTTAGCTTGTTGCACAGCCTCAGCCAGAGTTAGTCCTGATATTACCTCAATCCCAACCAGTACATATTGTTTTGCATCAGAAATTTGTAAGGGACCAATGTAGTCTACCCACCAGGTATCCTACAATCCTTTGTTATCTCTCAGGTGAAGTGGTGTATCCTTCAGTGGATCGTGATCTCATAGCCAAGTGTGGCACAGGCTACAAGCAGAGATCACTGTGTTGCAGAGTTCCCTGGTCACTGGGCACCCTCTACTGACTGCTTCTTTAAATAGAGCTTGGTTTTCTGAGTGGGCTCATTTTGCATGTAACCATTCCCACAGATGCTCTCACTTTTCCTCTTCTCCCCCTATTGTTAATCATGTCAGTGAATCTCCTTGATTGTTCCAGAGGTGCATGGGATTGTTCCCTGTCTGGTGTGCAGCAACCACCCCACAAGGAAGGTTCTTTCGTGATATTTAGGATCTCTTCCCATTTTTCTCATTGCCACCCTGGTACTCAATTTACTTCCCATTGATTCTTGTCCTAAAAGGGGAGCGACTGTACATCCTTTGAATACTGCATAGGAATCTGTGTAGATGTGTGTCTTCCTCAGTGTCTGATCCCTTGGTAAATACACTCCATACTGCTATTAATTCCCCCACCTGGGCACTCCTTTCTCCTTCTGTCACCACCCTGTTCTCCAAATCAACGTGTAGAGCAACTGCTTGATATTTCCACACTTTTCTCTCTCGTCTGGTGGGTGCATTTGTAAACCAAACATTCTTTAAGTGAGGTTCAAAAGAGGGAACAGGTTTTATATAGGAAGGAGGCAAGTCCAGGTCAGGTTTTTTAGCAGACTGGAGTATTTGGAGTATTTTGGGGGCTTGCTCAGTTACTTGGTGAGAGTGACAGTAATGATCAATTTGTGCATACCATTTCTGGACTGTCTCCCTCTGAGCTAGCCCTGTAGGGGCAGGAGTTCCAGACAGCACTGGTTTTAAAACCTTAAAAGGCCCTCGCAGAATGATTGATTGTTGTCAAATTGTTTTTCCTGCTTTTTGCAGGGCTAAGCTAACCAAAAACAGGCCCTTTTCCCAAGCAGAATATCACTTTTCAGCATCTTTAAAGCTGTGAGAATAAAACCCAATGGTGCGCATGGGACCCTCAGGTCCTCACTGCTACATATGTATGGATAGACCATGGATTGAAAATCCCCATTCAGTTTCATGTGGGTCTGTGGGATGTATTGGCCCCAAAGTTTAGTGTACACTGGCTTCAAAGATTAGTAGTTTTAGAGCTTCTTCATGCAGGGGGGTCCAGTCCCAAACTGTTCTTTTCCGTGTTAGCTCATACAGGGGGCAAGCAATAATGGAGAAGTCTGGAACATGTTTTCTCCAAAAAACCAATAAACCCAAAGGTGCTGGAGCTCTTTTTTACTCCCCGGCACCTTTACTTGCTCTAGGGTGGTCAAGGTTTCAGAGGGAATATACACTGCTCCTCCTTTCCACCATATACCTAGGAATTTAATCTCAGAGGAGGGAAATGGTACCTTTTCTGTGGGAATTTGGAGTCCCAGACTTTCCAAGTGGTGACCTGTGGCGTATGAAATGCGAGACACACAGGCTGAGAGTGAATCTGTGAATCTGTGAATCTGTATTTTGAAAAGTAGAGTCAGCTTATATACAGTAAAATTTGCTATGTTCAGCAGAACTTCAAAAGCCAGTTCCCGGAATCCTTGTATATTCTGCTGTTAGCTTTCTTATCAGAGTTAGCTGAATGTTTTTCTTGCCCTCAGGCCTTTGTGTGATAAGCACCCCTGATAACAGCAGATGTCTTCACAATGGGTGGTGACTTCAGGTGATAACTTCACAATGGGTGATGACTTCTCTGTAGAGGCTGGCTCCATTTCTTTTGCAAATCCACATCTACAGTGACCCACTGTGGTGACATCAGAACCGCCAATCAATACATCCTCAGTGTATTGGTATACCTTAGTCCCCTCTTCAGGGGTGTCTTGGTTTTGAGACAAATATAAGAGACTCTTTGGACTGAGTCTTTCTCTCCAAAAGGGTTCCAAAAATCCCCTTTCCACCAATAGGGAATGAATACCAATAGACAAAAGTGAAAAAAAGAATAAACAGTTTATTAACAAACAAAATACCTGCCCACCAGGCAAGGGAAAACAAAAGGTAAATAACTGTTGAGCACTAAACCGTCAGAACCCACTTCCCCCCACACACACACAGAGAAACAAAAATCCAAAAAGGGTCTGGAGAGTGGAGGCAGTGCAGGAGGAATACACCTTTCCCAACACATGGTCCAAAAGATGACGCCGGCCTTCCATGTGGAGGGGCAGAAGACCTCCTGCCCCCACAGAGCAGCCCTGTAGCAGAGAAAAATTCCAGTGACTACCTGGTGTTGACTTTTTTCCCTCCCAAGGCAGTCACAGCAGGCAAAAACAGCTGGGCTGGAGCCTTTTGGTGTGCTTTCTCTCCCCGGCTTAGCTCCCTGGGTCTTGCGGCATGGTGTGGAGCTGCTCCACTCTCGGCGATCCCGGTCCTGCTGGTTTTGGAGCAGCAGCCTATTCAGTTCACCTCCCAGCAACTAAAGAAATGCTACTCCAGCTTCTCCAATTGAGGGAAAAAGGAAAAGTGTTTTGCTTGGGCCAGAAACTAAGTCAGCCAAGCAGAGGAACCACGCTGCTCAGCATTGTGGAAAAAAAACAAAACACGCTGCCAGGAGGGGTTCCAGCGGGAGTGGCCAACTCTCAAGCAGCAGGCTCTGCGGCACTGACAAAGCCGGGCAGGGGTCTAGCAGAAAAACTACTCTGGTCTCCTCTCTCTCTGCCCACGCTGCGGCCACGTTCCCGTTCCCGTTCCCGGAACTGGAAGAGAGGGCAGGACTTCCTGCCTTCTGAACTGGAAGAGAGAGAGAGCAACTTTTGGCCCTGCCCTCACCAGGATCCTGGCTGGGCTCATGTGATATCCCCAAGCCAGGAAGGGGGGGTGCAGTGTAGAAAGAGAAAACCACAATTTTTGGGCATAAGCAGAGGACCATGTAATAGGCTAGATCACTCCAGGACATTCCACCCCTTATTCCATGTCATCTGCTTAATGCTCAAATTAATACATTTTAACTTTAAACAAACATATCTAAACATATATACATATAACTGTATAAAAATAGTGGCAGTGAAATTCAACAGTCAGTGGAACATAGGCATTCTAACATTACGAGCTGTTCTCCCCCAAAATCAAAGCCCCCTGAGGTACACCATGTGTTTCCCCATGCCTCTACATTACCTACCAGGTGCAACCTGGTCCCTGAGAAAAAACAACCCCACTAATGTGTTTGTCTTTGCTCGAGGCAGAATTGATCCAGTCTTTCCTAACATACCCCTCATATGTACCACTGGAACTTTGTCTGCTGTACGGAGGTGTTCGGATTGGGCAGGGCCAGCTCAGTTAGTGGAGCCTCAGGTGTTGACCAACCAGGTAGCCTTCGCTAAAAGCAGCTCCCAATTTTTGAAGCTCCCTCCTCCCAGTGCCTTCAAGGTGGTTTTTAGCAGTCCGTTGCACCGCTCAACATTCCCGGCAGCTGGTGCATGGTAAGGAATATGGTACACCCACTCAATACCATGTTCTCTAGCCCAGGTGTCTATGAGGCTATTTTTGAAATGAGTCCCATTGTCAGACTCAGTCCTCTCAGGGGTACCATGCCTCCAAAGGACTTGCTTTTCAAGGCCCAGGATGGTGTACCGGGCAGTAGTGTGAGGCACTGGGTAGATCTCCAACCATCCAGTGGTTGCTTCTACCATTGTGAGCACATAGTGCTTGCCTTGGCAGGTTTGTGGCAGCATGATATAATCAATTTGCCAGGCCTCCCCATACTTATATTTGGACCACCTTCCACCATACCACAAGGGTTTCACCCGCTCGGCCTGCTTGATCGCAGCGCACATCTCACAGTTGTGGATAACCTGAGAGATACTGTCCGTGGTCAAATTCACCCCTCGGTCTCGTGCCCACTTATAGGTGGCAGTTCTGCCTTGATGACCTGAGGCATCATTGGCCCATCGAGCTAGAAATAACTCTCCCTTTGTTGCCAATCCAAATCTATCTGTAACACCTCAGTTTTTGCAGCCTGATGTACTATAGGACCACGGGCCCCTGCTAAAACTGCTAGTGGCAACGGGCTTTTGGTTAACTGACCATATAAGGAATGAGACTGATGTATAACCCGTATAAGGACTGAAAATGTGTGATTGGTTGAGTGAGCAAAAGAATACCATATAAGGAATGAGACGGGTGGCCGAAAGAACGTATATAAACCACATGTTCTCTCAATAAAGTGATTTTGCTTGTGCACAGCGTGTTTGCATGCGCCAGCAGGGTCCGTGTCACACGCGCCAACAATCTACCTGTTCATTGTTGCGGTGCTCTTCATTAGCTCGAATCTGTGGAACATGGGCATCCACATAGCGGACTTTCACAGTCAGTTTCTCTACCCAAGTGGCAATGTCTTGCCATTCCCCAGCAGCCCAGATGGGTTTTCCTCTGTGCAGCCAATTGGCCTTTTTCCTCCTTTCCAGTCATCCCCACAGAGCATTGGCTACCATCCACGAGTCAGTGTAAAGGTAGAGCTTTGGCCATTTCTCTCTTTCAGCAATGTCCAAGGCCAACTGGACAGCTATGAGCTCTGCAAACTGTCTCGATCCACCTTCTCCTTCACTAGCTTCTGCAACTTGTCGTGTGAGGCTCCATACAGCTGCGTTCCATTTTCGGTTTGCCCCCACAATGCGACAGGAACCATCTGTGAAAAGAGCATATCGGGTTTCTTCTGGTGGCAGCTGGTTGTATGGTGGGGCTTCCTCAGCACACGCATCACGTGTTCTTGCTCCTCTTCGTCTGCCAGAGCAAAGTTCTCTCCTTCAAGCCAATTTGTAATTATTTCCAAGATCCCAGGGCGATTTGGGTTTCCAATACAGGCACATTGTGTGATCAGGGTTATTCACTTACTCCATGTGGCATCAGTGGCGTGATGGGTAGAAGAAACCTTTCCTTTGAACATCCACCCCAGCACTGGTAGTCGGGATGCCAGGAGAAGTTGTGCCTCTGTGCCAATTACTTCTGAGGCAGCCTGAACTCCTTCATAGGCGGGCCAGGATTTCTTTCTCTGTCAGAGTGTAGTTGGCTTCAGACCCTCTGTAACTTTGACTCCAGAATCCCAGTGGTTGGCCTCGAGTCTCACCAGGTACCTCCTGCCAAAGGCTCCAGGACAGACCACTGTTCCTGGCTGCAGAGTACGGCACATGCTTTACCTCTGGCTCTGTCCTGACTGGGCCAAGGACCACTGCATGAGCAATCTCTTGCTTGATCTGAGCAAAGGTCTGTTGCTGTTCAGGGCCTCAGTGGAAATTGTTCTTCTTGCGGGTCACCAGGTAAAGAGGGCTCAAAATTTGGCTGTACTCAGGAATGTGCATCTGCCAGAAACCTATGGCACCTAGAAAAGCTTGCATTTCCTTCTTGCTGGTTGGTGGAGACATCACTGCGATCTTGTCGATGACCTCGGTGGGTATCTGATGCCATCTGTCTTGCCACTTCACTCCCAGGAACTGGATCTCTCAGCCAGGTCCCTTGACTTTACTCGCTTGAATTGCAAAGCTGGCTTGCAGGAGAATCTGGATGATATTTTCCCCTTTCTCAAACATTGCCATTGCCGTGTTCCCCCACACAATGATGTCATCTATGTACTGCAAATGTTCTGGAGCTTCACCCTTTTCCAGTGCAGCCTGGACCAGTCCATGACAGGTGGTGGGGCTGTGCTTCCACCCCTCGGGCAATGGGTTCCTGGTGTACTGCATGCCCCTCCAGGTGAAGGCAAACTGAGGCCTACACTCTGGTGCCGGAGGAATGAAGAACGCATTGGCAATGTCAATAGTGGCATACAACTTCGCTGCCTTGGACTCCAGCTCGTACTGGAGCTCCAGCATGTCGGGCACAGCGGCACTCAGTGGTTGGGTAACGTCATTTAAGCCCCCATAGTCCACTGTCAGTCTCCATTCCCCATCAGACTTGTGCACAGGCCAGATGGGACTTTTGAAGGGTGAGTGGGCTTTGCTGACCACCCCTTGGCTCTCCAGCTCAGGGATCATCTTGTGGATGGGCATCAGGGCATCTCTATTTGTTCAATACTGCCGGCGATGCACTGTCAAGGTGACAATTGGGACTCGTTGTTCCTCTACCTTCAGGAGTCCTACTGCAGACAGATTTTCTGACAGTGTAGGCAAGGTGTTCAACTACCTAATGCCCTCTGTCTCCACAGCAGCTATCCCAAAAACCCACTTGAGTCCTTTGGGGTGTTTGAAGTAACCACTCTGGAGGAAATCTATGCCCAAAATACATGGGGCCTCTGGACCAGTCACAACAGGGTGTTTCTTCCACTCGTTCCCAGTCAAGCTCACCTCAGCTTCCAGCCAAGTCAACTCCTGTGATTCCCCTTTCACCCCAGCAATAGATACAGGTTCTGCCCCCACATGTCCCGATGGCATTAAAGTGCACTGTGCACCAGTGTCCACCAAAGCCTGGTATTTTTGTGGTTCTGACGTGCCAGGCCATCGAATCCACACTGTCCAAAAGACACGATTTTCCCATGCCTCTACCTGGCTTGAGGCAGGGCCCCTCTAATCCTGGCCATCATTCCCTCCTTGGACATATGTTCTGGAGGTCCCTTCAAGGGGATCAGTCATGTCATCCTCCGTTCTGTTATTCCCGGCAGTTCGGCTATGGGAAACTGGAGCTACATTCCTTCTGGTGGAACTCCCTCTATTAGTAGTTCCCTCCTTCACTTCACGCACCCATGCTGCCAGGACAAAAGTAGGTTTCCCATCCCACCTTCTCATATCTTCCCCTTGGTCACACAGAAAGAACCACAGGTCAGCTCATCGGGTGTACCCTCTCTCCCTAGCTGGGGGATGTCTGCTGCTACTAGTAGGGCCCCTGGTCTGTACCGACAAGATTTGGAGAAGGTCCTCTTTAAGCTCCTTTATGAGTTTCTGATGGGTCTCTTCAATCTTGTCTTCCATTTTCTGTATACGCTCTGTCAGGTTTGTTTCCACAGCTGAGATTTTTGCTTGTCCTGGGCCGTGTACAGTGTCTTCATATGCCCAGAGCCTCTTTGCCATAGCACCCAGTCTCATCTCCCTCATTCCACTGCATCATCGCTAGGGCAGGGGCGTACTCTCATGGCCCGAGTCGTGCAAGTTTGAGCCACATCACTGATGTACATTTCACCATATCTGGGCTTCTAGGGAATTGGTCGTCATCTGAGAAAATGGTCTCTATCACAGCCAGTTCTCTCAAGTGTTGAATTCATTACTCCATGGTCTTCCAAAGGCCTAGCTGCAGCTGGAGATCTTGGCACAGGTAACTTTCTTTCATGCTTGTTAAGAGCCACGTCCAGAGGCTGAGAGATTCAGGCCTCCTTGCAATTCCCTGGTCAATACCCACATCACCTGACAGGGATCCCAAGTGCCTCACTTCATTACCCTCCAAAATTATACCACCACCTGCGTTGTCCCAGATTCGGATAAATCAACTTACTATAGACTTGTCAAACCATCAGGTAAGATCTTTCCTTGGGGGAGCTCAGGACTTCTGGACAACGAATCAATATGATTATGCAGATGATGTTTTATTGTTTACATTACACTCTACTTATACATTTTACAACTACTGTCCACGCGATCATGCATTACTTGATTGGTCCCTCTATCTTGTCCATGCACTCTGCATGCACCTTCTGGAAAATATGATTGGTTCTAGTCCAGTGCAGCACAGTCTTTATCTACTTCTTGCTGTCTTGGTATTCTATTCTTCAGCTTTTTCTTTCCCAATTTAGCGCAGTTTACATTTCAGTAACCTTGATGAATTCCTGAGGGCTCTGATAAGAATAACTGAGGATGGTTTGGCTGGGGCACATTTCAGGGCTCAAATACCTTACAACATTTCCTTAGATTGTGAAGGCTTTCTACGGACAGGGAGTCAGTAATGATTTCTGGTTCTGATTCCTCTGCTGGCCATGAGGGTCCTGGCTCCGCATCATCATCAACTGGGTGAATGGATTTGGTTTTGTATTTCCTTCTCTGGACAGGGGCAACTGCTATTGGCTTAGGCTCCCTGTCTGGTTTAACTGCAACCTGAGTGACTGGAGTGTCTGCTGATTTATTGTCCTGTCCCTCTGGCTGTACTTGCTGCCCTACAGTATCGAGCAGCATGCGGTAAGCATTAGCTAGGGCTCAACACATTGCAATGAGCTTCCTCTTTTTAGATTTGTCAGTGCAATTTTCTTTCAGGTATTCCCCACCTCAGCTGGATTCTGAATTTGTTCAGGGGGAAAATTCTAAGCTATCGGGGCAGAGAATTCCTTCAGGGTTTGGCCTATGTCCTCCCACATCCCATGCCACTCAGGATTTTCTTTGACTGTGGCAGATCTCTGGACAACCTCTCTGGAAATCTCAGCCCTGATTCTAGACATGCTGCAGACCATATAGTGGAGCCCTAACAAACCTGAAAGATGTAACAACAAAAATGTGGTATCTTTAACATCCAGGGGGAACTAAGCATACTCAAAAGGTGATGTGCCAGATCTGAAGGGGAAGGAGAGGGTGAAAGGCTGGGAAAAATCGCCCCCTACTTCTCTAACAGACTGGATGCAATTATTAATAAACTCCCAAAAAAGGCTGCTGAGATCAGGACGGGGAAACAGTAGAAAACACACATCCCAAATAACTCTCTTTTCCCCTCATGATGCCTTATATGTTTGAAAAGCAGAGGCTGAGGCTGGATAAGAGGGTAAGAAAAAGTAAAAATTTATTTTTGAGGTATGGAGGAAGCAAAACCTTTCCCGAGGTACCCCCTGGGATCAGCCACACGCTCAGGAGGGCCCAAATCCCTGCGGCATCACAAGCAAGTGTAAGTTGCAAAAGGTAAAAAGGGCAAAAAGGTGTGTGTCCGCGCATTCAAGCTTCTACTATTATAGGGTTTTAGCGAATTAGCATAGTTGACAAAAATCTCCCAATTAGAAATACGGTTAATGAGGTAATTCCCCCCTTTGGTTCAGTCTCCCACCGAACCCCCCTAACACTGCTAGCTCTACTGTTGTTTTGGCTTTTAGGAGACATGGGACGGAGAGATGTCCCTGGTCCCCAGAACACTAGTGGTGATAAGGTGACATAGGAATTCTATTTTGACTATAGGATAGGGAATTTGCTAGCTAGGAATTTACAAGGTTATGGGGTAAAGGCTACAGGGCTACAGGATTACAGGGCTACTAATACATAAAAAGTATGAAAGCAAAAATACTACTAATATAAAAAGCATAAAAGCAAAAATCTCTTTGGCATCATGATGTTATCATTTGATAAATTATTGGCACAGGGCCTATCAATGCAGCAATCCTAAGTTGTGTCCTTGATATGTAAAAGACATATGCCAGGGCCACAATTGCCAAGATATATGGATAAGCACACATGCCTAGGTGCTAGAAAAACATAGAAGCAAGTAGCATGACTACTGAGTGCTGTACCCAATACAAAGGGTCTTAAACACGAATGTAATTAATTTTTTTTTTTCACTTTCTCACCCCACAAGTTGGGCGCCATATTTTGTCTCAGTTTTGAGAAAAATTTAAGGGAGAGACTCTTTGGACTGAGTCTTTCTCTCCAAAAGGGTTCCAAAAATCCCCTTTCCACCAATAGGGAATGAATACCAATAGACAAAAGTGAAAAAAAAGAATAAATGTTTTATTAACAAACAAAATACCCACCCACCAGGCAAGGGAAAACAAAAGGTAAATAACTGTTGAGCACTAAACCGTCAGAACCCACTTCCCCCGCCCACACACACAGAGAAACAAAAATCCAAAAAATGTCTTGAGAGTGGAGGCAGTGCAGGAGGAATACACCCTTCCCAACACATGGTCCAAAAGATGGTGCCAGCCTTCCATGTGGAGGGGCAGCAGACCCCCCACCCCCAGGGAGCAGCCCTGTAGCAGAGAAAAATTCCAGTGGCCACCTGGTGTTGACTTTTTTCCCTCCCAAGGCAGTCACAGCAGGCAAAAACAGCTGGACTGGAGCCTTTTGGTGTGCTTTCTCTCCCCGGCTTAGCTCCCTGGGTCTTGGGGCATGGTGTGCAGCCGCTCCACTCTCGGCGATTCTGGTCCTGCTGATTTCGGAGCAGTAGCCTGTTCAGTTTGTTGCCTTATATGTTTGAAAAGTAGAGGTTGAGGCTGAATAAGGGGGTAAAAAGTAAAAATTTATTAAAAGGTTCGGAGAAAGCAAAACTTTCCCAGGAGTATCCTGGGACCGACTGCGTTCGCAGGGCTTTTGGGCCCAATCCTGTGAGTGGAGTCCAGCAAGTGTAAGTTATACAAAGGTAAAAAAGGGTAAAAAGGGTACAAAAGAGGTACAAAAGAGGTTCCGTGCACATTCAGGCTTCTACTATTATAGGGTTTCAGTGAATTAACATAGTTTTGAAATATTTTCCAATGAAAAGCAGAATTTAGTCACACTATTCCTTGTGGCAGATTTCTATTGGAAGTTTTCTGCTTAGTTCAGTAGCTTCATTTTTCAGATATCAAGTCCAACTCCGGAATGCTTAAAGGCTGATAACTTGGTTCTATTTTGTCTATAGGAGAGGGATACAAGGTTGCAGGGTAGAGGTTATAGGATTATAGGGTTACTAATATATAAAAGTATAAAAGTAAAAATGCTACTAATATAAAAAGCATAAAAGCAAAAATCTCTCTGGCATCAAGTTCAGCTCCTGGCAACTAAAGAAATGCTGCTCCAGCTTCTCCAATTGAGGGAAAAAGGAAAAGTGTTTTGCTTGGGCCAAAAACTAAGTCAGCCAAGCAGAGAAACCACACTGCTCAGCGCCAAGGGAAAAAAAAAAGCCACACTGCTGGGCAGGGGTCCGGCAGGAGCGGCCCCAGTCTTGACTCTCAGGCAGCAGCCGCCGCAGCTCCAACACAGCCGGGCAGGGGTCTAGCAGAAAAATTACTCTGGTCTCCTCTCTCTCTGCACATGCTGTGGCCACGTTTCCGATCCTGGAACCGGAAGAGAGGGTGGGACTTCCTGCCTTCTGAACCAGAAGAGAGGGAGCATCCTCCCGGCCCCCTGAACCGGGAGAGAGAGAGAGCAACTTTCAGCCCCGCCCCCACCAGGATCCTGGACAGGCTCACGTGATATCCCCAAGCCGGGAAGGGGGGGGTGCGATGTAGAAAGAGAAAACCACAGTTTTTGGGCATAAGCAGAGGACCATGTAATAGACTAGATCACTCCAGGACAAGGGGCAATCTGTGCCAACTCCTGTGTGAGTGCATTATTGGCCAGAGTAGAGGAGAGTTGGTATCCTCGAGGGAGGCAAGTAAACGGATACTGATTCCCCTCCAAGGTAAAAGGAAAATGATCTCTGCCTTCTGCAGGGAAACCATGAAAAACATGTCTTTGACAGCAATAGTTGCAAGGATTGGATGGGCCCATTCCTGAACCATGTTAGCATTGAGGCATCAATAATCGACCATCACCACAACTTCCCATTAGGTTTACAGATGGGCCATGCAGGAGAATTACATGGTGAGTTTGTAGAGACAACTGTAGCGCTGCATTTTGCAGTTCTCCAGTTGTGCAGTGTTTTAAGTTCGGTAAATAGTTTCTCATGCACTTTTCTATAAACATAGTTCATGTTATTGTAACCAGCCTGATGTTTTGAATTCCTAGTCTATGTGATAGACAATTCCGTTGACCAGTGGACAGTAGGAGGTGGTATTCTCTTCCTCCAATCCACGTTGGTTTCTGAAAACATATAAATAAAGACCGAGGGCAGAGGCCACTCTCTCTTTTTTCCTCCTTCCTTCCTTGGCCTCTGCCCTGGCTGGTGGACCCTGATAACTGCGTCTCGTGTGCTTATTTCGTTTCCGAGAGCGACAGACAACTACCCCTCGCTCCTGCAATTCTGCAATTGCTGGAGTAATTCCTTCACGAGCTCCTAAAGGGAGCAGGTGGGGTTTTACTTTTGTTTTTTTGGAAGGAGGCAGACTTGGAGCAGCTTGCAACAGAGAGATAGTGGGAGATGGGAGACCAAACACCCATTCTCTCCCTCCAGCCTCTGTCCAGGCATGTCCCAGCAATGGTCCCACAATCATGACAGCTTCTGTGACTGTCTCATCCCCTGGTAACCAGCATTTCACTGGAGCTGTGCAGTGGGATTGGAATTTGCCAAAAGCATCAGTTTTCCATATCTTTTTCTTGTCTGGCTTAATGCCACAATGAGTGGCAAATTACCATATCTCCCTGGCTGTTTTCCATGAGCCTTCTCATGTAAATCCACTGGCTCCCCAGCTCGCTTACTGAGAGCTGGAAGTCTGGTTTCCTGACTCAGAACTGGTTAAACTGGTTAGTCTGATTTCTGGAGGGACTGAAGGGACCAAAGTGTTGGACTCCTGAGGGGGGATGCCCCTAGGGCATGACTCATGTCCTTTGATCTTATCCTAATTCTTTATCAAGCTTTCCACATGATCAGTGGGTAATTTGTCCATGACTTCTCTAGGAATTCCTTTTGCAATATCCTTCACCCATAATCTGTATCTTCTTTGCCCACTAGGCAACACATTTTTTCTGTGACTACCTGTTGAGGAAGGTTTTTCGACCTCTCCTATCCTCCTGAAGTCTGACCTCGGTTTAGGACTGTTGCTGTTGTATCAAGGACAGAGCAAAACAGGACACAAAGTACGATCCAGGAAGAAGGTGAAAATGCAATTATTTATTAATATACAGACCTGCTTTATACCTTAGCACACATGAATGCCATAAGGTCATTGGTCCCTTGGCCATCCACCTCTCAGGGTGATTGTCTAAGCTTTATAACATCCATTTCAAAATATTTATTTAGTCGATATCATAACAATATTGCATAACAACTTCACAGGTGCACGATAAGGATGTTTTCTAAAGGAAACATCTCACTGTTTTTCATAACTTACGTGAGAAAAGACAGGCTCTCACAGAATACTGTGAAAGCTGGAAAATTTCTCTGCTGAACGCTTTTCAGTATCCACATAGGACTACTTGTCCCAGAGACCCCAATTGCTGACCAGTAGTTACTAATTCTTGGGCTACCTCCAACCAGGTTATTACTGGTAGTGCACCCCTTCTTCCGGGCCTAGGGGTTGCCATTATGTGCTCTTGTAGTTGTTTAGCATGAACTTTTAGTGCATCAGGCAGGCCTCAGATCAAGACAGGAAATCTGTGGATCCACCTCAATTTCCATAGGGGAATGTTGTTGCGGCTCCAATAATTGTGTGTGCATTAATTGGAGACATGTAGTCTTTTGTACACTTTCTACAATGTGGCCAATCGTGGGGGTTTTAATCCTGTAGGGATCTCCCCTTTCCATAGGGTCTAATCCTCCCACCCAGTAGGCTGCCCTCTGGGTCAGGGACCACGGTGCTCGGTTATCATTTGTGGTCAGGAAAACCCCTGGTCACCAGAATCCTCTTGCCTCAGCTTCACTCTACAGAATTTGATCTCCTCCAGTCAGGGAGAAGCTCCACACATATTCAGTCTCTGATTCATTGGCCCTACAGCCATATTTTTCCTGAAGTTTAGCCAGGGCTTCTCCCATGTATGGAATAGTCCGTGTGGTAGTTTGCTAAGCTCTCCCCTGGCCATCGTTAGTGTTTTCAGTTTTAATGAGGGGACATATATGTATTACTTTTGCCTGAGCTCTTCCAATTCGCCAGAGGGGTACAGGGATTTGTTAACCCACACTGGTCTGGGGCATCTTAAATTGATGTCCTGTTCAAAATTTTTTGTTTCTAGCTCCTTTTTAAGAGATTCATTTCACTCCTCCACCTCCTGGGGAGCCAATCGAAGCAACAGATTAATTTCCCTCTCCACCTGAACGACTTCACACTCAGCAGCTGTGAGCATTCTTTTTCAAGTTGTTCCTGCAATGCTTTCATTCTTTCATTGACTCTTGTAAAGATCTTATCATTTCACTCTTGGATTTGAGTAGCTGTTCTGGGTTAACCAAAAGTATGTATTCTGTCACCATCCACATCAATGGGTCATTCACAGTAGCTGGTTACACACCTGGTCCCTGAGGCTATGACCAAGGAGAGGCAGATCATGTGAGGTGGGGTAGTATTTCTTATCTCAACTGTGATAACTTACCTGGGCAGCAGGAAGCACCACCCATCCTGAGTGTATTATCTCTGCTAATGGCCCATTACCGAACTGGATAAGCACCGACAAATAGAATGTCAGAAACATCTCATTCCATTGTGGAAATCCCCGCCCCTGGGGGAGGTACCAGCTAAGAACCACCATATAAAACAAAGCTCGGGGATTGAGAGAGACGATCACTGGACACCCAGAGGACCAGACCTTTCTGAACCACTGGACACCCAGACCGCTGGACACCTCGACCATGGGGTACCCAGCAGAGGAGGCGAACTTCCCACAGTTCCAGACCTTCAACAGGACAGCAACCACTGCCAGGTTGTACCGTGACTCTGTCGGTTTAAGCCGGTGTTTCTGTATTACTGCATTTATTTTAACCTTTCTATTAAAATTATAATTTTGACCTAAAATCTCTTGAGGTATTTGTGTGGGATAATTTCCCCTGCTGGTTCACGTTCAAACAATCACAGTAGCCATTCACTCCTTTTGCTCTGCTTTAAGAGCAGCCCCCAAAACAGCACCTTTGCCAGGTTTTAGTTTATGTTCTTTTGCAAGAATTGTAATTCAATCCACCACTGCTTGTGGGTCATGCCAAAAGTTACGAATCCAGGTCATACCATGAGGAGAAGGGTGTCATGGCGTGGCCTCGTCCAGCTGGAGGTCAGTGGCCGCAACCTTCCTAGAAGTTTCACGCTTGTCCGGCGGTGCCTCGGTGCAGTGTGCGACAGCCGGTGAGAAGGGCACAGTGTCATGCCTTCCACCCGCTAATCCCACCAGCATAGGTGGTTAAGCAGGCAGTTGCACAGTGGACACCTTAAGATGGGAATAAAGAGTCGGAGGTGGACTCTCCTTATGATGTTCCACAGAAGGTCTTTATTCTTGAAGGGTCAGGGAAGGAGAGCCAAAAGAACAGGGTGACACAAGGTTTTATACAGCACAGACAAGGGGTGGAGAGAACACTGAGGGCCAATCACATTAGGGTTAGGGGGAGGAGAAAAGGTGGGGTAGTAGTACACAAACCAATAAGGGTAGGCGAGGGGAGGAGCAGGGGAACAAAGCCAATGGGGCATCAAGTGAGGGAGAACATTCTGGAATATAACCATATACGGAACATAGATTGACAAGGATAAACCAAATGAATGGGGGAGCATACTACTCCAAGGCCTGGGTGGGAGAGACTTTCCTTCTTACTATAATCTAGGGGGAGATTCTGGACCTCGGAGCCTTTACTTAATACAACACCTGGGCTCCCTGGCCCCACTAGCTCCTCGGTTACTTGTGTGGCTGGCTTATCCTCCGCAGCATCTCCAGCTGCAGGCCAAGCCACCACCATAGAAGGGTTAGCACTATAACTGTTTAATTTCATCAGGAGGAGACAGTCCCCATTTGACTCACCCTAGGTGGTCATTCCTTTTGAATCAGTCATGAACCCACATAGAGTTAATGTCTTTCTCCCTGTTAACCCCCTGAGGGTCAGCTAGACTCTCTCCCAGAGAAAACCTTTCAACAGGTCTGATGTGCCCAGGTCATACTGAGAGGAGAAAAATTATCACTATAATTTCATAACAAGGAGAGTGTGTTAAGATCCAGTTATTAAAAGGCATTAAAAACAGGGTTTTTTCTTGACCACATCCACATATAGTTGGAAGAATTTTATAGGTAATGCTCCTGCTCCACTGGGTAATTCTATACACCATGAAAAATTAACTTTTAGCATAAAAATTCACAAAATACAAAAACATTTTCATACAAAAAGTTCTTATGCAAACACATCTTTACATCAAGCCTGTGCTCTATTTTCCAAGGGATAGATTATAGCACTGTTGTAATTTAATCTTGACACAAAACAAAAACTGTGGCTTTATTATTGGTGGGATTATAAATGAAATTAATTCCCTTTCAAATTTAGTTGTATTATCCCAAGTATCTTTTTTCTCTTTTTTTTCTTTTGAATTTTAGTGAGGAAATTGCCCTCATCACATTCTGCACCAACAGCTGAGAAGCATGTGTGGTGCAGAATGTGCTATAGTCACCACACTGATTAGCATAATTAAAAGAAGTGAGGCAAAGTTAAAACACCCTCTTAGGACACATGGCAGGAAACTCAACAGCACATCAGAGATGTTCAGGTGGGTATACAAGTTTCTGATTTACTTTGGAATGTCTAATAATTGATAACATATTTGCTTTGCTTGAGAACTGGTAGAAGGCTTTCCTGTTTTTTATCCATGTATTATTTGCAGTCCATGGCTATCCCTCCTTCTGGTTTAGGGAGACTCAACCATTTATCATGTAACATTTTCTTGTGTTGTTAAGATTCTTTAGTTCACTAATTAATAACTCCAAAAATTTCACCAAATCATAATAATTCTAAATCCTTCCGAGGCAGAACTGGGAACGTTAATACATATTTTTATGATTCCAAATATGTATAAATTCTTGTACCAACTCCTGTTGGAAATGATACAACTTTTAAAATTTTCTTTGTAATTTTAGTCAGGGGTTTGTTCGCGTTCGCCCAGGGGGAGGGGAATTGAAGTTTCTCTTTCCAAGAGTGTTCATTGGGTGGGACTTGATGACTTTAAGATGTACAGATTGGGAGTAGCCAGAAGATACAGAGGAGATGAATGACCATTAACGAACATCACCCCCCTGGAGCGGTCGGAGACACCTGTTCTGGGAAAAGATTGTGTTATGGGTTAGAAAAAAGAAATGAAAATTTGTTTCCTTTCCCCTGGGGTACCAGGGAGGCTGTGTAGTTGGGGAGGGGCTGGCCGGGAATTGATGGGCGATACTTAAGAACAAAAGGGAGTTATCTGTTCAGCTGCATTCCACGCTAATGACACAGAATGGACGATACTTAAGGACAAAAGGGACCACTTGCCCAGCCCAGAAGCCAAGACAATTCCCTCAGTTAAAGAAAAACAAAGACTTGGAAATACTGACAAGGGGGATGTTTCCCCAAAGGCTGGAGCATCTCGAGAGACCTGCCAGAGACTTGGGCGAGAGGTGGGTGGAGACCGGGGCTTGCCTCACTCTCGGCTTGGCGTTCGAGGAGGACGGTCGTGTCTGCAGCGAGTGCCGGTTTCGCTCCGGGAACACTGCTACACCGCGACGCCTCCGCCGGCTGGCTCCAGAGCACGGATACACTGTGACATCTCCGAGGCTCCCGCGGCGGCACAGGGTACAGAGTTATGCTGTAACCAATCGCCGCCCGGAGCTGCTCGTCTCTGCTGTTGGCTGCCTTCTGCTGGTTTGCCGGTGGGTGATACCGAGATCCATCGCTCCCCAGTCAACCCTGCCCGCCTGCACTGCTCGCTGCCCGCCGCCGAAGTTGGTGGAGCAGGGCTGCTGCCCTGTGGGTTCGCACCGGGGGCAACCCCCCCCTTCCCGTTCGCCGGAGCCGCCATTTGCACGTGAGGATCATCGCGCTCACGCCACAGCGCCCCTGCAGCCGCGGGGAGTCACCGCAGCCTCTCTGCTCCAATGGAGGATCTCCCAAAAACACACAAGGAACCGAAAAGGGGTTTGTCTGTTCTCTTATGGTTGCCGTTTAACTGTCTTGTTTTATATATATATATATATATAGTTATATAACCCTAGTAAAGAACTGTTATTCTTTTTACCACATCTTTGCCTTAGAGCCCTGTAATTTCAAAGGTACAGTAATTTGGAGGAGGGAGGGAGGTCATTCCTGTACTCAAGGGAGGTTTCCCACCTTCCTTGACAGACACCTGTCCTTCAAACCAGGACAGATTGATAAGAGTGATATAAGGGAATTAAGGGGTTAAGGGCTCACCTGCAGAACCATATCCACCTGCAGGAGCTGTGCTGTTTGTTAGACAATATATCGTTCGCTTAGCTTAATTGTGCTTGCTAAGGCAGAACGAGGGAGGATGCCAAACTATTGATAGAATGAAGGAACCGTGACTCGGTTTCCTGCTCTCTGGACCCCTGAACTTGTTGGAACTAGCCATAAAGTTTGGACTGAGACCAAGGAACCAGAGAGCATGCACAAGGAGGTGAGGTGAAAAGTTCAACTCTGAGGAAGACTCGGCTTACTTCATCTTGGGACCCTTGGGACCCCTTCCCACGACCACCAGGAGGTACTGCGCAAGCGCAAGCGTATGGAAATTATCTCAGAGCTCATTATCATGGGAAGCGGGAATAGATTATGCATATGTATAGGCATATCAGGGAACCTTAATACATAGTAATGTTTTTAGGAAATAAATATAGAGAGCTTTGTTGTAGACGTTGCACCTGCTTTGGAGGAATTATCCCCATGTGCCCAGCACGCTGGAATAAAAAAAACCATACCTACTTTACAACTTTCGGGTTATAGAGTTATTATCCGGGCTTCATTTTGGCGAGCCAGTCAGGAGGGGCTCTCTTCGGCTGTGGGATCGACTGAGGGGTGGACGTCCTAAGCGCGCACCTGGGTCCTATTCCCTGGAGGAGTTCCCTGTAGCCCTGCATTTTGCAGTTCTTCAGTTGTGCAGTGTTTTAAGTTCGGTAAATAGTTTCTCACGCACTTTTGTATAAACACAGCTCTTGTTATTGTAACCGACCTGTTGTTTTGAATTCCTAGTCTATGTGATAGACAATTCCGTTGACCAGTGGACAGCAGGAGGTGGTATTCTCATCCTCCAATCCACGGTGGTTTCTGAAAATATATAAATAAAGACCGAGGGCAGAGGCCGCTCTCTCTCTTTTTTCCCCTTGGCTTCCTTGGCCTCTGCCCTAGCTGGTGGACCCTGATAACTGAGTCTCGTGTGCTTATCTCGGTGGGACCTACATCTGGTGGAGCCCGTACGGCATTTCGTAAGTTTGTCGGGGGTTTTTCCCCTAGGTAGCTAGGGCTGTTTAAAATGGATATTACGAATCCCTCATGCGATACCTTGGCATTGAAAGTATTAGAGATAGCGCTGGAAACAGCGGAAGTCTCAGTCACCGGAACGGAGTTGCAGAAACTTTATTTCTGGGGAAAAGACAGAGGTCTTTTTGCAGAGCCTGGGCATGTGCTTTCGAAGGTGGCTTGGGTAGAGTTAGGTAAAGCCATCCTCGACAGCCTGGCTCTTGATTTCCAGCTGGATGTAGCTGGGTTGTTGATTTCTTGGCAATGCGTCAACAATGCTATTAAAGGCAGCAGCAGTCCTTTGGGCGCCTCCAGCCCTGTGGGCTCCCTCAACGAGCCAGGAGTCCTCTCCGACCTGGAGGCGGGGGATGGGCAGGGGGAGTTCGGGTCTCAGACAGCTCCTGAGTCCCCTCTCCTGGCCCAGGCCGAGGTGGGGGATGAGATTTGGAACAGGCCCGAGGACGAGCTGGCCTCGGGGAGCCCTGGGGAAGCGTCTTCCCCCCTCCTCAGAAGCCGAGAGTTTGGCGGTGCCGCTTCCTCCACCCCCGTGCTGTGGGACGGGGCAAGCGGAGGCGCGTGCCCATTCCTTTGTGCCTTTCCGGCGCTGGGGGAGCGGGCAGAGCCGCTGACTCGCGCGATTGTCACAGCTGAATGTCGGAACTGTGGGATGTCTACTCGGTACCCCCCTGGGGCGGCTCGAGTCCAGCTCACGCCGTCCTTTGCCGCTTCTGATGAGGACACGGCAGCGGCTGCGGGCGGGTCTCTGGCTGGCTCAGAGGAGGCAGAAGCGGAGTCTGTCTCGGGCCAGCCCGGAGCCGGGGACTTGATTGACTTGGACGATGCGCCGCGCCCCAGGGAGGGCTCCCTCCGTTCGGAGTGGGGCGTGCCGGCGCTTAGACTCCGTGCGCTAGGCAGTACACTGCTTGGCGCAATTTCAGACGCCGTGCGCGCCGCATGCGTTGGGATCCCTGCTGGCTCCGCGCGGGCCACCTACGCCGGCGGCCCGGCCCCTCGCCATGCAGGGGCGGGGAGAACCCGGCCGGGCTCTGCTCCGCCCCACGGCTACGGCCAGCGCCGCTGTGGGGTCTGGCGATCCGGCAGCTGTGGCAGAAGCAGCGGCGCTGCCGGCAGCGGTGGCACAGGCGGCGGCGGCGGCCGCGCACCCTGCCGAGGCTCCGCGCGGTGCGACCGACGCTCTGACTGGCCGGGGCCAGGTGCCGGCAGAGGCGACTGCAGCCCCGCGGGATTCCATGGATTCCGGAGCGGTGGCGGGTGTGATCCCCGGGCTGTTTGTTTTCGGTGCAGGCGGAGAGATGGCTGGGAAGCCGCTGCCCACTCCCCCTCCTGGATCTCGGGCTGGCCGTTCCTCCTCAGCCGCTTTGTGGACCTTACCGCCTTGTGTGGTGACAGTCCGTCCCTGGGACCAGACGAGGTTCTGGGGGGAGGTGAAAGCGAAACTTGACGAAATGGGCGATCGTGCGAAGGCACGCCACCTGCTGGTTCGTGAAGACAGATCCCCCAGCCCTGTGGTGACTGAAGTCCTTGTGGACGCTGGGGAACAGGACGCAGCAGGTGCTGCCGGTCCATCAGGTGAACTTCAGGCTTTTCCTGTCGTTGCTGGTACTCCACACAACACACATCAGGCTCTGCCATGGAAGGCTTTGATAGAGCTCCGAGAGACAACTGGCAAATATGGTCTAGGGTCTAGTGAGGTCATGCAGCGTCTCAGAGTCTTTAATGCTTCCTCACTAGTGCCTCATGACATCCGGTCTCTGGCTCGGGTTCTCTTTCCGCCTTTGCAATATGACATATTTGAAATGAAATGGCAGCAGCTGGCAAGTAAGACGGTAGAGCAGAATGCCATGCTGGATCAGCAGGATCCAAGACGTGGGATTGGCATTGATGTCCTGATGGGCACAGGCGATTATGCTGGTGCTCGCAAGCAGGTTGTCTTGGATGGCACAGTGCTAGATCAATGCCAGGAGATAGGCATGGCAGCAGTGATCCTGACCATCGAACTGGCAGCTCCAGCAGAAGAATTTGCAGACATTGCACAAAAGGACAGTGA
>JACAXG010000324.1:219422-258702 GCA_018881555.1 Amblyornis subalaris | reverse complement strand
GAGATGTAGCCCTGCATTTTGCAGTTTTTCAGTTGTGCACTGTTTTAAGTTCGGTAAATAGTTTCTCACGCACTTTTCTATAAACATAGCTCTTGTTATTGTAACCAGCCTGTTGTTTTGAATTCCTAGGCTATGTGATAGACAATTCCGTTGACCAGTGGACAGCAGGAGGTGGTATTCTCATCCTCCAATCCACGGTGGTTTCTGAAAACATATAAATAAAGACCGAGGGCAGAGGCCGCTCTCTCTCTTTTTTCCCCTTGGCTTCCTTGGCCTCTGCCCTAGCTGGTGGACCCTGATAATTGAGTCTCGTGTGCTTATCTCGGTGGGACCTACAGTTCCCCCTCTCGGTTCGCTCACCATGGAGACAGATCAACAACATGTTGCTGTAACTGCGGACAAATGGTATGTTTGGAATTTAGGGTATGTTTGGAATCTACGGTACCGCGGTTAGGGCTGCTGGTAAATCGCTCAGAGACGTCTAAATGTACAGCATTTTCCCTGGTTTTTTGGGTAGGTTAGGGCTTGCAAGCACCTGGCTCTGAGAGCCGGGGGAGGGATTTGCAGGCGGGAGTTCAGGGAGTTTGTTTTTTCTCTAAGGGTTTTTGCTGCACTCTGTGTTCAGGCAGATGGTAAGTGAAATTCCTGAAATACTACCTCAATACACATCGCGGTGTGTTAAGATTTGTGTTGATTGGTGTGTGTATGAGTGTGTTTGTGAGTTTAAAGACATTTTATGTTTTAATTGTAAGGGCACTTGTAAAGCTTGGGTTTTATGTGAGTGTGCATGTTGTAATAAGAGATGGTATTGTATAAATTTTAGAAAAAGCAAGTGGTGTTTTATATGTGAAAGACCTGAAATTAGACATCGGCGTGAGATTGCTGAATTGAAAAGTGGAGAACTTAGTGACAGGGACTGGCTGACTCTGAGAACAGAGCGCAACTGTTGTAACCCTAGTGTGTGGAAAACAACATTTAGTCCCAGAAATTTGGAACGTGTGGGAAGAGGATTGGGATAGAACAGTAAAACAGTGTGAGAAAACGTTTGCATGGAAAAGGGGCAAGAGAAAAGAATAGCACAGTGGCTAGATGAACTGAAAGTCTCTCTTGCAGTGGTTCGGTCTCGATCCTTGGGAATTTATCTATCCATTAGAACACACGATTGAGAGAGGGGGAAACCATGTCACCCTAACAGGATTATATCAAACCTTGGCAGGGAATTTTGTGGCTTTAGATTGGGAACAGCCCAAGGCTGAAGAACTAGAGATCCCTGCTCGCTTATGGGGTTTACCCTACTTTTGTGGGAATGCTAGACAGTTTTGGACTTTAAGGCGGTGGCACTATTTGTGGATTTTAATACAGTGCAAATTTTGTCAGAAGAATTGGTATTGTTGCTCTTCTAAACGAAAGATTGGGTGCCCTCGGTGTGCACCCCGAAGTGTAGATCCTGAGCCAAATATAATTAGATATTTGTGGGGGGGGAATACATAATTCCCGAAGTTTGGAGAGTGATAGAAGAGGACTAGGATAAGACTTTAAGGGAGTGTTTGGAAAAATTTGGAAGCAGGCACTAAAAGTATAGTGGCTAACCCTTCCCTTCCCCAGTGGTTATACCAGAGAAGCATAGCTCCAGGGGCCCTCACTTTGTGTGGATGTAGACAACAGCATTTGGAGTATAACTTGTGGATTTTAACACAGTGTAAATTTTGTAAAGTCAGGAGATATTACGCTTTTTCTTGGTTGTGGGAAGGGTGTGTTAAGTGTAGAGGAAATAGTGGCTTTGAAGTTATAAGGTTTGTGTGTAGCCGAAAGCACTATCTCTGAAATTGTGAAAGTAAGGTTGGAGAAAGGGAGATAAAAACACATAAAAGGAAATGGGGACTGGTCAGAGTAAGGAAATTTCACCCAAAAGCCCACTTGGTTGTATACTGGTACATTGGAAAGAGATTACTGGAACTGGGGGTACTGAGAGTAAAAGAACCCTTATAAAGTATTGTAACCAGTGGTGGCCACTTTATAAGTTAGTGGATGGGGGAAAATGGCCAGTTAATGGAACTCTGAATTATAATACCATACTACAGTTAATGTTATTTTTAAGAAGGGAAGGGAAGTGGGACGAGGCGGTCTATGCAGAAATGTTCTTTTCTCTTCAAAACCACCCTAAATGGCAGAGAAGTTGTGGAATTAAACCACCTACAGATCCCATGGTATTAGCCCTAGAGAGAGAGAATAAAACCAGTAAAGGCAAACTTAAGCGCTGCTGCTCAGCGTGCAGTATTGGCCAGAGGTGTACAAGGTCAGACAAAGTTTATCAGACTTTAGAACAAGAACAAGAATTAACTGATTTGTTTAAGCCTCCCCCTAGGAGACAGGAGGTTTTTCCTAGGAGACAGGAGGAAGATGTTGACTCAGAAGGTTCCCCTACTCCTACTCCTACTCCTGCTCCCACTCCCCCGGGAAGCCCTATCACCTCTCGAACAAGAAAACAAGTATTGCAAGCTCCTCTTCGAGAAGCGGTGGGACCTGAGGGGCATAGGATGCTAATAAAAGTACCTTTCTCCATGATGGATCTGGAGGCATGGAAAAAGGTTGCTAAAGATTACCAAAATGATCCAGTAAGTGTAACCAGACATTTACAATTTATTATGAAACAGCATAACCCAGATTGGAGTGACATACAACTATTATTGGAAGCAGTGACAGAAACAGAAAAACAATTAATTTTGAAAACAGCAGGAGACTTGGCAGAGGACTATTATAAGTCAATGCAGGAAGATGTAAAGGAGTATTTTCCACTCCAGGATCCAAATTGGGACCCAGATAAATCAGCAGAAATAGCAAAATTACGGGCTTATCGAGAATGGACTGTAAAAGGAATGGAGAGAGCCATTCCTAAAACTATAAATTGGTCAGCATTATATGCAGTTAAACAGGGTCCTTAGAGTCACCATCCGAGTTCCTGGACCGATTGAGGGATACGATGCGCCGTAACACACCGCTGGATCCTGGGTCAGAGGTAGGAGTGCAGCAATTAGTATCCCTATTTTTAGGCCAATCCACAGAGGATATTAGATGTAAACTTCAGAAATTGTGATCAACGGATGGGAGGAATTTGGAAATTTTATTGGATGAGGCGTGGAGAGTTTTTAGTAATTGGGAGGAAGGTTATAAGCAAGGGATGAGGAAACTAGTGGCAGTGGTAAGGGAGGAAGGAAGGGGAAGACAAAAACAAGGACCACCAAGACAGGGACCTCGACTGGGTAAAGACCAATGTGCAATATGCAAAAAGGTTGGTCACTGGAAAAATGAATGTCCATGACAAAAACAAAACAACCGCCAAGAAAAGGGGGGTCGAGAGAGGGTGGTTGCACATGCAAAAGAAGACTGAAGAGGACCGGGGGAATCCACCCTGGTGGATCCACTAGTTATAATAAAGCTGAGGAAAAAGGAAAAAGAAGAATTTTTGGTAGACACAGGAGCAACATATTTGGTTTTAAATAAAGCCTTAATGCCAGTGGGAGGCGAATATATTATGGTAAAAGGGGCAACTGGTCAATCTGAGAAAGCATATTTTTGTAAACCCTTGAGGTAAAAACTTGGGAAACAATGGGGTATTCATAAATTCTTATATATGCCTAACTCACCAAAGGCATTATTAGGTAGAGATTTATTGGAACAATTGCAAGCAGTCATCACATTTAAAAATGGGGAGATTACACTGGAGGCAAATGATCACCAGTATGTAGATATATTAAGCTTAATATTGACAACCACAGAGACTAAGGAAGAAATTAGTGAAGAAATCTTAAACCAAGTGTTCCCTGGGGTATGGACTACAAGTGTTCCTGGAAAGGCCAAAAATGCACTCCCAATACAGATCAGGCTCAAGGAAGGGAAGCAACCAGGGAGGGTCAAACAATACCCCCTTAAGAAAGAGGATAGAGAAGGAATTAGCCCAGTGATCGAAAACTTTTTGCAGCTAGGACTATTAAAAGAGTGTCAATATGAATTTAACACCCCCATTTTACCCGTCCGCAAACCTCATGGGTCGTATCGGATAGTACAGGATTTACGAGCTGTTAACAAGATAACTGAGGATCTTTATCCTGTGGTGGCAAATCCCTACACTTTATTAACGTGTCTAACCCTAAAGTTAACTTCGTTTGCTGTTTTAGATCTGAAGGATGCCTTCTTTTGTCTCCCTCTCCATGAAGCCAGCCAGAAAATTTTTTGCATTTGAATGGGAAAGCCCTAAGAGTGGGCGTAAGACTCAGCTCACATGAACACTGCTACCTCAGGGATTCAAGAATAGTCCTACCCTATTTGGAGAACAACTTGCAAAAGACTTGGAATCCTGGGAGGCCCCACCAGAAGAAGGAAAGCTACTGCAGTATGTAGACGACCTTCTACTAGCTACCCAGACAGAAGAGGCTTGCATGGCTTGGACGGTAAGCCTCTTAAACTTTTTGGGACTCCAAGGGTACAGGGTATCTAAGAAGAAAGCTCAGGTGGTGAAACAGAAAGTGATTTACCTGGGCTATGAGGTCAGTGCTGGACAGAGAACCTTAGGGCAAGACCGCAAGGAAGCAAGATGCCAAACCCCGAAACCCCAGACAGTAAGGGAATTACGGACCTTTCTGGGTATGACAGGATGATGCAGATTATGGATTTACAACTATGGATTGCTCGTGAAACCTTTATACAAGCTCATTGCAAAGGAAAAGAGACACCTCCAATGGACGAAGGAAGCCACACGGGCCTTCAACCAACTGAAAAATGCCCTCGTGTCTGCCCCAGCTCTAGGACTTTCGGATGTGAGTAAACCATTTTTTTTGTTTTCCCATAATAAAGAGGGGATTGCCCTGGGAATACTAGCACAGGACCTGGGCCCATATCAACGAGTGGTTGTTTATTTCTCTAAGCAACTAGACGCAGCAGCTAAGGGATGGCCTGGATGCCTCAGAGCTGTTGCAGCAGTGGTGCTAAATATTCAGGAAGCATGCAAATTTACTTGGGGTCAAAAAATGACTGTGTTAGTGTCCCACACAGTGTCTGTGGTGCTGGAAGTGAAAGGTGGGCACTGACTCTCCCCACAAAGGTTTCTGAAATACCAAGCCATCATGGTGGAACAAGATGATGTAGAAATAGTGGTAACTAACACTGTCAACCCAGCTTCTTTTCTCAGCAGAAATAAAGGGGACTCGGTACACCACGATTGCCTGAAGACCATTGAAGCCACATACTCCAGTCGGCCTGATCTGAAGGATACCCCTTTAGATGACGCAGAGACCTGGTTTACTGATGGAAGCAGCTATGTCATCAGCGGGAAAACGACATGCTGGGTATGCTGTTACCACCTGCCGAGAGGTAATAGAGTCAGGACTTTTACCAACAAATACCTGTGTACAGAAAGCTGAAATAATCGCCTTAACTCGTGCCTTAGAAATGGCAAAAGGCAAAAATATTAACATTTATACAGACTTAAGGTATGCATTTGGAGTTGTACATGCACATGGGGCCATATGGAAAGAACGAGGACTGTTGAATTCACAAGGGAAGAATATCAAACACGCACAAGAAATACTGCGACTAGTGGAAGCAGTCCAACTACCCGAGAAGGTGGCAATTATGCACATTAAAGCTCACCAAAAGGTGAGCTCAGAATTGGAAGAAGGGAATGAGCTGGCGGACAGAGAGGCAAAAGAGGCAGTGAAAGGTGAGGTGACAACTGAAGGGGCTTTAATTCCAGATGGACAGATTTTTTTTAGAAGGTAAGCCAGTTTATAAGGAAGATAAGAAATTGATCACAGATCAAGAAGGAACATACAATGAGGAAGGGTGGGCCATTACTGCATAAGGAAGGTTGATTGTTCCCTCTCACCTATTATGGTCACTGGTTAGGGAGGAATATCAGAAAACACACTGGGGAGTCGATGCGTTACATAATTATTTAATTGAAAGAATTATTGCCCGGAATCTATATGCTACCATCAAGCAGGTGACTCAGCAATGTGACCTTTGCCTCCAGACTAATCCCAAAAACACCCCCAAACCAAAATTGGGTCAAATTGGGAAAGGAAACAGACCTGGGCAACAATGGCAAATTGATATTTTGGAACTTCCAAGAAAAGGGGGGTATCTATATTTGTTGGTACTAACAGATACCTTTTCAGGCTGGCCAGAAGCCTTCCCCACTAAAACAGCAAAAGCCCGAGAAGTAACTAGAATATTGCTGCAGGAAATAATACCACGCTTTGGAGTTCCAGCCATGATGTCCTCAGGGGACCATGCTTTATCTCAAAGGTGGTACAACAAATTAGCCATCATTTGGGCATAGATTGGCAGCTCCACACCCCCTATCATCCTCAGTCAAGTGGTCAAGTGGAGAAAATGAATCACTTGATCAAACAACAAATTGTGAAGTTAGGACAAGAAACCAACCTAGCTTGGCCCCAGTCTCTCCCACTTGCTTTGTTGCGCATCAGAACCAAACCAAGAGCCAAAGAGGGACTAAGCCCTTTTGAAATGCTCTATGGGAGACTGTATGGGGTGCAGAAGGGAATGTCCACTCAAATTGGGGAAGAAATGATGACCAATTACATGATAGCATTAAGCAAAGAACTTAGGAAAATTGAAAAACACGTGGCTGGAACCCTAAGTCGGGGGCTAGATGGACCTATACATAATGTACAACCTGGAGATTACATATATGTAAAGTCTCTTGCAGAAAAAACTCTGGAACCACAGTGGGAAGGGCTGTTCCAAGTACTTCTCACCTCCTTTACTGCAATCAAAATCAAGGAGCAGAATGCCTGGATTCATCACACTCGAGTAAAGAAGGCTCCAGAGACCCCTTGGAGAGTGACTCCTGGTGGTAATGAACTGAAATTGAAGTTTACCAGGGCAAAATGAAAACTATTTTTCTCACAGTTATGATCGTAACTCTGGGATGGGAGGTTGTTTATGGACAAGAAGACATCTAATCCCAAGAAAGAATAACATTTGGGACCCCAGACAAAGCGAAGACACTGTTCCCACATTGGAATACAACCCTCCAAGCTGTAGTTTTGTAAAATCGGCAACTATATAGAAAAGATAAATGGGGAAGTATTGATAGTATTAAGGAATCACACTTTTACATAACTGCAGAAGTATTGCCAGATAGCCCGTATTATCTTAATGGCACTAAAGGACTAAATAATGTAGGATGCCGAGCATTTGCAACTCAAATAAGACGAGAAGGGGACACAAACCAACAAGACGCAATTCAACGTAGTAGACCCACAGGGATAGTTACGGAAGTCTATCAAGGAAAAGGATCGTGGAAAAGCCAGTCCTGTGTAAACACCACTGCACCCAATCAGTATGGCCCAGTATGCTGGTTGAATTTTACAGCAAATCATACAACGTTGGTGAGATGTGGTGTAAAGTTCAGTGGTGGCACAGACTGGGGATTTACTTTTGAACTTCAAATTTTATCAAAGTCTCCTGTAAGCACTACCACCCAGGCCCAAATAACCCATGCCACACAAACTACACCACCTGATCTGGAACCCAAAGTTTATGAAATCGGTCCTTATGTAATAAGGAACACTGGTCAAGAGCAATTATTGTTTAACCCAGAATGGTCTCTTAAACGTGTTGAATTGTTAATGCAAACCAATATTTCCAAAATTCAGCCAGCATGCTCTCCTCCTTTACAAATATCCTTTAAAGGATGGACAGCCTGGCTACGGAAACAGGTATTTTCCTTTTGGGGCAGAACATGAAGAGACTTAACTGGAGTGCTAGGGACCGGATTGGGAGTGCAAAATGGAATTGATTCAGAGATATTAATGAATAAATTGGCTACAGCCACTACTGATTTGATGAAACTAAAACAACCCTTACAATCTTCTTTGTTAGCATTAGGAACTGCTCAGTGGCAAATTTCAAAGGTATTCCCAAAATGGGAAAAAGCAGAAGGACAGGACCATAAATTAATAATAGATGCGCTTGGTAAAGTTCAGGAAAATGTGTCCCTAGCTCTTAGTTGTATACAGGCACAACTGTGGATGTAGTCAATGGCCGCCTTAATAATAAGAGAAGGAAGTGAAGGTGCTTTCCCCATTGAAATTCGAATGGCTATCTAGGACAATGCCACTGACCTAGAAAGGAAGCTCCAATCCTGGTGGACCCTGGTAAATTTTACATATGACCCTATTACTAACACAGCTATAGCCTTTGTGCTTACTATACGAAATGTCACAATCTGTGTCATCCATCCCATTATTGCATTAGGATTGAATCATGAGGGAACAGTGCTTTATCCCTCCGAACATAGAGCATGGGCCTGGATGGTAGATGAGAGATGGCAGACTGTAAACTTGCAATCCTGTGTTACTCGAGAGCATCAAGAGTTCATTTGTGAAACTAATACAATTGATGCCAAGGACATATGTCTTGACGTCGAGCAAGGCATTTGTCACTTCGAAGTCCATCCAGACACTAGTCAAAAGACTGTACTTATATATATTGGCCAAGGTTGTGTATGTTTAAGGACCGCTTGTGCCTTTGTGAAGATAGATGATAACAATGTACCCATGGTTGTTAAGAATAATTTCAATTTTTGTATTTGTAATTTTGTTAAGATTATTGGGTGTGACTTTTCGTATTTAGCACCAGTTGTATCCCACCAGCTGATAAAGTCCAATTATACAATGTATCACAAATTATCACCCACACCTATTGGAATGAACCTCACATTAGTGAGGCAATTAGTGAAACATCCAGACTTAGTCAAAATTTTGGAAGAAATCCAAGAAAGTGGAAAGAAAGCTTTAATTATCATTCATCATGATACTGAAAAGCAGTCTTACAAAGGGTAAGACAGGATACAAGTCATCACTGGTGGGATGTGCTCTTTGGATGGTCACCTACTGCAACTGGTACTTTAAATGCATTGTCACCCCATTATTGTTCTTCTGATACTGGTTAGTATTAGTCTTGTTTTGTCTATTATTTTGGTAGTGTGGGACTGGAGGATGTTACAACGAGTAGCAATTTTGACCTCTGTTAAATGTACATGGCAAAGCACTGAGAGATACTTTTTGTAGAAGATTGTTAGAAGAAGAATCCGTATATTAGAAATCAGTGTGTTAGTAAAAGAATTTACTTAGATTTTAGAAAAGGGGGGACTGATAAAAGGGAATTAAGGGGTTAAGGGCTCACCTGCAGAACCATATCCACCTGCAGGAGCTGTGCTGTTTGTTAGACAATATATCGTTCGCTTAGCTTAATTGTGCTTGCTAAGGCAGAACGAGGGAGGATGCCAAACTATTGATAGAATGAAGGAACCGTGACTCGGTTTCCTGCTCTCTGGACCCCTGAACTTGTTGGAACTAGCCATAAAGTTTGGACTGAGACCAAGGAACCAGAGAGCATGCACAAGGAGGTGAGGTGAAAAGTTCAACTCTGAGGAAGACTCGGCTTACTTCATCTTGGGACCCTTGGGACCCCTTCCCACGACCACCAGGAGGTACTGCGCAAGCGCAAGCGTATGGAAATTATCTCAGAGCTCATTATCATGGGAAGCGGGAATAGATTATGCATATGTATAGGCATATCAGGGAACCTTAATACATAGTAATGTTTTTAGGAAATAAATATAGAGAGCTTTGTTGTAGACGTTGCACATGCTTTGGAGGAATTATCCCCATGTGCCCGGCACGCTGGAATAAAAAAAACCATACCTACTTTATAACTTTCGGGTTATAGAGTTATTATCTGTGCTTCAAGAGAACCAAAGAATGAGGACCTAATTAGCATCGAAGGTGAAGGGATCAAAAACCAATTGGAGATCGAATACTAAGAATTGTGTAATGTAGAGCCAATGAATGTGAATTTCTTTGGGTTTTATATGTATAAATATGTGAAAAGTCTGGTAAAGAACCATGTGCGATGGAATGATTTTCACTGCACAAGCCGGGCATGTGTAGATGAAATAATTTCCATTGAACATCCTGGCCAGAATAAAGTAATGCCTTGATTCTCTAACACTGAAAAGATGTTGTTGGAGAGTTTCTGTTTTTCTCGCAGTTTCAGTTACAGTCCCAGGATAAAATTGGTTGAGACAAATTATACATCCATAAAACCTTTTGCCACACCATTTTTTTCAGTAAAAAGACAAAATAAGCTTGGCAAAAATCAAACTTAACAATGCATAAAATGCTTTGACTAATATTTGGTCTCCCAAGAAGTCACTTGTGATGAAAACACAAACAAATCACAAACATTAATAAACTGAATACAAGCAATTATGGAGGCAATTAAAAGTTTCATTGGTTCCCACACAGCTCCATCTCATCTGTTGGCAGGTTCCTATAAAAAGAAAAGTGAAAATTTGGCCCACTACAAGACCAATTATTAAAAGGAAGGAAAAACTTGTAGCTATCACAAAGGTGACAGGGCCTAAGTGAAAAATGATTATCACATCTAGGCATAAATCTGCTGGCAGTTCCCCCACTCCCAAACTCGTTTTTCTGATCTTCAGTGCGGGCATGCTGGCATTCCTAGAAAAAGAAAACAACACAAACTTCCCGGGCAAAATATGCTTTAGTGAATCAAGTTGTTTAACTGCATCAATTTGGTATCTTTTAGGTGGAGTTTTATCTTTATTTCATAAAGTGTTTGCTGCACTGCTCTTGTTGCTTTCAGTGGGGTCTCAGATGAATTTCACGTTTGTCAGAGGGAGTAAGACTGCTTGTAAAAATTTGGCAAGTGCTGCAGCCTGTGAAATAGGGAGTGCTTTAGATGCTTGAGCTGAGTTTCTTTTAGGGTTTTTAGCAGGCTTCTGCTTCTCACTGTGGTGCAATGAATTAACCTTATCAGTTTTGCAGAGAACATTATCTCTGTTTATTCCAGTGATTTTAACTCTGCCATTCACCCAGCTTCTCAGCATCCCACTGCATTGGTATTGACTGGATTTCAATCTCACCTGATTTATGGCCAGATTTTAATATTTCGGCAGCCATACATGGCACCATTTTAGTAGCAGTTTGCTGACCCTCACCAGTTTTAATTAAGCGTCAACATGCTGCTTCTTCATAATCAGATTTCAATGTGAACATTACATTTTGCTCTTTATCAGAACAGATTTGTTTACATTCTCTCAACTCCTCCACTGAACACAGCAAAAGGTCTGAGTTACAAAACTGTTTCAGAGAATGTTACAGGTTCAACATCCCACAATTCTTCCCATAAAATACTCTCTCTCATTTGCATTCCAAAGCTCTGTGTGAAGCCTTTGGACATGATCCTGTTTGGCAGCAAGCAATGCCTCTGCCTGAGGCCTTTTTTTGTTTACCACATTTAACTGAAAGAACAAGTCTTTCACCAAATCTTGTCAAGATAGTATTTCATCTTCAGATCTTTGAGTAACCAATCACTCATTATCCCAATTTTATTACACCAAGTCCACCCCAGGGGTAGAGGGGCAACTAACAAATTAATCAAGGAAGGACAACAAAATATTTTCTTAACGCTGGCCGCCTGGGACAGTCATTTTCCCTTAAAGTTCTCCCACAGCCCCCACAGAGGGAGCTGTGTTCAAATTTCTTAGAGTTCCTACAGAAGGAACCCTAATCCCCACAACCTCCACAGAGGAAGCTGCATTCAAATTTCTGAGTTCCTATGGAAGGAACCCTAAACTCCATAACCCCTCAAAGGAAGGTGCCTCCAAATTTCTAAGAATTCCTACAGAAGGAACCCCAAACTCCAGAAAGGGGGTAACCGTACTATTGTCAAAGGCACTCTGGGTCAGCAAACAGTATCCTGCAACTACTACACCAAATAATAAGATCCGGCTATTAAAATTTTTAGAGAGATGCCTCTGCCTGAATTAAGGTGCAAACAAGACCATATGCCAAAGTCAATAGTATGGATTTAACAGTAAATGCGAGAGAGAAAGAAAGAGAAAGAAATAGAAAAGAGGTGAGGGGAGAGAAAGATAGTGATGGAGACAGATTAAGTAGAAAATAACACCACTCTGTGGATCCCAAAAACATCCTGTTGATCCTCTTCTTCTGGTCTTCTTGGTGGTGAGGGTCCCCCAAAAACATAGAGTTCAATGGATTAATATACACTTGGGGCAGGTGGGAATGCCCAGATACCTCCCCTGGTGTTGGGGGGGCAAGTTTGACACGGTCTCTTGCAACAGACTGGATCAGTTGCATCACTGCATCATTTGCAGTCCTCTGGTGCAAGGCCTCAGGAATAAGTCTGTGGGGGCTTCAGGAGTCTTTGATGGATTATGACACCTCTTCAGCAGCCCCTCACGTGAATGTCCTGTGGATGTGGCCTTCCTGGAGTGGGAGGTTTTACAGCTGAGCCAGTTTGTGTAAGGAAAGATGGGTGTTAACTCCCTCTGACCAGAAGTTATGCCATACACCCAAAACTCTCCTCTGCCCCTCTCGATTGTGGGGGAGTGTGTGCAAACCTGGCCTCAGCAGATGAGCCTGTGGGCTATGGCCTCCCCCACCCCAAACTCAGCCAGAGCTGATTTTCAGGACAGCTGCTGGGTTTGGCTTTCTTGTGGATACATTCTTCTCCCTCAGCCTTGTTTACTTCTCCTTAAACCTGAGATAATTGAACAATAGTGTCACCTTTATCTCAAGTTCCCTTAGGCGGCTTAACTCACAGTCCAAAGTTCCATTCGGGAGGCATATTCAGGGAGGGGTGGGCTTCGGTGGTCGCAGCTTCTTTATACAGTTTTGCCATAATGGGCAAAAGGTCCTTCATAACAATGTTTAAGCCATTAACCGTAACATTTCAGTCTCTTATAGACAGTCACAATTTGACATGCCCTTGGTAGTAATATCCTTCAATAACCCACTGAGGGTCGATGTCCTTTTCCCCACTACCCCCTGGGAGGTTGTTCAGACTTCCTCCAGGAGAAAACCTTGCAACAGGTCTGGGTCACAACAGAAAACCCTACAACAGCTTTGGACCGCACTGATCACTCCATCACATCCAAGGGATCCTGTCTGTGACACTAATTTAATGTTACGACCTGCCCCAGAAGGTGAGGGTAACCCAGGTTCTTGTTAATAGATCCCTTGGGGTGGATTAGAGTGAAACGACACTGAATGATTGGTGTTTGTAAATATATATATATGTAGGGTTTATTTTAGAACCATTTGGTTGCAATGGAAAGCAGGTATGTAGTCGTTTGGGTTACTATTATCTGTAGTAATATAAAAATATGAAAGCATAAAAATATCACTTAAGAGAATGTATAAGGGAAAAGAACAAAAGAAAGAACGAAAGAGAAAGAGAAAGAGAGAAAGAGAGAGAAAGAAAAAGAAAAAGAAAAAGAGAGAAAGAGAGAAAGAGAAAGAGAGAGAGAGAGAAAGAGAGAAAGAGAAAGAGAAAGAGAGAAAGAAAGAGAAATGTTAAGAGTAGAAACATATCACCATCCATGGATCTCACAACAAGACAATTGTTGCAAATTAGATGTCCATTTGTCACCAAAACCGCAGGAAAAACAGAAACTCTCCAACATCTTTTCAGTGTTAGAGAATCAAGTCATTACTTTATTCTGGCCAGGATGTGCAGTAGAAATCATTCCATCACACATGGTTCTTTAGCAGACTTTTCACATATTTATACATAAAAAACCCAAATTAATTTTTGTTCATTGGTTCTACATTACACAATTCTTAGTATTCGATCTCCAATTGGTTTCTGATCCCTTCACCTTCGATGCTAATTAGGTCCTCATTCTTTGGTTCTCTTATCAATCTTTTCCCAGACTGTCTCCAACTGCACAACGGGGGGGGGGGGGAGGATGATGTCGGGATGTTTGTTAATGACCGTTTATCTCTGTATCTTCTGGCTACTCCCAACATGTAGATGTTAAACTCTCAGGGTATAGGAATCTTCTTTTTGTTGATTGAAGCCAATCAGGCCTCACCCAGCAAAACTCAAACCCTCGGTGAAGTCTTTTTGAAGAGAAACGTTAATTCCCCCCTACCCTTGGCAAAGGCAAACAAACACATGACTAAAGTTACTTAAATAATTTAGAAGTTGTATCATTTCCAACACATTGGTCGAAGTGATGGTCACTGTCTTGATCTGTCAGGGGTGGGGGAAAAAGCCCTTGAAACACAAAGTCTGATAGGTTAATATACGGTCAGGCTTGGTGGGAATGCTGAGGTACCTCCCCCGGGGGGGAACTTTCAGTCCTTTGGTGGAAGGCCTCAGAAATCAGTCTGGGGGCACTTCGGGAGTCTTTGATGGTTCATGACACCTTCTGACATGAGAGCTGCCTTTCATGTCAGTGTAGTTGAGCCAGTTATGCCCCATCAGAAGGGATGAATAATCTCAGGACCTTCCCCAGGGGGAGGAGGGGGAGTAGCCTCTGACGGTGATTGTTCACCCCCTCTGTCTTATGCAGACCAGAGGCTTGCCATTACACACCCAAAAACTCACCTCCTCTCCCTCGGGGGGTGCAAACTTGGCCTCAGCAAAGCACCCTGCTGCCTCCACAAAGGGGCAATTTTTTTGAGTCATTAACCGTTAACATTTCAATCTCTCACAGGCACTCCACATTCACAAGTCCCCTTGGATACCAGCATGGACCCTCTGCCTACCTGATAACCCTGCCCATACCCAGGGTCTCCTACACACCTGCTAGTCCAGCTTGATGTTTGCTAGCAAATTATGCACACACACATATACAACCTGGGTTTCTGGAGGATGCACACACTTTCACCCCCTGCTGGCAGCTGGCACCAGGCACATGGGCTGTGACTCAGTTCTGCTCCAGCTGCCAGTGCTGAGCCCCTCACTCACATCAGTACCTCCCAGTAGCTGTTTTTTGGAACGCACAACCATTCCCACCCCATGTTACAATCTACTCTAATCACAGAAGACAACTCTCTGTGAATAAAGTGGAAAGAACCCTGAAGGTTCGAATATACCCTGAAAAATATTAAAGTCAAACGAGGCTAAATGTTGGTACCAACAAAAATTGATGTATTTTATTTAACAGTAAGAGAGTGTCCCAGTCTGAGACAAAACCAGGAGGAAGACTAGAAGCGTCTCCTCTGCAAACGGTAGGGTTCGAAAACTCTCTCCCCCCACCTCAGGAATTCCTTGAAGGAAAGTGAAAAAAACTGTTTATTTAACAAACAGGGTGCTGAGAGGTGCACGCAGGCACCAGGGGAAGGAAAGAGAAAAAAAAATGAATAATGTTAGATAATAAACCTCTTGTGGTGGAGGAAACCTGGATGAATTCAGTGTCATTTTCTGGGTGTAGCTCTGCTCTCTCCGGAAGCTAGGGTACAGTGTAGGCCCCCCTCCGGGCCCAGGGTGTAGGCCTCCAGTGATGGTATGTAGAACGGAGTTCAGTTGTACAGTTCCAGAGGAAGAGGGAGAAAAAACCACAGTCCCAGGCTAGCAGGCTAGCCAAAAAAAAAAAGCAAAAAGAAAGTCACCAACTCTCCATCTCTCTCTCCTGAGAAACACAGGGCCGAGAGCTAGCTAAAGAAAAAATGGTAAAAGTGCTCCCTTCGCCTGCAGCTGCAGAAGTGGCGGTGGTGGCAGCCGCAGCGGTGATACGCGGAGGGGTGTGCATGTGTCCTTGAAGCAGCTGTGCTGAGAAATTCCTCTGGCAGCTTTAAAGGCACAGAGTTCATATTTGGCATGGAGCAGGCGATAGGGGATACAGCATCATAAAGTCACCCCAAGACAGAGAGAGAGAGAGAGAGAGATAAAGAAAGAGAGAAAGAGAGAAAGAAAGAGAAAAAGAGGGGTGTATGTGTGGGAGGGAAGGGGACAGGAAGAGTGACAGGTTAAGTGGAAACATATCACCCTTCCGTGGGTCCCAACAACGTCTCATTGATCCCCTACATCTGGTCTTCTTGGTGGTGAGGGTCCCCATCACCACCACCAAAAAGCATAGAATCTGTTGGATTAATATATGCTTTGGCCAGGTGGAATCGCCCAGGTACCACCCCTGCAGGGGGCCATCTTGAAACTGTCCCTTGCAAGACTGGGTCTGTTGCATAATTTTGCACCACATGCAGTGCTCTGGTGCAGGGTCTAGAGACCCCTTCGGGGGGGCCTTTGATGGGCCTTGACACCCCCTCAGCTGCCCCTTCATGTGCACATCCTGTAGATGTGGCTTTTCCCGGGGTGGGGGGTTTCCTTCAGCTGCATAGCAGAGGATGGGCGTTCCTCTGACCAGAGGCTTTTTTTTGCCACACCCCCAAAACCTCTCTCCTCTGTGCAAACCTGGCAGCAGATAAGCCTGAGGCTGTGGCCTCTACCCCGAAGCTGCTGGGCTGATCCTCCTGTGAAAGCATTCTTCTCCCCCAGCCCAGACCTTAGAATGGTGTCATTTTTACCTTACCCCAAATCAACTTATGGTCCAGGGCCTTAGCCAAGAGGGCCCATTCAGGGTGGTGGTGGTGGTCTTCAGTGCAGCTTTTTGGAGCAGCTTTGTTATACAGTTTTGCTATTATGACGCCTTAAGGATTGGCTTTTTGATTTTTCTAACCAAGCACTGTACTAGTGTGTAATTCTGAAATCCATATTATGTGCTTCACCTTCTTGTTAGACAAAACATTCTCTCTAAGCCTGGAAAACAAGGTCACTATCCCAGACCTAAGTATAAACAAAAGTGAATTGGGAGGGGGTGAATGAGGAAATATTACTTCATTACCTGAAACTGTAATTGGAAAATTAACTTCTGATAAGCAAATGTACCAAACCTATATCTGGGGGAGAAAACTCGTGATCGGGGTCCATCTTAGTCTAGCCTAGCATCGGCAAGACTCTGTACCAGAGGTGTACCACTCGAAGGCCTTCAATAAATTCATACTTTTATTCACTAACTTTGTTCAGTCTCTGTTTCAGGTACTCCCAATTTTAGGCATCAGTATTGGCACCCCAGATGGGACAAGAGGCATCTGGAAACCCCCCTGGACATCGAGCTCCCGCCCCCCTCGCCGGCACAGGGAGGCTGAAGCTACAGTCCAGTGGGACCAGAGCCCAAGAACCCCTCTTTAACCCTCTTCAACACAGGGACCAGGGACACGTGAGTGGATAAAAGTGGAATTTTTSTTATTTTTGTTTTGTTTTGATGCCCGGGTAGGGTGCTTAGAAATCGCTTATAGTTTGGGACCCTGGGAAGGGTCCAAGAGGGTCTAGCTTGCTTTGTTAGTTGCCTCTCTGTTCGTTTGGGACCCTGGGAGGAAGGGTCCAAGGGGTCCTAATTGCTAGTTCCCTCTCTGTTCATTGTTAGCTTTGTGAAGTTTTGTACTGCAGTATTTGTGATTAGGCTTGGATCCAGCGGTGACGCAGTAATTTTCAGGTTCAAACCACCCTTTTTGTTCTTTTTTTCTCTATTAGATTTCTGCTTGATTTCTGTGATTTTTCTGCTTATAAGATTAGACCACGGGTAATAACTCCTCTCGTAGATAATGCCCAAATATCTAAAAATTGTCCCTTGGATACAGTGTTAGCAAACTGGGAAAAGCTGCGGGAACCTAAGAAAGAAGGTATATTACTTCTAAGGAGGAAAGGGAAAAAACAAAAACCACCGTCATCATCAGATTCGGGGAGTGCTCGGAGGGAGGAGATAGAGATGGAGATAGATATGGTAGCCCCCGCTCTAAGGCTTGCGCCGCCTGTAGCCCCGCCCCCACCACCGCCTCGGTCTCCGCCCCCCACGCTCGCTGTGGGACTAACAAAGGAAGAGATAGAAGAGTGGTTCTAGCGTCTGCCTAAGTTACTTCCCCCGGCTCCTTCCCCTGCCCCGCCGGTGCAGCCAGCCGTGCGGCACGGGGCGGTGGAGGGGGCGGGAGGCGTGTTCCTGTCGCCATCGCCCGACACAGCCGAGGAGGGGGGGGATGCAGCCCCAGCCGGGCCCCCGCCTGTCTCCGCTCCGGGCGCGGAAAGGGGGGGGGAGGGGTGCCTCCCAGCGCCCGACCATCCCGCCTCTGGGGACGGAGTTAGGGGGCGGGGGTATGCCACCCATGGAACCGCCCCTGCGTGAGGGCCTGCAGCCGAGGGCGCAGCCCCTAGAGGTGGAGCCGAAAGGCAGAGCCTCCTCTCCGGGCGTGAAAGGGGGAGAGGAAGGCGTGTCCCAGCGCCCGCCGCTGCGGAGCGGGAACGAGAATGGGGCTGTGAAGCYCCAAAGAGCTTCAGTTTCCATGATAACAGAGTCCGAGCGCGGAGCAGCGGGTCCGCGGCTCTCGGTGCGGCCCCTGTTCCCCGGCGCGGGGGCAGGGGCGGAGGCGGCGTGGCCTCCCCACAGCCGTGCTGCTATCCCACAGCCCCGGGGCAGCGCCGACACGCACGGCCGTCCCTGCGCCGCCGCGCGCGCGCGCCCTGAGAACGGGGCTGCCCTGTCTGCTCCTCTCTCAGTCACTCGAGAGGGGAAGGCAGGGTCCAGCCACGGGCCAGTTGCCTGGCCTGGCAGAATTAATTTAGCTTTTTTAAGACACGTTAGATCTGTCTTAATGAGTACTTTAGAAGTAGTTAGTACCATACGGATAAGTGAAACAAAACTTTTAAAATTCACACTGGAGAAATTAGAAGTAGAAATTAAATTTAAAAAGAGAAAAGGTGTGCAAGTTATAATTTTTGAGCCGAAATTTGTCAAAATTTATGCCTCTTTCTGCTTTCCTATCCATAAAAGAGAGCTTTTTGCTTTTGAGTGGGAAAACCCTGAGACAGGGAAGAAAACAGCTTATTTGGACGGTTCTATCCCAAGGTTTTAAGAATAACTCAACTAGATTCAGAAATCAGCTGAAAAAAAAATTAGTGAACTGGAGAAGGCGGCAGAGAAACCAGCAGCCAAGAATTGCCACATCTAACAACTGCATTCAACTGACTGTAAGTTCGTTGAATTTTTTGGGCTTGAGTGAAAAAGCACAAAGCCTCGGGAACCAGCGGAGGGCTGTAGCCTATTTTTCCAAACAGCTAGACAGCGTTGCCCACGGCTAGCCAGGATGCTTGAAGGCCGTGGTGGCCACTGTCCCCCTAACTCAGGAGGCCCGAAAACTCACCGAGGCAAGATATTCTGGTCTGTGTGCCGCATGCCCTAGCAGCTATACTTGAACTAAAGGCAGGACATGGGCTGTCCGGCAACAGAATGCTTAAATATCAATCACTGTTGTTAGAGCAGGATGATGTTACTCTGAAAACAACATCTGTTGTCGTTCTGTCCTCGACACTAACTGATGTGTCTGAGTGTGACTTTACAGACCACAGAAGAAGCCTATTCCAGCAGACCAGACCTGAAGGACGTACCTCTAGAAAATCCAGACTGGGAGCTATACACCAATGGAAGCAGCTCCACGAGAAATAACGTATCATTGCAGAAAGTTGAACTGATTGCACTAATGAAAACTCTAAAACTGAGCAAAGGAAAGAAGGTAAAAATATGTGCTAATTCTGAATATGCATTTAATGTTGTGTATATCCACGGAGCCATCTAGAAGAAAAGAAGACTACTGACCACTCAAGGTAATAGAATCAAACATGAACATGCTGAACAAATCCTTGCCCTCATGGAGAGCATCAGAAAACCTACAGAAACAGCTATCATGCATTGTAAGAGTCACCAAAAAGGGAAAACCACTCCAAAATTGGAAAATAGCTTTGCTGATAAAGCAGTAAGAGGGATAGCAGAAAAAGGCATGCTTGCAGTAATACCACAAAAAGAAATTGACCTGTCAGGGTTCACTCCAAAGTATGATCAGGCAGATCACAAGTACATACTGGTATTAATGAACACATTTAGTAATTAGCTTAAAGCTTATCCCTATTGCACTAACACAACCAAGGAAGTGGTGAAAGCTTTACTCAATCATATAATTCCAAGGTTCAGGGTTCCTTTGGGAATGTCATCAGATAGGGAACCACATTTCGTTACAACAGTGGTTAAAGAAGTTAGTGAGATTTTGAGAACTGCTTGGGATCTGCATACACTTTCCAGACCCCAAGCAAATGGTAAAGTTGAACATATGAATAGAACCCTTAAAACACAAATTAACAAAATTTGTCAAGAGACATCCATGACATGGGTTCGGGGCTGGCCTATAGCCTTACTAAGAATCCGCATACAACCAAGGCAGAGGGATAACATCAGTCCCTATGAAATATTGTATGGCAAGTCTTATCAGACTCCGCATATTCCCGGTGATATTCATATGAGAGGGAAACTTAATTTACAGAAATATCTAATAGCTTTAAGTTCCACATTGCAGAAACTCCAGAATTACATTGTGTTGGACACACCTGCACATCCCTTCCAACCTGGAGACTGGGTCTATGTCAGATGGTGGGACAGTAATCCTGTACAAGCAAAGGGAAAGGACCATTCCAAGTCCTGCTGACTACCCTCACTGCAGTCAAAGTCGCTGGCAAAAGACCCTGAATTCACTACTCCAGAGTTAAGATGGCTTCTGCTCCCGAAACCACTGAGAAAGCAGAGACTAACACAAATGAGAATGATGCAGCTTGAATTGTTCCTTTCCCATGTGTTATCTACACAATTGGTAACCATGACCCGGGGTTGGCCCTACGATTTACATGAGTTTTAGTCCAAAATGTATCTTAATAAAACAACCGACCTTTAGATGGAAATGGCAACTGGCCACCAATTAGCTTAGGTAGACCAGAGTGAGATGGTTAACAAGGATTCGGCTAGAATTTGGAAGCAAACACAAATTTCACATAAAGTCAGAAATAACACCTTGAATTTTAATTATATCTTCCACACCCTCAATTCATGGTTACCAAACTGATCCTAGATTAAAGAACTGTTCATAGCAGTTAATTCTTATCTATATGATGACCAATTAAACATTACTATTGTTAGATAGTTATATTTACTGTTATTAAATAGTTATGTCATTGTTATTAGATATTTACTATTATTAGATATTTACTGTTGTTAAATAGTATACCACTAAGAATATTTAGTGTAGTATAGAAACTCAACAAGGTTAAGACCTTGTTGAATCTCTAAAAGGGGGGATATGATGCCTTAAGGATTGGCTTTTTGATTTTTCTAACCCTGCACTGAACTAGTGTGTAATTCTGAAATCCATATTATGTGCTTCACCTTCTTGTTAGACAAAACATTCTCTCTAAGCCTGGAAAACAAGGTCACTATCCTAGACCTAAGTATAAACAAAAGTGAATTGGGAGGGGGTGAATGAGGAAATATTACTTCATTACCTGAAACTGTAATTGGACAATTAACTTCTGATAAGCAAATGTACCAAACCTATATCTGGGGGAGAAAACTCGTGATCGGGGTCCATCTTAGTCTAGCCTAGCATCGGCAAGACTCTGTACCAGAGGTGTACCACTCGAAGGCCTTCAATAAATTCATACTTTTATTCACTAACTTTGTTCAGTCTCTGTTTCAGGTACTCCCAATTTTAGGCATCATAATAGGCAAGAGTCCTTCATAAAGAATGTTTAAGCCATAAATGATAACACTTCAGTCTTTGACACCCTGGTGGAGGTTAAAGACCCCCACTTGCTCCAGTAGTTGTTACTGAGATCACACTTGCTCCAGTAACTGACACCAAAGGACAGGGGTACCCGCACTCCTGATCTGACTCCAGTAGCTGGCACCAAATTCCCCACATGCAGGTCTTACTAGGAGCTGGCATTTAGTCCTTGCAGCAAATATACACATGGGATAGAGAGCAAGATTATGCAGAGAGTTAAGATTTAAGAAGATAGAACAGACTGCACAGGCAAAAAAGACTTGGTGAAATTAACTTAACTTATTGCTAATCAAAGCAGAGTAGGATAATGAGAAATAAAACCAAATCTTAAAACACTTTCCCTCCACACCTCACCCCCAAATGGCTCAGAGGGACTGCGAATGGTTTGTGGTCAGTTCATAATGTGTTGTTTCTTCCACTCCTTCCTCCTCACAGGGGAGGACTCCTCACACTCTTCCCCTGTCCAAAGCAGGGTCCCTCCCACAGGAGACAGTCCTCCATGAACTCCAATGTGAGCCCTTCCTATGAGTTGCAGTTCTTCCTTCCAAAGGGTCACAAGTCCTGCCAGCAAACCTGCTGCAGAATGGGTTCCTCTCTCTTCACAGGGTTGCAGGTCCTGCCAGGAGCCTACTCCAGCAGAGGCTTCCCGCTGGGTCACAGCCTCCTAAAGGCATGTCCATCTGCTCCAGCATGGGATCCTCCATGGGCTGTAGATCGATCTCTGCTCCAGCTTTAACCTCCATTTTGCACTGTCTTGACAGTTTTCTGACATATTTGTAACAGACAGAGATTAATAGCATCCCATCTGCAGTCAGTCTCAGATACCTGAAATTAGATGTTATCATTGCATCTGTGCTTGTAAAATGTCTGAAATCTATGATTTCATTAATTTGCAAACCCATAAGTCTAGTTAAAATTATACTACAGTAAAAGTTGAATAAATGTTTGTAATTTTGATTACATTAAAATTCATACTAATATTAATACGGAAGACCTGAAGGTTTTAAACACTACTGTTTTTCTTCCCCAGAGTCAAAACCCAGGAAAATAACACTGTTGTGGGTTTGGGTTTTTCAGTGAATTTTTTCCTATTTGTCACCTGAAAAGATGCTGGGAGGAGAACAGGGTGACTCCCGGAGGATGAATAGTAGGCAATTAAGACACAAAAGAACTGAACGATCGCTATAGCATTCCACTGAAATCGTTCAGGGAGGGAAACGGGACGCTTCTTAGTGGAGTGTGGACACTGTGCTGTGAGGTTTTCGGCTGCTGGACTTCTGCTAAGCACGAGCTCGGCATTGCTGTGGAGCCCTCCCTTCTGCGTGCTTGTAAGCCTGCTGCTCACAAGAGGGGGAGAGTGGCCCAGCTGCCCCATTGACTGAGACTTCGGTGGCTGGCAGCACGGGAGACCAGCATAGTCCGTGTGAGTGCCCGGGGGATTGCCTCCTCCTCTTCCCTCTTGTCCGAGGCCACCATCGCCCCAGTGGAGGTCCTGAGCTCTCATTGCAGCGCCCCCTACCGGCCGCTAGTAGCTGCTGCAGCTTTCACCTCCCTGGAGCCTGTCACCGCCCCCTGCTGTCTGCAAGTAAGCTACTGCATCCTTCTGCTTCGCCTGAGCCACCAGTGCCCCCTGCCGGCCGTGGTCATAACTACACCAAAGGGGAAACAGTGCTTAATGGGTGGGAAACTTCTGTCATTGTTTTGTTGTTTGGTCTGTTCTGTTATACATATTTTCTTGTAAAGAACTGTTATTCCTTTTCCTACATTTCTGCTTAGAAGCCCCATAATTTTTGAAGATATAATAATTTGGAGGGAGGGTCTAGAACACAAGTGCTATGAGGAGCAGCTGAGGCAGCTGGGGTTGTTTAGTCTGGAGAGGAGGAGGCTCGGGGGAGACCTTATCACTCTTTACAACTACCTGAAAGGAAGTTGTAGCCAGGTGAGGGTCGGTCTCTTTCCTCAGGCAAGCAGCCACAGGACAAGCGGACACAGTCTTAAGCTGAGCCAGGGATGTTTAGGCTGGACATTAGGAAGAAGTTCATCACAGAAAGAGTGGTTGGGCATTGGAATGGGCTGCCCAGGGAGGTGGTGGAGTCACCATCCTTGGAGGTGTTTAAGGAAAGACTGGATGTGGCACTTAGTGCCATGGTCTAGTTAACAAGGTGGTGTTAGGTCAGGCTGGACTCAATGATTTCAAATGTCTTTTCCAACCTAGTTGATTCTGTGATTCAGGAAATCAAGAATTAATTTTGTGGCTTGAATAAAATAAAATATGTAAATATTGTGAATATTTTTGTTCTGATTTCTCATTCAGAGAAACAGAAAAAAAATATTTTAGTCTCTCTTTTTGCAGACTTGAGGCTTCATTTTAACAGCATAGCATTATCTGCATGACAGAAGCCTCCCTAGATTCTGTAATTTATTCAACATAAAACATACCCAGGGTTCTGCATATCCAGGAGGTCATGACTGATCAACCTGATAACTTTCTACAATGGGCTTAGTAGATGAGGAGAAAGCAGAGGATATTGTCTAGCTAGACTTTACTAAGGCTTTCCACAGTTTCCCATAACATTCTCATAGAAAAACTGACAAACTACAGGTTAGATAAGCAGACAGTAATGTTACTGAAAACAGCAAGCAAGTAAACTCTCTAATTTTAGTATTAGAGAGCAAGCATTCTTTATTACAATGCCGGATCCATTATTTTCCTCATTACAGAAGGTGGAACTATAACCTATTGGCTGTCTGTTACCCACCATCCCTCCTGATACTTAGTGGCTTTTAATATATTTGCTAAACATTGATCCTCACTGTTATAATTAGGCTTAAATTCCCGTGTCAGTTTGTTCTTGTGGCACTAACACTAGGATGCCTTTTTCAGCTACTCCTCGAGCTGCTTTGTTTGCCAATCAGTTTCCCACTATAACATTAGTTTGTCCAGATTGATGTGCTTTGCAATGCATCACTGTCACCTCCTTTGGTTTTTGAATTTCTTTCAAAAGTTGTAAAATTTCTTCTTTGTGTTTGATAGGTGATCCTTGAGCTGATACCAGTCCTCTTTCCTTCCATATAGCTCCATGGGCATGAATCACACCAAATGCATATTTAGAATCAGTCCAACTATCCAAACTTTTGCCCACTGTCAATTTTAATGCTTGTTTTAGTGCTATTATCTCTGCTTTTTAGGCCCACATATTAATTGGTAAAAATCGAACTTCTAATATTTCAGTAGCAGTCACCACTGCATATCCTGCCATCTGTCTTCTGTCTTTTACAAAACTGCTGCCATCTGTAATTAATTCTAAATCAGGATTCTCTTTTGGTTTATCCTGACAACTAGTTCTGCTAAAATATACCTGTTCCATGGTTTGGAGGCAGTCATGTGTCAGGGCTCCCTCATCCACTGCCTTTGGATTGAGAAGTACAGCTGGATTCATGGCTGTTGTCTTTAATTCCACATCATCCTGCTCCAAGACCACAACTTGGTATTTGAGAATCCTGCTGGGGTATAGCCAATACCCTCTCTTTGCTCTAATATGGATATCACCATGTGAGGGACAGAAACAGTTATGTGCTGTCCAGTCGTGAGCTTCCTAGCCTCTTGGATCAGAAGAACGGTTGTAGCAACTGCTCGCAAGCATCCTGGCCATCTTTTGCTCACGTTGTCCAGCTGTTTAGAGAAATAGGCCACAGGTCTTCTCCAGGTCCCCAACTTCTGCATCAGGACCCCCCAGGGCTAAATGTTGCCTCTCATGTACAAACAGTTCAAAGGGCTTGGTTAAATCAGGAAGCCCTAATGCAGGTGCTGTCATTAATGCTTTTTTCAGTTCTCGGAAGGCAGTTTGGCACTCAGGAGTCCATACCAATTTTCCTTCTTTTGTCTCTTTTAGAGCTTCATAGAGGGGCTTCACTAAAAGTCCATAGTTTAATATCCACAACTGGCACCACCTGACCACTCCCAGAAAGCCTCATAATTCTCAGGTGTTCCTTGGTTCTGGAGTTTGGCAGATTGCTTCCTTTCTGTCAAGGCCAAGAATTCTCTGCCCTTGAGTGATCCCAAAGCCCAAATAGTTCACAGATGTCTCCTATTTGAGCTTTTCCTTTAGTTTCTGTCCCAGAAAGTTCAACAGACTTATGGTCGTTTGTAAGCATTGTTTTTGGATCTCTGCTGCCAGCAGAACGTCATCCACATATTGTAAAACTGCTCCTCTAGTGTTATGTTTCTTCCATTGTTCTAATTCTTTTGCTAGTTGATTTCCAAATATTGTCGGGCTATTATTAAATCCTTGCGGTAGGACAGTCCAGGTTAATTGAGCTTTGCATCCAGAGGTGGGACTTTCCCATTCAAAAGCAAATATTGCTTGACTATTTTCCTCAAAGGGTATGAAGAAAAAGGTATCCTTAAGATCAATCACTGTAAACCATTTATACTCCCCTTTCAGTGGTGTGAAGAGTGTGTATGGATTATCTACTACTGGATGAATATCTCATACTATTTATTTATGGCTCTTAAACCTTGTACTAATCTATATTACCTATTTTGCTTTTTAACTGGTAAAATGGGTGTGTTATATTCTGATTCACACTCCTTCAATAACCCATATTCTAAAAATTTTTCTATAAGCTTCTCCAACCCCTTCCTTGCCTCCCACTTGATATGATTTTGGTTTTGCCTTACCAGTCTGGCTTCAGGTTTGAGAGTAATCCTCGCTGGTTTGGCCACCTCTGATCATCCAGGCATCTCAGTGGTCCATACCAGTAGGGTTACAGCATTCTCTACCTCCTCTGGGATTTCTTCCACTTCATTTGATTCCTGTACATAAAAATCTTTGCCTCAATGGCTTTTAATTTGGGTATTTGAATTTGTATTTCCCCATCCTGAAAAGTTATTTAAGCATCCAATTTTCCCAATAAATCTCTTCCCAACAAGGGGACTGGGCATTCAGGCATATATAGAAACTGATGAGTAATCCAATTCTTTCCTAATTATAATTTCATGGATTGTAAAAAGGACTGAGTCTCGCTTTTCCCTGTAGCACCAATTGCACTCACCATATCCTTACTAAGTTTCCCTTTACATGTATCCAATACAGAATAAGTTTCCCCTGTGTCTGCAAAAAATTCCACTTCTTCCTTTCCCGGCCTCAAATAACCAGGGATTCAGCTGGGGTAGAATCCCCTAGTTCCATTCAATCTTCATTTTCTAATGTAACAGCCTGTAAGGCATGGTCTAGCTTCCCAGCTCGGGGCATTCCCACTTCCAACGCCCCTTTTCCTTACAGAGTGCACGCTGGTCTTCCCCTAATCATTGTCGAGGAAATAGTGGGAGCCTCCCACCTCCCCTTCCCCTTGTTCCCCCTCTTCCCCCTCCCCTGTTGGCTGGTCCCTTAGCTCCCTCTAGAGGTCCCTTAGCTCCCTCTACAGTTGCAAGTAGGTCATCGTGTCTCTTATTTTCCCTTTTAGCCTGCCGTATTCCTTTTTCTTTATCCCTGTTGCGGTATGCTTTCCAAGCTTCTAACAACTTTCCTAAGTCATGCAAATCCGCTCCTTCCAATTTCTGGAGTTTTTTTCTAATATCTGGGGCTGACTGCTGTATAAAGACAGTTGCTAACTGCACAGCCTTCTCTGGATTCTCAGGATCCAGATTAGTATATTTTCTGGCAGTCACCTTCAATTGTTCCATGAAAGCCGTGGGGGATTCAGTGCTGTCCTGATTTACCTCATACGGTTTTGACCAGTTCATGGCTTTTGGTATAGCATGCTTTACACCAAATAATACCCATCTCTGATACCTTGTTAAATGATCTCGGGGCCCAGGTAAATTAGGGTCCCACCTTGGGTCTGTTGAAGGAAAAACCTGATCTACAGTTCCTTCTAAGTGTCCATCAGCATGTGCCCCTTCCACCTGCTTTCTGGCCACAGTCAACACCATCTTTTTCTCTGTACTATCCAACAGTGTATCTAACATCACTTGTATATCATTCCAGTCAGGGTCCTGAGTTCTAATTAGTATTTCAAACACTTTAGCAACTCTATCCAGCTCTTGCCTGTAATCTTCCACCACCTACTTCCATGTCATTAAATCCACAATGGAAAATGGGGTTTTTACTCTTACTGGACCATGATTCCCAACTACCCATTGGAGAGGAGCCATAAGAACTTCCCCATTATCTCCCCCAATATCTCCTTGCTGCCTTATAGTGCATCCTGCAATCGGACTAAAATTCTCCGATCCTCCAATATGTTCTCTTGGTTCCAATCCACTTTCCTATGACCTATTCATAGGTCTAGACACATTTCCTGGTGATTCATCATTCCTCCCCATTCTTTGCCGAGAAGCAACCATCAACTCTAAATCATCCTCCTCCTCTTTCCCGCACTTCAAACATCTCTGTCCTATGCTGCACGCAGAACAGCGTTTTTTCAACCCTTTGCCTTTCCTTTCCAAGTGCTAAAATTAATGGATCTTGCAGGGTCCTCCCGCATTCTTTTTGCAATTCTGGGTGATTTTTTAAGGTGAAAAGTTGAAATAAGGAACATCATCCCACTTATTTTCCCTTCTACAAAGCAATATTAATTGCAATATGGTATTATACTGATGCCTTAAGATTTGCTTTTTACATTTTTCATATATTCATAGCTCTGTAGACTACTATTGCATAGTTATATGGCTCCTAGTACCCTTTCTGTAAGATTTCTGAACAATAAGCTAACTTTCTCACACATTCCTGAAATATTGTTTGGTCGTACTGTCATGGGGCAGAACCCAGAGGCTAGATGACCTAATGGACTTCTCTTTTAACTGGACCATATTCGATTGATATGCTAATTTGTTAAACTTATAAAAACTGTAGAAACCCGAGGCCAAGCGTGCATGTAGCTACATAATGCACCTGAAAGCTTTTGATAAAAGGACCTGCTTTTTTATCTTACTATTATAATACGGTTGCAAACTTTTATATTCTCTGTTTAAGGCATCAGTATTTTAAGGTGTTATGGGTTTGACAAATGAAAATTTTTTTCCCCCGTCTAGCAGGGAGACTGTAGGTGGGGAGGGGCTGGCCGGGAACTAATGAGTGATACTTAAGAACAAAGAAAGTTGTCTATCTACCCGCATTCCACACTGATCACCCAGAATGGGAGATACTTAAGGACAAAAGGGATCGCTTGCCCAACCTAGATGCCAGGACAATTTCCCCAGTTAAAGAAACAAGAGCTGGAAATGTTGGCAAGGGGGTTGTTTCCCCAGAGGTTGGAGCTTATCATAGGGAGAGGTGAAGGGGGACTTTTCGAGACTTTGGCGAGAGGGGGCAGAGACTGGGCTCGCTGCTCTCTTCTCTCTGGGCTCAGTGTTCAGTGAGCACGGTCATGTCTGCAGCGGAGTGCCAGTTTTTGCTCTGGGAACACCGCTACATTGCGACCTCTCCGCCTGCTCGCTCCAGAGCATGGATAAACTGTGACATCTCCCCTAGGGTCCTGCCGCAGCACAGGGTACAGAGTTATGCTGTAACCGGTTGCCACCCAGAGCTGCTTGTCTCTGCCGTCTCTACCACCATCCTGGGTTTTTTGCTCCACATAGGTTGGCGCTGGGGTCTAATCGTCTCTGCTGTTCCTGCCTTCCTCTGGCCCCTTGGTGGGTGATACCAAGGTCCATTGCTCCCCAGTCAACCCTGCCTGCCTGTGCTGCTTGCTGCCCACTGCCGAGGTTGGTGCTGAGACAGGCTGCTTCCCCGTGGGTTCGCACGGGGAGCAATCTCCCCTCTCCCTCTCCCACTCACCCAAGCCGCCATTGCCATGTGGAGAGGTCGCTGCGCTTGCGCCACAGCACCCCCTGCAGCCGCGGGGGAGTAACCGCAGCCTCTCTGCCCCAACAGAGAATCGCCCAACAACAGAGAAAGGACTGTTACTGGGTTTGTCCTGTTATTGTTGCCGTTTATCTGTCTTGTTAGATATATATAGATATATAATCCTAGTAAAGAACTGTTATTCTTTTTATGACATCTTTGCCTGAGAGCCCTGTAATTTCAAGGGTATAGTAATTCGAAGGAGGGAGGGGGGTCATCCTCTATCCCAGGAAGGTTTCCCCCCCTTTGGAAGACACCTGTCTTTCAAACCAGGACATAAGGCTTCATTCTTAGGCCACTTCTCTTGATCTTCCAATGTGTAAAGTGACCACCAAGGTTTACAATATTTTACAGATTTTTCTCATGTAAGGGGATCACCCCCAATTTTTTTCTAATGTTTCAACATACATCCCAGCGTGACAATTGTGATACCTCTTTCAGTGTTTTGTTTTCCATTATAACCAATTACCATCCTAGAAGGGACTAACCCTTCCTTGTTCCCACCTTAGGTACCTTTAAACTGAACCCCATGAAGGTTTTCTGCGCCTTACAGGCAGGTTAACACCTTTAAAGTAAAGAATGCCTTTATCTTACCAGGGGTCTTGTTCTGATTTCCTTCAGTCCGGAGATCCCAGGTTCTCCCTGAGAATCCATTGGTGCCATCTGGAGGTTCTGTGATCCCTTGGATCCCTGGAAATTCAGGAGTAGGGTCCCATCTGGAGTGCCAAAACTGTTACCAAAACCAGCAAGAAAGTAAACTCTCTAACACCATAATTTTAGTATTAGGGAGCAGGCACTCTTTATTATGATGTCGGATGCAAGGGGGATAGCTCCACCTATCTTGCATGCTGAGTACAGAAAAAGCTCTTGTTTCTATACTATTTTTTACATACATATTCAAAGGTTTTCACAGAAGAAACATATGTATGATAATCATTTTCCCCAAGTCATTAACATTGGCATATGCGTTCTTCTGTCCCAGAGGTCTCTTTGGTGGTCCCTGGTGATTGGCAACCCCACAGTCATGTCTGATCACCCGATGAACTGGTGCTACTTTCCAAATTAGGAGAAAAGTTGGCATAACTGGCCTAGTTCATTAATTTGCAAGTCCTTAGATCAATGAAGTGTAGTTTCTTATTCCTTTCCTTGGTTAATGTTTATAATACTTTTGATTGTGCAGTTCCATAGCCTAATGATTTTGCAAAATGATCATTGTATTAACCCACCAGGTGCAAACAGTTCTTCATCTGGCAACAGTAAGGTGGTGTCTTGGTTTGACACTGACCAAATGCCAGGCACCCATGAAAAGCCCGCTCACTCACTCTCCTCTGCTCTGCAACTGGACAGAGGAGAGAAAATTTAACAAAGGGTTAATGAGTTGAGATAAGGACCGGGAGAAAACACTTCAAGGGCAAAACAGGCTCAGCTTAATGATATAAAGTGAATTTATTATGAACAAGATCAGAGTAGGAGAATGAGAAGTAAAATAAGCCCTTAAGAACACCCTTGTCTCCCCCCAACCCCTCCCTCCTTCCCACCGATGGCGCAGGGAGACGGGGTGGGGGTTTTGGTCAGTTCATCACCCAAGATGTTTCTTCCGCTGCTCAGGGAGAGGAGTCGTTTCCCTGTTGCACCGTGGGGTTCCTCCCACAGGAGACAATTCTCCGCGAACTCCTCCATTGTGGGTCCATGTAACGATAGGGCGACACAGAGTTCCCAGGTGTAGGAGAACAGAATGGGCTGCAGGCAGCCTGACTTTGAAGGGTTACAGCTGTGTCCTTGAACAAGACAGGGAAACAACTTTGAGAAAGCAAAGCATGGAATGTGGATGTGTGTTGACATTTTTATAGCAAGAAGCAGAGAAATTTATGACCAGTTAGAAAAGGCTCAGAGGCACATGCACATAGCGTGTTAGCCAATTATAATGCAAAAAAGGGGCGCATGTTATGCGTGTGATATGGAGAAAAAGTATAAAGAGTTGTACCGTGGGATAATAAAGTGCTGATGCTTGTCACCACCTGATCAGCATCAGTGTTGTGTCCACCGTCAAATGGTGACTCCGATGTGATAGGGTCGAGACTGCAGACCTGAGAGCAGACGACGGTGGAGCCCAGTCAAGCAAAACAGGCTGAGAGTGAGAGCCTAGAAGTCCGGACAAGAGACACCTGACCCCAGGTGAGTGGCTGGGAACATAGACATGGGGGCTCAAATATCAGTAGAAGAAAAATCCGTTTTGAGCATTCTGCTGCAAATATTACAGAAGAGAGGCATTAAGTATGAGGAGCGGGCGCTACTCACCTTGCTCATTTCGTGCAAAAGAAATGAAGTGAGAGCAGATGTACAGAATGCTTTTTTTGTTGAAACATGGGAGGAAGCAGGGCAAACGTTATGGGAGGCAGCTACAAAGGGGGATGAAATAGCCACAAGATTGCTAACAATGTGGCATTTGGTTCGGGACTCATTACTGCAATTAAAAGCCAATAGAGAAGCGGAAGCTGTCGCTGCTGCAGCCATTGCCCGAGCAGCCGACATTCCTGCTGCGGCCGCTTCCCCTTTGTCTCCGCCTCCTTCTCCCCCTGCAACTGCTTCTGTGCAGGATCCTATTCTGCCAGTATTGCCTGAGAGTTACCCTCTTCCCCTGGATCCCCATGAAGACATTCCAATGCCTCAAGAGGCAGCACAGTCAATACGGCCTCAGAACAGAGCCCCTGAGCCTATTTTAATCGATCTATCGGGGCCAGTAGGGTCAGGAGGAGCAGGCTGTCGGCCAACTGCCTCTCCACTGCGAGATATATTTACACTAGAACAAGTGGCCATCTCGGTAAGGGGGGGGCAGATCCAAAAAGATTCTGGGCAAAATTGTATGAACAAGCTAGGGAAGCAGGAGAGTCGGATTTGGCAGACCAGATCCTAGCATGCCCTGTGATCCGAAAAAATGGCAACGGCCCTGATGAGTGGGATGCTTTTCATTGGAGTGTAATCAAAGACCTAAGAAACACAGTGATGCAACATGGGTTTGCTTCTCATTTCACACAGTCTATGCTGCGAGGTATCTTTACTAATGAGTTAACCCCTTTTAACTGTCGGCAGATAGCCCAAATTTGCTTCACTGTGACTCAGATGATTTTTGAGTCGCAGTGGAGATGGCTAGTGAATGAGGTCTCCCTGGGTAATTTAGAACATTCTCAAGATGACCCTCGCTTTGGAGCAGGTCCGGCCAAGCTCATGGGGGACCCCCCGCTTAACACCCCGCATCTACAAGCCCGACTGCATTCCTTAGTGTTACAGCAAGGAAAAGAGCTCGCATTTCAAGCTATGCAGCGTGTACCAGATGTAGGGGCCCCTCGTCAGTCGTGGACAACAGTCAAGCAGAAACCAGACAAGTCATATATAATGTTCATAGATCGTCTTAGGGAGGCGATTGAGAAACAAGTTAACAATGCAGTGTGGTGGGTGATTCCCCACAGGTTGCCATGGCCAGCCTGAACGACATCACCTCTGATGCTGATCTCTCCTTCTCGGAGGAGGAGTCAGAGGAGGGGACAGGAGTTTAATCCCCACCCTCTCTCTCTCCTGCTCGGAGAATTAGAGCAGGGAGCGAGCTGTCAGTTTTGTGTTAAGTTCTATCCCCTGTTCGAGAAAGTTCTGTTGTACTCGACGCCCCATTGGTTGTAGTTCTTTGTACCCTCCCCTGTGTCTTACTGATTGGTTTGTTGGCCCTCAGATNAATGTAAATGTTGAGTGGGCAGAGACCGCACCCTGCTCAGAACGAGCCTTGCTCTTTCAAAATGTAAATATCCCCTCAGTAAAGAATGCATAGTTCTTGGAATTGTATTTGGCTGTTTTAAGAAGAAACCCTCCCAGAACCAAGTTCACAGTTTTATATCCCAATATTTATATCTGAGGGAGAATTAACCGATTTATTTATAACACCATGAACTGTTTCTTGGGAGAGGGACTGGTTTTCTCACTGCAGTAGATTTTCCCGGGTGGGACTACTGCTTGTGATGCCAGTTGCAGCAGAAGACAGAGACTTTGTTTCTGTATTAAGAAGGACCCTTAAAAATTCCATGTTTTGTTTTAACTTCGTGCGTTCGGTAGAAGGTGAGACTGGTGGTTTTTGGGAGAAGGGAAATGTATCTTATGTGTTGCCTTAATATCTGTTTATTATTCTTTTCTTTTTAGCTCTGTTAGTATTATTGAATAAACTATTTTACTATTTTTTTAAGCTTGCAGCCTTGTTTCTGCTGTCTTATATCCTCTTAAGAATATAATCATGGGGGTCTGGGGTCTTCTGCAGGCTAACCCAGGACATTTAATTGGTGTGTTGGCCCGGAAATGAAACCCAAAATCATTAAAAACAGCTTTGAAATGAGGATTTGAGGAGAAAAGAGAAAAAACATGTATTGAGTATATAACAATTTGCTTTGTAGTTCTGGTGAAATCCTAGGGGTGGAGGTCTATGTGATTTTGTTCTTCTTTTAGTTCTGGTTTGCTGCAAGTGAAAATTGTGCGGTAAATGTAATTATGATTATGGTTTTTTAAACATCTCACCACAGAGACAAGGGGTAGAGTGTCCTGGTTTAACCCAGTGTGGAGAATATCTGATTGGTTAAAACAGGTGATGGACAGTTGTTTAAGCCACTGATGTTTAGAGACGCCTTTGTGGAGATATGTTTAAGAAAATCACCCAGGAAATACGTGCCCTCTTGTTCCCCTGCCGCACCCACGGCAGCAGGGTCCCCTGGGACCGGGCCCCTGGCCTGGCCTGGCGGGGGCCGGCCCCGCTCCGTCTAGCCCCTGAGAGAGGGCTAGCCCGTCTCCATCTGGCCCATGGAGGGGCCGAACCAGCCAGCAAGCTGCAAGAGCCGGGAGTGCTGAGGGAGAGAGGACTGCTTCCCCTCCTCCCTCCCTCTCCCGGAGATAGACAAGGTGAGATCAAAGAGACAAGGACCCGGGAGTTGAAGTTGATGCTGCGGCTAATTGCTAATTGCAGTAATAAAACTGCTGTGAGCCGCCAGCATGAACGGCATGCCTCGGGGTGGGGGGGAAGGCAGCCCCCTCCCTTTCGCTGATACTAACCAGAGAAGCAGTGACTGACCAAGAGGGAGAGAACAGGCGAGTATTACCCGATGTGAACTCCATAAATTCTCCTGCAGGCATTTTCTGCAAATATTAACTTCTCTTCCAAGTCAGAAAGAAAGGAAAGCAAGTCACATGAGGGGACAGAATTTGGCGGCTGGCAGTTTAACTGAGAAGAAAGAGTAAGTGCCAGAGGAGAAGCCATCTTATCACCGGGACTGACCCCCCCTTTCTGTAAGCTGTGGGAGGGACTGTAATAAAACCAAACTATTTTTCTCTGTAATTCATTAAGGAACATTTGGGGGGATGTTGGAAATTCACAGCCTGGGAATAAGAACACTTTATGTTGTGAGCAGATGAAATTGCAGATTTTGGAGATTGTGAAGGAGAGAGAGAGAGAGACTTTACTTTTAGGTTGGAATGACCCGTCCTTAAAAGAGTACCCCATTGGACCCCTTGATGACCTATGGACCACAAGTTCTTGTGGGACAGAGGAAGAATTCACCACTGCAGAATCTGGGCAGGCTGTGGTTTTTTCTGAAGGTTTGGAACCACACTGAAGACACTCCCTAGGGAGCTATCTTTCGTGGGATGGACCCCATGGCACAACAGAAAGAACTCTTTCCCATAAGTGGCAATAAGAACTCTTAATCAAAAAGATCAGAATCCCATGTTTTATGTCCCTTCGCGTGATCAGTGAGAAAGATTGGGATGTATTGGGAGGAGAACAGTATTTGTATATTATGCTTCAATATTTTTATTATTATTATTCTTTCTATTCTTAGTAGTGTTAGTGAATAAAACTATTTAACCATTTCTCAAGCTTGCAGCCTTGTTTCTTCCGTCTTATACCCTCTTAAGAATATAATCATGGGGGTCTGGGGTCTTCTCCAGGCTAACCTGTGACATTTAATTGGGGGAGGAGAGGAAGCAGTCCTCTCTCCTTCAGCACTCTCGGCTCTTGCGGCTTGCTGGCTGGTTCAGCCCCTCTGTGGGCCAGATGGAGACGGGCTAGCCCTCTTTTGGGGGCTAGACCGAGTGGAGTGGGCCCCACCAGGCCGGGCCAGGGGCCCCGTCCCGGGGGACCCTGCTGCCGTGGGTGCAGCAGGGGAACAAGAGGGCACGTATTTCCTGGGTGATTTTCTTAAACATATCTCCACAAAGGCATCTCTAAACATCAGTGGCTTAAACAACTGTCCATCACCTGTTTTAACCAATAAGATATTCTCCACACTGGGTCAAACCAGCACACCAGCAAACAGTGCACCCATCCAAACCATGAGCAGACAGTTTTTCCAGGAGAATGCTGTGGGAAAGAGTGTTAAAGGCTTTAGTAAAGTCTAGGTAGATGACATCCGCAGCCTTTCTCTCATCCACTGTGTGGGTCACCCTGTCATAGGAGACCAGGTTGGTCAAGGAGGACCTGCCTTTCCCAAACCCATGCTGGCTTGGCCTGATCCCCTGGTTGTCCTGTATGTGCTGTGTGATGGCACTCAATATGATCTGCTCCATGACCTTCCCTGACATCGAGGTCAGGCTGACAGGCCTATAAATCCCCGGATCCTCCTTCCAAGGATCCTTCTCCCTTCTTGTAGATGAGCATCACATTTGTTAACTTCCAGTCAACTGGGACCTCCCTGGATGGCCAGGACTTCTTCCTATAGCTGTTTCTAATGGTTCAATAACAAGAGCAATATAAATGGAGGCAACATGACCTAGAGGATAAAATTAGTGTCATGGAGTGGGTATAACCAAACTGTGTATTTCATACCCATCTACATTTGTTCCTGATGAACTGCTAATGGTGGGTGGGTTGCAACAGCTGTCCAGTGTACACCCTGCCCCCCAGGCTGCAAGCTGGGCGTTAGATAAGGAAGAAAGAGAGGCAACCCTGCAAGGTGGGGTAATGTTTCTTTTTCTTCGCATCAATGACTCAGCCCTGATAACTTCCTCTAGGGAAGCAGCAGCAAAGTCCCACCCATCCTGAGAGGGTCATCTCTGCTAATGGGCAATAACAAACTGAATAGGCACCAGCAGAATAGAACTCCGGAAATATCCTATGACTCATAGGATTACATCATTCCATTGTGAAACTCCCCGCCCTGGGGGAGGTACCACCTAAACACCACAAGATATAAGGTGAACGGTTTTGGGGACTGAACACCACCACCACTGGACATCCAGGAGGAGGACCTGAGCTCCCACAGGAGGACCAGACCTTTCCTCAGGACCACTGCTGTTGGTAAGACTGTACCCATCACTCCAACAGAACTGCAACCACTGCCAGGTTGTACTGTGACTGTCGGTTTAGGCCAGTGTTTCTGTATTACTGCATTTATTGTCATCTTTCTATTAAATTGTGACTTCAACCTAAGAATCTCCAGTTATTTGTTTGGGGGGTCATTTCTCCCACTGGTTTATGTTCAAACTAGCACAATTTAGGCTAGGAACCAAAAAGGGACCCTTATCACAGCAAATATTTTTTTTCAGCTTCATTTTTCCCCTGTAATAACAGAGGTAATGATTATCAGGCCCTTTATCTAAAATACAACCAATGCATGAAAAGTGTTCTAAAAATGCTACAGATGTGTATTTAGTATGCATATTTGGACTCATCTATGTTGTTTGAGTTTTAATTTTAGATTTTATTCACACAGTCTGTACATTTAGTTAATATACTTTGTTTCCTCAAAGCATTTTGGTGAAGGTGGTTTTCAGTTTACTCATGTACTCTTGTGAGAGAAACACAAACCAAGCTACTGTATGGCAAATGTAGATGGGGAGATGCTCACTACAGTTCAGACCATCCACATTGAGTGAACTGCAATTCCTCTCTCTAATATGTTTGGAGAATTTGCAATTGTAAGGCCCCAATCAACTTGCTGAAAGGGCTTTATAATGGTTCTAGTACTCTGGGTTAGATGCACAGGAGAAATACCGACCAGATGTTCTCAAGAGGTCAAAATAACACAAAAGTTTACTGGTAAACTTTAGAAAAATCAGAGAACTTTGTCAAAAGGTTTAGTATGACATCCAATCAACACAAAACACTTCTCACAGCATTAACTTGGCCCATTCAATCTAGCAAACTTTAAACCCATTCAGTGTTAAGTTACTCAAAATGTTCCAAGAAGAGGGAATTAGAAGAAGGAGAAAAACAGACAGAAAAGATATAGAAAAGCACACAAATAGCTACCAACTCCTGGGTTCCAGCAGTGTTCAGATGGAAACTCCAAGAGGAAGGTAGGGTCAAGACGTGCTGGCCTTGTGCTCGGCCTTAAATACCCCTCAGCCTTTGTGGGCCCTCCTCCCAGGTGGGACTTCTGGTCATTCAGCCACTCAGGAGCTGGGTTAGGTGAATGTGGAGCACTGCCTCCAGTGTGCCAATGATTGACATACACTGAAGGGCTGGGATGCTCTAGGGGTGGGGGCTGTGGGGCAATTCACTGCCTCGCCAGGGCAAGGCCCAACCTGCCCTCTCCCACACACACATGCATCCCAAAATGTCTCAAGACATCAACCTTTCCAGTCTCCAACAGCAATTTAGCATATAGTCCTACTGTTTAAACAGGATTAGATTAAAGTAGATTATCCTTGGTCATATTTGAAGTACCATGAGATTTATGATGGGAAAGTAGATTTATGACCCTGGAAGAAGCTTGATCTGTTTCAGTCAGCTTTAGAGGGAGACTGAATTGGTTCCATTGATTGCTATATTGAACTCATCTGATGGACAATGTCCATATTGACTCATGTATTTCTGCTAGAAGTTCACTTTCTGACCATGTAAGGCCAAAAACTTGGATGTTTTTCTGCCATTTTAAGTCATCACAACAGCTCATGGGGATTTTAGTGAGTACTGGATTTATTGCAAGGAGGAGGCAGGGACAGGGAGGAGAGATGAGACCACCACACACATATTGGTATGGGTTGCTGTGGAATTGAAACTTCAGTCTTGGTGCTGAGATGGATTGGCTGGTAGCTTCAAGCATGGAGCAGTGATGCAAAGGTACATATGTGCCTTTATGGTTTCAAGGTTTGCTATCTAGGTCTGAGCCTCCAACCTGCAGAATGGTGAGTTTGATTTAAGATGGGGGTTTAGCTGACAATAGTAACTTGTTCTCTTATGTGTAAGCACCTGACAATAAATAATCAACAGTGGGAATAGTTCACTGATTCTTCAGCAAGATTTTCTAAGCTAGAGTTTGGAAATTATATTATGTTAGAAAATGGCCTACCAAGTCATCTCATTGTGGACCGGCCTTCAGTAAATAGAGACATTTAACTTTCATAAGCAAATTATTGCTGGAGGCCAAAGGTTACACCAGTGAATAATAACATTAAAACTTTTGCAGCCCTCTTCCTTTTTATTTCCTAGAGTCCTTTATGAATGTGTTGCTATCCCTGTTGAACAGAGACAAGGCCAAAGCACAAAAAGGGTGAGGACACAGCTGTGCTGTCCTGATGTGGATGCTGAAAAGCTCTCAGCAGAGAAATTCTCTAGCATTTTGCACTCTGTGAGAAGCTGTCCCTTCTCACAGAAGCTATGTAAACAAGTGAGATGTTTTTCTAATGACACTTCTTCATATCATACACTTCTGGACTTGTTATTATTCTGAAAGCACAATATTTTCAGTAAGGCATTGCATTTGTCTGGCCAATCATCCTGAGAGGTGGATGGCTGGGGAACCAATGACCTTATGACTTTCAAGCACACTAAAGGTATAAAAAAGGTCTTTATATGTGGTGGGTGATTCCCCACAGGTTGCCATGGCCAGCCTGAACGACATCACCTCCGATGCTGATCTCTCCTTCTCGGAGGAGGAGTCGGAGGAG
>JACAXG010000324.1:169918-210958 GCA_018881555.1 Amblyornis subalaris | reverse complement strand
GTGGTGACAGGCTCTGACTGAGCAGGAAATCTCAGGGTGAGACACCCACCCCTGCCTTGAGTGGACAGAGTCCCTCGGCTCAGCTCCTGGCGTTGGGAGGAGTTCGGCCAGGCGCCCGAGCCCTTTTTTACTACATTTATATTAATAAATAAGTCCACTTATGCACTTTTCACTGGCTCTCGATCGTGATCGTGCCATGATTTCATCAGCAACCCCGGGACAAAAGCCACATCCTGACTCTGGTTGAGCTGTATTATTATTAGGTTAATACCTTCAGATACTTGTTGCTTCTCCAGCCCTATTTTTCCACCTCCTTCATCCTAACTGTGCTGGTTTGAACATGAACCAGCAGGGGAAATTAACCCCACACAAATACCTCGAGAGAGATTTTAGGTCAGAATTACAATTTTAATAGAAAGGTTAAAATAAATGCAGGAATACAGAAAACACGGGCTTAAACTGGCAGAGCCACGGTACAACCTGGCAGTGGTTGCAGTCCTGTTGAAGGTCTGGAACTCTGGTTGTCCAGTGGTTGCAGTGCTGTTGAAAGCAGTAGTCTCGTAGAAAGGCCTGGTCTGCTGAGTATCCAGTGGCGGTAAAGGGTCTAGTCCTCTGGGTATCCCGTGGTCTGGTTGTCCGGAGTCCTCTGGGTATCCAGTGGTGGTGTTCCCATCCTCTGGTTGTCCAGTGGTGGTTGTGTTCTCTCTCAATTCCCAAGCCTGTTTTTATGTGGTATTTCCTTACTCGTATCTCCCCCAGGGGTGGGGATTTCCACAATGGAAGGGGATGTTCCTGACATTCTGTTGGTTGGTGCTTATCCAGTTTGGTAATGGGCCATTAACGGAGATAATCCACTCAGGACGGGTGGTGCTCGCTACTGGCAGGGATAGTTATCACAGTTGAGATAAGGAGTACCACCCCACCTCACATGATTTGCATAGTCTCAGGGACCAGGTGTGTAACCATCTAACTGTAACGACCTAGTTTATCAAGGAATTCTGTGGGTGGTAATAAACCAGGACATTAGTTAAACCAGGACATTAACATATGCAATTGCTCCCTTATTTGGTTTTGTCCAAATGATCCAAGCTAAAAAGCTGCATTTTAAAGAGTGGTACAGCAGATCATAGAGAGCATGGGTGAAGGAGTAGTCACCCACTGTGCAGTTATGCTTCCAGGGACAGAGGCACAACATCAAGTGCAGCACATCGGCTGTGTCCTAAATTGCCTCTGATCACATGACACAACAATGATAGTGCCAGACCTCAGCCCTTCTGGGTCCTATCGATGTTGGGACAGACATACAACACACCGAGTGCTTTGCAACGGGAATCTCAATTTATTCCAACAAGCTTATGTTTTATATCTTGCTTAAAATAGTGCTGGTGCAACAGCTTCTGACTGGTTAGTGCAAAAATCTGCTGAGGGTTAAGGTAAAAATACTTTTTTTAGCAAAGTCCACAACTTAAGCAGGCTGAATATCTGTTGTGGTTTTCTGGACCACAATCCTGTCTTGTCTGGACCGAAGTTCCTCAATTCTTTGGTTAGCTGTAATTCTCGCCTCATAGTATTTTTCTATATTTCTTAAGGATACACTTTAATTATTTCATCCACTGGATAAGATTCAATAAAGCTGACGGGCCAGCCGTCTTCTCCTATGAATTTTCCCACAGGGTCCTACACCAGTAAAGGCAGTGCTGAGCCATGTTTAGTTCAGTTTAGCTCTCAGATGTCAGTCACCTCTAGCTGATAGCCTCCAAAGTCTCATATTACAGAATTGCCCAGATGTCACTGATCCTTCAAGGATGCCTCTACCACATCCCTGCTTTCTCCCGAGCTTTAGGGTGATGACAGCTTCTCTCTACCCCCAAAGTAAGGGAGGGTAAGGGTGAGGTTCAGCACCTTTTCTTGGTCATTGAGCAGGTGTTAAACAAGCTACACTTCAATGATGTTGTGCTAGTGGGTGAATACAGTTGCCTAGAGCCAACTACTCTTTTTAGCTTGCAGCAAACTCTATCCCAAAATATCTATGTATTCCAGTGTGCTTCTATGCAGGCTAAAATCCACTCACCACTGTGCTTTGTCCTCAGCCTATTAAAAATCTTTAATTGCTGTCACTTTAGCACAGGAAACAACTCTGTCACACCCATGCCAAACAATCAAAACAACAATAGGCAAGAATTTGCTTACTCTTGGAATTGTAACATTTTGTGTGGCTCTGCTCTATCACTCCTCAGCTGGGCAGGGGAGAGAAAATATAACAAAAGGCTCATGGGTTGAGATAAGGGCAGGGAGAGATCACTCACCAATTACTGTCATGGACAAAACAGACTTGACTTGTGGAAACTAACTGAATTTATTGCAAATCAAATCAGAGTAGGATAATGAGAAATCAAATCAAATCTTAAAAACACCCATCCATCCCTCCTTCCTGGGCTTAACTTTGTTTCTGATTCTCTACCCCACTCCCCTCCAGTGGTGCAGGGGGAGGGGAATGGGGTTGAGGTCAGTTCATCACATTGTTTCTTCAGCTGCTTCTTCCTGATGGGAAGAACACCTATCCATGCTGAAGCATGGAGTCCTTCCCACAGAAGACAGTCCTCCATCAACTTCTGCAATGTTGTGCTTACATTTATACTTGGGGTGGACACTGCCTGCATCTCTACTGCAGTTTGGGTCTGGGGCTTTTCAAGCTGTTGTGTCTCTGAAGAAGAAAACTGTTGTGTCTCCCTTTCATCTCCTCTGGGGTTGTACAGCCTACTCTCTACTTCCCATACCTCTTCCACTTGGAAAAATAGCTCCTTCAAGACAGCATACAAAATGGCCCATCTTATCCTTTTTCTTCCTCCTGTCCTGGTCAGACTGTTGTCTGGCACCACACTTTCTTTGTCTTTTACAGGGCTGGGACATGACATGGCTCTCTTTCTTTTAAGGCTTTTTCTTTGAATATAAGCAACTCCCAAGCCCTCCTCGTTTGACAGCATTTCCAACTTGTCCACAACAGTCTTGGAAACATAGCCAAACTTTTTTTTTTTGCAATGTCTTGAGCGGTGCTTTTAATGTGTGGCATAACAATTTCCTAAAACTTTTTAAAAAGTGAGACAGTGTTAAAGGAGAGGCCACTGCCTGAGCATTCTCACACCATTCAAGTAGTCACACACACACCTGAGACTTTAACTGCTGGGACCAGTCCCTTCGCAGCAGGTGGCTCCAGTGAGCCAAAGGGTACCCCTTTCATCTCCCTGCTCATACACATACTCTCAGGTGTGCTTCCTCCTTCTTTGGGCTCAACCCTAGGTTTCCCATAGTAGAGTCTCAGGCATTGGATTTATAAAAATGAAGAATTTAATAGAATGGTACAGCGGCAGATCAACTCCAGCTGAGTGCCTTTGGAGAGGGACCCAGAACAAAGAAATCCCCAGGCACTTATACACTTACGACTTATGCACCTGCCCCTCATGCACTCTTCATATGCCTTGGTCCAATGGTGTTTTTTGGTCTGGGGTATTATAACACCTTATTGGATTCTTTCTCTGTGTCCATACAGGCAGGCCATTAATTGTTATTATTTTGTAGAGTTTCAGCTTCTGATGACAGTTGTTGTCTCCTTATCTTCTGGCTTGCACTTCTGGTGCCCCTGCTCACTGGTAGAGCATCAGAAACTAAAAAAGGTCCCAGACTTAGGATAAACATTACTTAGCAACAACCAAAACATCAGTGTTATCAATATTCTTCTCACACTAAAGACAAAATACAGCACTGTACCAGCTACTAGGAAAATTACTAAGATAATTAACTCCATTCCAGCCAAAAACATCTAGGTGTAAGTTCACAGCTTGAGGCCTAAGGCTTCAGCAAATCCAGCTGCTCATGCTAAGCAAGTATAGCTAAGCAAATGACATACTAAATCACACAGTATTATAACTCTATGTAACTCATTCTACTTAAAACTTATTTAAGCTAAACAACTGTCTCTCAACAACAGGCTACAGACTATACCTCCAACGCCCACACCATACATCACAAGAATACATTGAAAACTAGGGAGATCATTGCCAGCCTGGGCTCTGTAATAATTCACATACAGGTACAGGTCCCCATGATTTTTTGCCACTACCATTTTGGTGTGCTTTCTTAAAATAGGCTTCTGGGACTGAAGATGCAGCTTGACAATTACCTTTCAAAGGAAAATGAGACTTGCTTGTTTTTGTCACTGAAAATGTTGGAATAAATGAAAGTCTCTAAAACTATTTTTTAGTATTAGCAGGTAGGCATTATTTTATTCAGGCCTGAGTGCATAGTGGATAATTCCAGCCCCACATGCCACTTTCAAAACTTTTCACTTATTTATACATTTTTAGCAAACAAATAGATTAACATTCATTGGTTCTAAATAACATAATTCTCTTCATTAATTAGTATTCTATCCTGTATTGGTTATTGATTTCTTGCTTCTCATGCTAATTAGTCCACATCTTTCAGTCCTTTTATCATCTTTTTCTCAGACAGGGAGTCTCCAGCTCTCAGGCTGTAATGTCTTTGTTAGTCTCTTCTTTGTCTTCTGATTACTCCAACATGTCCTTGGAGGGCCATAAATTTTGGGTCCTGGTGTCCTGTCTTCAACTCCCTCAGGCTTTGTTCATTGAAGCCTATCAGGGTCAGTTTAGCAAAAATTAGTTTCAGTGATTTAACTCTAACAATAACAGTCTGTGTAAAGAAACTTAGCTACGTGCTGGCTAAAGTGGAATTTACACTGCTTAAGATAAATACATTGCTTATGATTAATTTAAAAATTAATTAGAAAAGTTAATTAAAACCATTAATTAGAAAAAATAATTAGGCAAGTTATATAATTTCCAACAATTTCCCCCTTTGGAAGTGATCTTAATTATTTCTTTTAAGATTACTTCCACTTAAATAATTGAGTACTTAACAAGCCTTAAGATACTAAAATGCAATAATTACTATTAAACTATTAATAAAACTAATTTGGTAAAACTTATTTAAATTATCTAGTACCTTAACAATACTAATCAAGATTTTTAACAGTATGTGAACAAACTCAAGCTTATAAAAAAATTCCATTATACAGAGTAGCCAATCATCCTTTTGAGACCCTTTCAGTTTTAGATAAGATAGTTTTTGTTGCATCTACACATTCTGTTACATCTCATTTTGCAAATTTGGAATAAAATCCATAAACCAACAATTAATATCAAAACTATGATAAATATGCCAATTGGTTTTCTTTCAGTCGCAGTTAAATTTGGGATCCATGACATCATCCAATTAAACACATCTTCCCCTTGATTTTCTTGTATTTCCTGAAAGAGTCCGGTGTTTCTAATTTCTTCCAAATCACTTTGAATTCTCAAAGGCTGGTCCACGTATACACAGCAACTGGTGCTCATGACTATGCACACACCACCTTTGGAAGCCAGAATCAGATCTAGAGCCATTTGGTTTTGTTTGACTACTTTTGAAAGGCTGGTAATTTCTTGCTGCAAAGCAATTTGTTATCAGTGTCACGGCTTGCATTAGTTTTAGGTGTGAATTTTTCTTCCAAGGATCAAGTGGTATATGTTCTTTTTGTGTCATGCTAGAGTGGTTTTTCCCTTCTTGCCCACTTACCCCTCGGGCACTTGAAGCCATACTTGCCATTATGATTCCTGATATCTTGGACAATTTTTGCACAATTTCTGCTATGAAATGAAGTCCCCTATCTGAGGACACTCCCAAGAGAATTCTGAATTGGGGTATTATTTCTTTTAACAATACCTTGGTAACTTCCCTTGTTTTGTTGGTGCGACAGGGAAAAGCTTCAGGCCATCCAGAAAACATGTCAACTAACTCAGAAGAATCTATTTGCCAGTAATCTCCAGGACAGTTTCCTCTTTTTACAGTCCCTAAAGACGGTCTTTTGTGAATTGTTTTGCAAACATATTTTGATCTTGCTGACTACGCTTTTGATGATTCCTGTCATTTTTACACTAATTACTTGATGCTTCAAGCTATCTATAATAGTTTCTGCTCCCCAATGTGTTTCTCTGTGTTTATCTTCTGCTACTTGTCTCATCACTGCTTGAGGTACTATGACTTGCCTTTCTGCTGTTACCCACTATCCTTCAGAATTTAGGTGGGCTTTCAAAATTTCATATAGCTTTTCATCTTGGGCTTGGTATTCTGGGGTTTCATTTGAAAGGTTCACACATTTTGATGGAACAACTATTGCATGCTTTTCTCTGCCACCTCTTTAGCAGTTTTATCTGCTAGTTGATTTCCTACATTAGTTGGCATATTTCCAAACTGATGAGTTTCGCAATGCATGAGAGCCACTTGGGTTGGTAACTGAACACTCTCTAGTAATTGTCTAATAACATCTCCATATTTGACAGGAGATCCTYGTGCTGAAAGGAGCCCTCTTTCTTTCCAGATAGCTCCATGGGCGTGCACTATTCTGAATGCATATTTAGAATCAGTCTATATGTTGACCTTCTTCCCTTCAGACAATTCTAAGGCTCGCTGCAGAGTGATGAGCTCAGCTTTTTGTGCAGAGGTGTTAACAGGTAATGGGATGGTTTCGATTACCTCAGTTTGGGCCACTACTGCATACCCAGATTTCCACTTTCCTTTGTGCACAAAGTTGCTCCCATCTGTGAACAATTCCCAGTCCGCATCTTCTACTGGAGTATCCCTTAAACCTTCTCTGCTGGAGTAAACCTGCTCAACAGTTAGAAGACAGTCATATTGCAAGGTTTCTTGGTATTCTGGCACACATTCAAGGAACATAGCTGGGTTCAAGATAGTTGTCGTTTTCAGTTTCACATCATCCTATTCCAATAGGACAACTTGATATTTCAGCATTCGAATTGGGGATAACCAGTGACCCCCTTTTTGTTCTAGAGCAGAGAGAACCACACGTGGAACATAAACAGTTATTTTATGGCCCATTGTCAATTTCCAGGCTTCTTGTATTAAAAGGACAGTTGCTACTACAGCCTGAAGGCAGGCGGGCCATCCCTTACTTACATTGTCCAGTTGTTGGGAAAAATATCCCACAGCCCTTTTCCATGTCCCCGACCTCTGAACTAACACTCCTAATGCAAGGTTGTAAGAGACGGTTCGAGAATCTCTCATCTGCCTCACGATCATCGACAAGGACAGAGACTGAAAACCCTAAAACACCCCAGAAGCAAAAGAGGACTCTTGCTCAGGAGTCCTGGCCTGGCTGAGGTGAGATGCTTGCCAAGTATTGCCTGTAGGTGACAGGTTGTGGTGGTACCGTGCTTCTTCTGTACCCCAAAAACCACAGGCCTCAAACAATAGTGGCAAAATTCCTCACCTCCTGGCCAGTTGTCCAAAAAGACTATAAAGGGACACTCTAAGTTAACCCAGTTGAGCGCTCCCCACGGACATCGACGAGTCTATTGGCTGGGCCACGAGGACTTCGTATCATCTGTTGGTAGCTATTCCCCTCTCCCTCTCTCTCTCCCTTTCTCCCCTCACTACTTTGTTTCTCTCTCTCTCTCTCCCCTCTATCGCATAATCGGGTTGTTGGCACTCAATAAAGGTGCATTGTTGATTCAAATTGAAATCCCCGTTTGTCTTTTGCACTCTGAGATCAGTGATTCGAACCATCACGACCCCCGCTCATATTAGCGGATCATGACAAAGGTGTAAGCGTTCATGCACAAACAGCTCAAAAGGTTTGGTCAGGTCAGGTAATCCCAATGCAGGGGTGACATTAGAGCTCTCTTTAAGTCTCTGAAAGCTGTATGGCATTCTTGAGTCCACTGTAATACCTCCTTAGGGTTTCCCAGGGCCTCATATAAAGGTCCTACCAACAGTCCATAATTAGGAATCCATAGCTGACACCAACCAGCCATTCCTAGAAATGTTCTTAACTCACATATAGACCTTGGCTGTGGAGTTTGTCAAATCACCTCCTTCCTTTCGGTTCTGAGGCTTCCCTCTCCTCAGGAAATGGTGAATCCCAGATACATAACATGCTCTTTGGCAATTTGGGCCTTCTTCTTAGATACCCTGTAAACAGCTTGTCCCAAAAAGTTCAGTAAACTTATAGTCATTTCAATGCATCCAGCTTGAGTTCCTGTAGTGATTAAAATATCATCTACATGCTGTAGCAAAGTGATTTCTTCATTCTCCTTTTTCCATATCTCCAATTCTTTTGCCAATTGGTTCCCAAAGTGGGGCTATTTTTGAACCCTTGAAGAAGAACAGTCCACATTAATTGGGTTTTACTGCCCATCGAGAGATTTTCCCATTCGAAAGCAAACAAGGGCTAACTTTCAGTTCCAAGGGGTCTGCAGAAGAAAGCATCCTTAAGATCCAAAACAGTGAACTGTCACACTTGGACATGAAAAACCACACCGACTCGACTCTGTCAGACAGGAGCCAAAAAGGCAAGAAAAGGGGGCCGAGAGGACCTCGACCCTTTATTTTATATGTTCTTAGAAACCAGCGTGGATTGGAGGGTGATGTTGCCACCTCTCAATCACACTGGTCAAAGGAAAGATCCATCAAATATCTCCGCCCAGCACCAAAGAATGTAAACAATAAATGAACGTTAAGAAAACATGACCATATTTACAGAACGAGCATGAGAACTTTGTTACAGAAGAGAAAAACATGGAGAAACTGCAAAAACCAGGGCGACAGTGAACCACTCATCAGATTCCTTAATTGTGGTTAAAAGTGTATAAGGATTTGCTACCATGGGGTGTATGTCTTGCACTATTTTATTAATAGCTCTGAGATCTTGTACTAGCCTGGATTCATTAGCATGTGGCTTCTTTACTGGTAGGATAGGAGTCTTATATTCTGACTCACACGTTGCACAAATTCAGTAATTAATTCTTCTAACCCTTTTCTAGCTTCTAATTTCAAAGGATATTTTTTCTGCCTTACCAGTCTGGTGCCAGGTTTCAACTCTATTCTTACTGGTTCAGCTGCTTTTGATTTCCCTGGAATTCCAGTGACCCACACCAACAGTCACAGCATTTTCCACCTCCTCTGGGATTCCCTCTGTTGCGTTCGGTTGCTGTAACAACATAAAAACCTGGGTCTCCAGGGCTTTACTTTCCAGAAGACACACTTGTATTTGTCCATTTTCAAATATTATTTGTGCATTTAATCTACTTAAAATATCTCTTCCTAACAAAGGCATTGGGAATTCAGGCATATACGGAAAATAATGTGTTAACCACTGCTTCTCTATCTTGAATTTTAAAGATTGGAAAAATGGCAGATTTTCACTCTCCCCAGTGTCACCAACTGCATTAATCACTTCCTGATTAAATTTTCCCTTACACATATTTAAAATGAATATAATACTCCAGTATCTACTAAGAAGTCCATTTTCTCATTCCCTAGCATTAATGTAACCAGGGAATCAGCTGGGGATGACTCCCCCGGTTTCCTTCATGCTTCATCTAAGGTCATTAATTCACTGCTTCATCTGATACAACTTTAATAGGTTAATGTCATGGTTTGGACAAACCTAGGAGGAAGACTCAAAGAGCCTCCTCTGCAAAAGATAGGATCCTAAAACTCCCTTCCCTCCCAATAAGAATTTCTTGGAGGAAAGTGAAAAAAACAGTTTATTTAACAAAACCCAGCTGCTGGGGGGAGGTGCACGTAGGCACCAGGGGAAGGGAAAGGAAAATAAAAAAAAGGAATAATGTTAGATAATAAACCTCTCATGATGAAGACAACCTGGATGAATTCAGAGTCCTTTGTTTCCTGGGTGTAGTTTTCTGCTCTGTCTCCCTCTGGCTTAGGATGGTGCAGGTCTCTCTCCGGGCCCGGGGTGGGGGGGGGGGGGGGGCCCCAGAGTTCAGTAGTCTGTTGTAAAGTTCCAAAGGAAGAAGGAAAAGAAAACACAATCCCAGAAAAAAACCCTGTCCTCTCTCTGTGCCTCAGGCAGAGGAGGGAAAAAGCCAAAAGCAAGTTTCAACTCCCTCCAATATCCTTCAGCTGAGCAAAAGCAGGGCGAAAGCTCACAGGGAAAAAGGTAAAAGTGTTCCCTCTGCATCCAACTGCAGAAAAGCGGCCGGCAAGAGCTCTCTCCTGAGAACAAAAAAATTTCTTCTGAGAATGGCAGTGATAAGTGAAGAATGCAAACATTCCTGAAAAAAATCAAAACACAGTGCCCAGCTTCTCAAGCCAGCTTAAAGACACAGAATTAATATTTTTCATTAAGCAGGCGATTGGGATATATAGCATCATAAAGTCACCCTAGGACAGTTAATCACCTTTTGAATAGCATGTTTCATTCTGAATATAATCAATCTTTGATAACAGGTTAATAACTCCCATTGAACCTAATTATTAGGACACTACTGAGGGTTGGTGGACGGAAAACGATCATCTAATGTCCCCTGCTGGACTCCTCTAGCATATATCCTTTCTGTCTTTCCCCCACAGTGCCCCCTCCCTTTTTGGGCTTTGTTCTACTAAAGCAGCTACCAGCTTTTGCTCCTGATCACCCTCCATGCTGCTTTCTAACAACTTACTCAAATTCTTAGAAAAAACATATCCAAATACCACTGTGTGTTGGGGTTGCATGGCCAGGTTTTGGTAGTGGAGGGGCTACAGGGGTGGCTTCTGTGAGAAGCTGCTGGAAGCTTCCTCCATGTCTGGCGAAGCCAATGCCAGCTGGCTCCAAGACGGATGTGCCGCTGGTCAAGGCTGGGCCAATCAGAAACGGTGGTAACACCTCTGTGCTAACATATTTAAGAAGGAAAAAAAAGTTATTGGGCAGATGTAAAGCTGTGCCCCTGCAGCCTACAGAGGACCATGGGGGAGCACAGATCCACCTGCTGCCCATGGAGGTGACCCAGGCCAGAGCAGGTGGATGCCTGAGAGGAGGCTGTGAACCTGTGGGAGGCCCATGTTGGAGCAGGCTCCTGGCAGGGACCTGTGGACCTGTGGAGAGAGGAGCCCATGCTGGAGCAGGTTTCCTGGTAGGACTTGTGACCCTGTAGGGAACCCATGCTGGAGCAAGCTGTGCCTGAAGGACTTCACCCTGTGGAAGAGTGACCCATGTTGGAGTATCAGTCTGTATTTGGTTTAGGTAGCAAGGTTTTGGTAGCACTTGGGGCTGAAGGGGTGGCCTCTGTAAGTAGAGACAAGGGGCTGCCCTCATGTCAGATGCAGCCAGTTTCAGCCAGCAACAAAGCAGATGCTGCTGGCCAAAGCTGAACCAATCAGTGACGGTGGTAGTGCCCCTGTGGTAACATATTTAAGGGCAAAAATCATGGTGCAGCAGCTGTGAGGGACAAGAGTGAGAAAAATGAGAAGCAACTCTGCAGACACCAAGGTGAAGTACTAAGGCCTGAACAACAGGCCCTGAGCCAAAGCTGACCTCTAGATGAACCTTTCAACCAAATGTTATATGTATCCACTCATTAACGAAGTATTGTTATATGTATCCATTCCTTGGCAAAACATGTATTTACCTTTCTGTATCTAGAAACTGGACAAGGCAACATCTGGCCTTCTTTGGGGGTGTAGGATCAAAGCCAACTCCCTTGGTTCCTCCTTGAGCCCTGGCCGGGCCTTAGGAGAAAGCCAGCAGGAGAATGAAATGAGATGTTCCCACACTAGAAGTTATGTCAGCTTGTTTATTCAACAGTATAAAAGCTGTGCTACTCTCACAGCAAAGTCAGGAAGCCTAAGGCCTGCAAAGGATTTCCCAGTTACCAGGAGTGGTTCAGTCACTTCCATCTGAAATTCCCAGATGGAAAGACCTTCCATGTAGTTCGCTGGCTCTCAAGTGGGCTAAGGTCAGAGGACCATGCGAGTAATGGGGAAGTCAGTTAAAAGAAGTTGAACCACTGGATGTACTGAAATGCATCCAAAAATTGCATATCAAAACAGGAAAAGAACTTATGGGTTTGGGAAAACGAGGATGGACTTTGTTAACAGCATATCGAACAAAACACCAACAAAAGGAACAGTTGTTGAAAAACTCCCACATGGAGTGACGTGTGAGTTGCAGAATCAAATTGTAATGTTAGTGCCAAAATAAGTTGCTTGCTAATAAGTTGGCCACTTAGCAGACTGTAGCTGAGAAGGCTGCCATTCAAGTGGTGCAGTATAAGAAAAGAAGGGGGCGAGTGAATCACAAGAAAGTGCATACAGTGATTGCAGAAGCAGGTGTACAGTGGGATCCTGATAAATGGGATGGACATGTTTGGGATTCTACAGATTCTGATAAGGCTGATTCCCCAGGTGAATTTGTAGATGTGAGACCAGCATGGAGATGAAAAATGGAACTGGAGGCTAATGGACAGCAGGTGAGGAGGGATGTGATAGAGGATTATACTCAGCAGGAAGTAAACAATATAATTGAATGGTTTAAGCAAAGACCGGGGGAATCCCTCCTCTCTTGGATGGTGCATTTGCACGACCAGGGAGCATCAGGGGTAACCCTAGACTTGGGACTCCAAGAAGTTTTTAGTTTTGAGCTTGGATTCTTTTGTGCAGGATGCATTTCAGAATAACGTTCACGATACTAATTTGTTAGCTTTGGCTGCTCAAGGATGTAATACTAAATACCATACAGAAAATGATTGGCCAGGATCTGAACATCAGTGGTATACTTTGTGAGATTGTATACAAAGAATAAAACAGGAAGGAATGAGATCAGCTGTCTTTATTGGAGACCCTGACTCTCTGATGTGGAATGCTTTGTCTGTTACTGTGAGAAATAAACTAATTAGGACTTCTCCACCAGCATAAAAAAATGTAATCATGACTCTCTTGGTTAACAAGACAGGGAATCCCCTAGATGAGGTAATTGAGAAAATACAGCAGCTGGATGACCTTGGCAAATGGGGCCCATGGGGTAGTTGTTTTGGGGATTATTATCCCATAGTCATGTTGTCACTGTTTATCGTTCTCCCCCCTTCCCCCTCCCCAGCTCGAGGGTATCTCGATATGTGTGGGCTTGGCCCAGGATCCTAGTGGAGGTGAGGCCAGGAGTTGCTCTCGGGAGTTGCAGTGTAATACCACGAGAGGTCAGGGACTCCGAGACGTGGCTGGAGGGGGCGGGGGCTGGGGTCTGCCTCTTTTCGGCTTGGTGGTCGGTGAGAATGGTTGCGTGTGTTGCAGGGAGGGTTTGGCCACTACACTGTAGCTGCCACCCCGGGTCTGCTCACCTCTGCTGTCCCTGCTGCCACTACAGATGTCTGCTGCACGTGAACTTGCTGCCCTGGGTCTGCTCGCCTCTGCTGTTCCTGCCTTCTGCTGGCTGCTTGGTGGGTGATACCGAGGTCCATTGCTCCCCAGTCGGACCTGCCTGCCTTCGCTGCTTGCTGCCCACTGCCGGGGTTGGTGCTGAGACGGACTTCTGTCCCATGAGTTTGCAAAGGGAGGGATCTCCCCTCTCCCGTCTCGCCCTAGATGCCCCTGCCACGTTGAGAGATCACCACGCTCACACCAGAGCACCCCCTGAAGCCACGGGGGGATCATCGTACCTGCCCTGCCTCGCCGGGGGACCAAAAGCACCCCCTGCCGGTTGTGCCCATAACTATACCAAAAAGGGAAAGTGCTCAACAGGCAAGAAAATGCTGTTATTGGGTTTTCTGAGGGTTTTTTTGGCTGTTGTTGCTGTTTGTCTGTCTTGTTTTATATATATATCCTAGTAAAGAACTGTTATTCCTTTTTCCATATCTCTGCCTGAAAGCCCCATAATTTCAAAGTTATAATAGTTTGGAGGGAGGGGGTGATTTTTTCCATTCCAGGAAGGTTCCTGCCTTCCTTGGAAGACACCTGTCTTTTAAACCAGGCCAGTAGTGCAGGAAACTGAGATACTCGAGACAGCTCTAAGGGGAGAGAAAACAGAATTTCTTGTAAGGAAATATTTGTGGCTTTATTAAAGGATGGTATGCCTTGGGAGAAAATTGATGGTATTCCAACCCATGAATTATGGCAGATTTATAAACGGAGATGGTTGAATAAACGTAGTAAGAAAGTGCAAAATTCTAAGGCAAACGATCCAGGAACAACTCAGCCTATGGCACTCCTGCCGGAGCCTCATTGGGATTTCGTATCTGCTTGCGGAGGGCCCCACGCAAGTGGATCAGTTATTCCGGGGGAAAGGCAGATTGCGAACCGTATTCTGATTTGTATCCTTGGAAAGAGACTAGGGAAATAGTTCAGTGTAATAAAAAAGATTGAGATAATGGCCAAGCTCCAGTGCAATGTGTGCGCAGAAGGACCGGTGGCCCCATGTGGAGCTTAAATTTTTTTGGAAAAACTGGTCCTCTCAATCAGTAAGCCTTAATTGACACTGGAGCAGAGGCCTCTAATATATGGGAACCCCCAGAAATTTAAAGGACAAGCTGTAATTATTACAGGTCTAGGAAGGAAAAAAATTGAAGCTGTACAAACACAAATAGAAATGAAAATAGGAAACCTCCCAAAACGATTTTACTCAGTAATGATTCTCCTTGTCCCTGAATATATAATAGGGATAGATATTCTAAAGGAATTAACCTTGAATCTTCCTGATGGTCAGTACTAATTTGGAATAGAAAATCATATTAGTGCCTAGACAATTTTAGTAGGAAAAGTAAAGATGCCTCCTGTGCAAATTCCTGCTGCAACCAAATTAGTCACCATGAAACAATATAGGATTCCTCGAGGGTATGAAGAAATATCTCAGACAATTAAAGATTTGTTGGATACCAGAGTTTTAAAATCAACTACCACAGCTTGGAATAATCCGGTATGGCACGTCAAAAAGAGTGATGGGTCATGGAGAATGACTGTAGATTTTAGGGAATTAAATAAGCACACTCCACATCTCACAGCAGCTGTCCCAGACACTGTCACTAATAGAAAGAATTCAGAAACATTCAGGAACTTGGTATGCTGTGATTGATTTAGTTAATGCATTTTTTACTATCCTGATTGCAGAAGAACACTGGGATCAATTTGCCCTTACGTGGCAGAGACAGCAGTACACTTTCACTCGATTGCCTCAGGGGTGGTTACATAGTCCAAATATCTGCCACAAAATAGTGGCCGAGCATTTGGATGAGATACAGCTGCCTCCTCATATGCAAGTAGTTCATTATATAGATGACATCCTAATTCAAGGAAATAACGAGGAAGAAATTCAACAGCTACTGGAATTGGTTGTGGATCATATGAAACAGAAAGGCTGGGAAATTAATCATACTAAAATCCAAGGACCTTCCCAAACAGTGAAATTTCTAGGAATTCAGTGGCATTGTGGGTATCGGGAAATATTACCCAAAGCTCGACAGAAAATTTTGGATTTTGCAACACCTTGTTATAAAAATGAGGCACAAAGGGTTATTGGACTGTTTGGCTTTTGGAGACAACACATTCCACATCTAGGACAAATTTTAACCCCATTATACAAAGTAACAAGGAAAAAATATGAGTTTGAATGGGAAAATGAAAAGCAAGCTGCCTTTGAACTAGCAAAAGAGGCTGTTCAAAGGACTTTAGATTTATGGCCCATACAGAAAGAAGTGGAATTGAATGTATCTGTAAATGGGTCCCATGCCAATTGGAGCCTATGGCAAAAACAGGGAAAGAAAAAGGTTCCCTAGAGCTTTTGGGGAAGAAAGCTACCAGAGGCAGGAAACAATTATACCCCTTTTGAGAAACAACTGTTAGCATGCTATTGGGCATTGGATTAGGATATGAAGTGGCTCTTTACCCTGAAATTCCTATGATGCAATGGGTTAAAAGTTCTCTGAAAACCCATTGAATTGGACATGCTCAGGAGTCAAGTATTATAAAGTGGAAATGGTATATTCAGGATAGAGCCAAGGTGGGCATTAAAGGAGTAGTTGCTCTCCATGAGCGAGTGGCTACTGCCCCCATGTGGGATCAGGAAATAATTCCCAATTGTACAGTTGAACAGGAATCCCCAGTGCAGTGGGGAAAACTTTTAGATCAATTAATGCCCTTTGAAAAGGTACATGCTTGGTTTACTTCTGGATCAGCTAAATATTTAGGAGGAAAGAGGCTTTGGAAAGCAGTAGCTTGCCATCCCCATTCAGCGAAATTTTTGGAAACAAGAGGACAAGGGAAAAGCAGCAGATATGCTGAATTATATGCCTCTTATATGGCTTTAAAAAAGGAAGATCTAGGAGAATGCCATTTGTATACAGGTTCTTGGTCAGTGGCTAATGGGTTTAGCTACTTGGCTACCAACTTGGGCAGCCAAAGATTGGAAAATACATTCTAAGGAAGTCTGGGGAAAGGAACTATGGAAGGATATTTGGGAAATAGTACAAAGGACCAAGGTGACTGTGTTTCATGTTGATGCTCATAGTAAAGCAGAAGCTTTAGAACAACTTTATAACTCTGTTGCAGACAAATGGGCAAAGATTTCCCAAGCTGAATTGGAATTCCCTGAGAAGGAGGATCATGAAGGCTTAGTGAAATGGGCGCACCAAAAGTGTAGGCATCTTGGAGAAAAAGCCACTTACAGGTGGGCTCAAGAATGTGGCATAACAATGTCACTTGATATGATAAAGACTATAATTGCCCAGTGCCCCATGTGCCAACACACTCAGAAATGTCCGGTGCCAAATATTGAGAAAGGACAATTGGGGAGAGGAAAATTGCCAGGACAAATTTGGCAAATGGATTATATTGGACCTTTACCCCAGGACCGAGGGTGTAAATATGTCTGTACTGCTGTAGATATGTATTCTGGATATTTGATTGCTGATCATTGTAAGAAGGCTGTCGGGTCCCCTGAAATAAAAGCTGGGAGGATTGAGGAGCTGAAAGACCCCCATAGAGGAAAAATATACCAGTGGGAAAAAATATGGTGAAACAAAATCCTTCCTGCCTGCTTTCTGAGAAGTTGGCTTGTCTGATTGGTCCATGGTTCTCTCCACCCTCCCTCCTTAGTAATTGGTTGTAGTAGTTTCTCCCCGCCTTCTTCCCTCCCCTAAGCCGTGGTGATTGGTTGCGGGCCCCCTGAGCACGTGGGTTTAAAAACCAGGTATCATGATTGTTTAGCTCTCTCTTCGCCTCCTACCTCCTTCATAGCTGGATGGAATAAACTCCCTGGACTGTGGAACGTAGTGCGTTAAGAGCCTTCCTGCCTCTTTATTTCTGGTCTTGTGGCTGGCTACGCTGGGTGTGAGTATTTCTCAGTGCTAATAACTGCACGGCCGATATCTCTCGTTGGTTTGGTGAATTTGCACTCCCAGAACAGCTTCTTCTCAAAGGAGGTTTTGGGAAAAAACCACGAAGGGAATTTGCCTCAGGAGAAACAGCACCATAAAGCCATTAGAAGGCTACACACCATAGTACCATCTGTACTATAGACCTAATAATTTTGTACTATGGAATTCCATTACAGATCCAAACCGACAATGGGTCTCACTTTCAAAACAAATTTGTTCAACAATATGCTGAGCAGCAAAATATTCAGTGGGTTTTTCATATACCATACTATCCACAAGCTGAAGGATTGATTGAATAGATGAACAGGTTGTCAAAAGAGCAGTTGAAAAAATTAGGAGATGGCAACCTGTCCCGATGGAGAACCCATCTCACAGATGCACTATATATCCTTAACAATAGGCCCATTAGGGAAATGGAAATCCCCTTGATGCACATGACTACACCCCATTTGCGAATAAAACCATTAACAGTGAGACTTTGACTTACTGGGAAATTGCTCCGGGTGCGATGGCTCCTTACAGGGCCACTTCAGAGGCTGCAGGGCTGGACCTTTATGCATTAGAATTAATTAGGATAAATTAGAAGTAAATGAGAGTTATCGATACTGGAATAGGAATTCAAATTCATTCAGGACACTTTGGTTTGATAGCTGCTCATTTGAGCTTGGCCTTGAAAAGTGTTCATGTCATGGGAGGAGTAATTGATGCAGATTATCAAGGAGAAATTAAAGTAATTCTGTTAAGCAATAGTGAACAAGATTTGATTATTCAACCCCATGACAGGGTAGCACAATTACTGATATTGCCAGTTTTAAAAACAATTGTGAAAAAAGGAGATCCACCTCAAATCACTACTGTTTGTGGAGATAAAGGGTTTGGATCCACCAGTCTTAATAATGGAGCCAAAGGATGGGTCCAGAGACCAGCTGAAGTAATAGCTATGGGGAGACAATACTGTTTTAATCATGAAACCTGGGCAAGCAAGATGGGAATATGTCCCTGCAACCAAATCTTATATCTGAGAATAACTCGATGTTATAGAATATTGTTTTACAGATCCAGTACGACTAAATCTACCTGTTTACTTGTCCTGGAGTGACTTTATGATGCTATATATCCCAATCGCCTGCTTAATGAAAAGTATTAACTCTGTGTCTTTAAGCTGGCACGAGAAGCCAGGAGCTATGTTTTGGTTTTCTTTGAAGGATATTTACATTCTTTCACCTTTATCAGCCAGCTTTGTTGTGGTTATAGGAGAAACTCTGCTTCAGAGGAGAGGACTCTCTCCGGCTGCTTTTCTGCAGTTGGATGCGGAGAGAACATCTCGGCAGTCGCTTTCTATAGTTGAAGGCAAAGGGACACTTTTTTACCTTTACCTTTTTTTCTCTTGTGAGCTTTCGCCCGGTTTTTACTCAGCTGAGGGATATTCGGATGGAGTTAAAACTTGCTTTTGGCTTTTTCCCTCCTCTGCCTGAGGCAAGGGAAGAAGACATTTTTTTCCCCTGGGATTGTATTTTCTTTTTCTTCTTCCTTTGGAACTGTACAACAGACAACTAGGCTCTGTTCTACATATCATCTCTCCGGGGCCTACACCTCCTGGGCCTGGAGAGGGCCTACTCCATACTCAAGCAGCTAGCTAGAGACAGAGCAGAAGACCACACCTGCCAAGGACTCAGGACTTTGATTCATCAAGGTTATCCTCCTCACAAGAGGTTTATTATCTAACATTATTCATTTTTTTTTTTTCCTTTACCTTTCCCCTGGTGCCTGAGTGCACACCCCCCCCCCCCAGCTGCTGGGTTTTGTTAAATAAACAGGGGTTTTTTTCACTTTCCTCCAAGAAATTCTTAAGGGGAGGGGAAGGGAGTTTTGAACCCTGTCTTTTGCAGAGGAAGCTCTTCAAGTCTTCCTCCTATGTTTGTCCAGACCGTGACACTGGAATTATCCACTATGCATCTTGGCTGGAATAAAGTAGTGCCTACTTGTTAATACTAAAAAATTAGTGTTAGATAGTTTCATTTATCCCGACCTGTTTGGTGACAATTTTTGGCGACCCAGGTGGGATTCTGCTTCTGATGCTCCACAGATTCATGGGATCAGGAGGGGATCCAGCACGCACTGATGGTTTTTCATGGAGATCCTCCAAACCACTGATACAGTGAGTTCAAGGCNCCAGCTGCTGGGTTTTGTTAAATAAACAGGGTTTTTTTCACTTTCCTCTGAGAAATTCTTAAGGGGAGGGGAAGGGAGTTTTGAACCCTATCTTTTGCAGAGGAGGCTCTTCGAGTCTTCCTCCTAAGTTTGTCCAGACCCTGACAAACATATTTGGTGCATTGGCCGGGAAATCGAACAAGAATTATTAATTTGAAGTGAGAAGCTGAGGAGAAAAAGACAGCAAAAACATATATTAAGTACATGTCCATTTGGAAAATGCTTTTATCCACGTGGCTTGATATGAAAACTGATGTGCACATGGAGTGACTTACTGTTGGGGTTTGACACTGGCCAGATGCCAGGCACTCCAGCATGGGCACCTCCCCCACAGGCTGCAAGTGGATCTCTGCATCCCACATGGATCTCCATGGGCTGCAGGGGGACAGCATGCTTCACCATGGTCTTCACCATGGGCTGCAGGGTGACAGCCTGCTTCACCATGTTCTTCACCACAGGCTGCAGGGACATCTTGGCTCCAGTGCCTGGAGCACCTCCTCCCTCTCCTTCTGCACTGATCTTGGTGTCTCCATTGTTGTTCCTCTCACATATTCTCACTCCTACTCTTCACTAGCTGGAAAATTACAACTGTGCCTCAAACTTTGTTTTGATTTCTTCTTATGTTATCACAGAGACATTACTACCATCTCTAATTGGCCCAGCCTTGGCCAGTGGCACGTCCATCATCAGAGCCATCAGGGATTGGCTCTGCTGGACATGGTGGAAGCTTCTAGCAGCTTCTCACAGAAGCCACCTCTGTGGCCCCCTGCTACCAAAATCCAGGCCCTGCAAAACCAACACGCATGTATTTATGTTTCTGTCTTGGGGTAACTTTATGATGCTATATATCCCAATCGCCTGCTTAATGAAAAAATATTAACTCTGTGTCTTTAAACTGGCTCGAGAAGCCAGGCACTGTGTTTTGAATGGTTCCAGGATATTTACATTTTTTTACTTATCAACTAGCTGTTGCTGTGGTTCTCAGGAGAGAACTCTCGTCAGTCGCCTTCTCTATAGCTGAAGGCGAAGGGACACTTTTGTTTCTTTTTTACCTTTTTTTTTTCCTGTGAGCTTTTGCCCTGCTTTTACTCAGCTGAGGGATAATCGGAGGGAGTTAAAACTTACTTTTAGTTTTTTTTCCCTCCTCTGCCTGAGGCAAGGAAAGAAGACAGCTTTTTTTCCTGGGATCGTGTTTTTTTCTTCTTCCTTTGGAACTTTACAACAGACCACTGAACTCTGGGGCCTGCACCATCCTAGGTCAGGAGGGAGACAGAGCAGAAAACTACACCCAGGAAACAAAGGACTCTGAATTCATCCAGGTTGTCTTCACCACAAGAGGTTCATTATCTAACATTATTCATTATTTTTTATTTTCCTTTCCCTTCCCCTGGTGCCTGCGTGCACCGCCCCCAGCGGCTGGGTTTTATTAAATAAACAGGTTTTTTTCACTTTAGTCTGAGAAATTCTTAAGGTGGGGGGGAAGGGAGTTTTAGGACCGTATCTTTTGCAGAGGAGGCTCTTCGAGTCTTCCTCCTAGGTTTGTCCAAACCGTGACAATATGGAAACTGGACAAGGCCACATCTGGCCTTCTTTGGGGGTGTAGGATCAAAGCCAACTCCCTTGGTTCCTCCTTGAGTCCTGGCCAGGCTTTGGGAGAAAGCCAACAGGAGAATGAAATCAGATGTTCCCACACTAGAAGTAATGGTAGCTTGTTTATTCAACAGTATAAAAGTTGTGCTACTCTCACAGCGAAGTCAGGAAGCCTAAGGCCTGCAAAGGTGGACGCACTGCAGGATTTCCCAGTTACCGGGAGTGGTTCTCCAGTCCTTCACTGTGACAGCTTCCCCCAACTGATGATTGCAAATCTGGATGAAGGGGTAAAATATTAGGGTAACTGGTGATGTATCCTTCTTAATCACTATAGGCAAGCTTTTGTAGTAATGATTAGGTGCGTTGCTTAGCTTATCCTTTTGTAATTCTTTGCTAATGATTATGTGCATTGCTTAGGTTATCCTTTTGTGATTCTTTGCCGTTTTACATTATAGTAAATTACACTATTCCTTAAATTGGTGTCTGTGTCTGTCTCTGACCCTACTCACCAGCAAAACAAATATGCAAGGGGTCTGTGGGATGTATGGGCCCTAGAGCTTAGTATATCCCAGCTTCAAAGACAAGCAATTTCAAAGCCTCCTCATGGACTTGTGTCCAATCCCAAACAGCCCTTTTCCTTTTCAGATCATATAGGGGATGGGCAATTATGGAAAAGTCAGGAATGTGCTTTCTCCAAAATACTAATAGTCCCAAAGAATGTTGCAATTTCTTCTTATTTCCTGGCATCCCAAACTGATCCAGAGTGGTTAATGTCTCGGGGGGGAATGCATATCATCCCGCCTTTCCACTGAATGCCTAAGAATTCTCCTCCTCCCCAGAGGAGGGGAGCTGAACCTTTTCAGTCGGGATTCAGAGTCCCAAACTCTCCAAATGAGCAATTATGTTTGTCTGAGTCTGGTCCACTGCCTTCACCTCTAGGCCACCAATTAGTACATCATCAATATACTGGTCAATTTTGACCCCCTCTTCTGGGGCAATTTGGGCCAATTCTTGAGCTAGAGCATAATGGGCAGTGGTGGGTGAATGCTGATATCCCTGGGGAAATCAAGTAAAGCAATACTTCACTCCTTCCTGTCGCCCTGGGTTTTGCAGTTTTTCGATGTTTTTCACTTCTGTAAGAGTTCCCATGCATTCCCTATAAACATAGCCATGTTTTGATAACCGTCTCTTATTGTTTACATTCCATTGTCCTAGGTGGAGATGTTTGATGGATTTTTCCTTTGACCAGTGTGATTGAGAGGTTGCAACCTCACCCTCCAATCCACGGTGGTTTCTAAGAACATATAAATAAACTTGCTCGGGTCGTCTTGGCCTCTCTTCTTGCTCCTGCCTTGACAGAGTCGAGTCCGTGTGGTTTTTTCGTGTCCAAGTGCAACACCTTCCCTTGTAAATGCAAGTCGTTCCTTGTCTGATTCTTTCAGGGGTGTTATGACCCACCCCAGAAGGTGAGATTAACCCAGGTTCTTGTTAATAGGTCCTTTGGGGCGGATTAGAGTGAAACAACGCTGAATGATTGGTGTTTCTAAATGCATATATGCAGGGTTTATTTTAGAACAATTTGGTTGCAATGGAAAGCAGGTATGTAGCCGTTTTGGTTATTACTATCTATAGTAATATAACAATATAAAACCATAAAAATATCACTTAAGAAAATGTATAAGGAATAGAAGGAAAGGATAAGAGTAGAAAGATCACCATCTGTGGACCTTGTGACAAGACTTGGTTGTTCAATTTCAATGTCTCTTGGTCAAAGTGATGGTCACAGCCTTTTCAAAGTGGTGGTTGCAGACTGGATCTGTCAGGTGGTGGGGAAAGTCCACAAAACACAAAGTTCATTTGGTTTATATTATGCTTAGGCTAGGTGGAAACACCCCAGTACCTTCCCTAGGGTGGCGAGTTTTACACTGGATGATGTAGTACTGAATCAATTCAGCCATATTAGGAACCATGGCGGTTCAGGGGCCTGTAGTCTCATTCAAGTGCTGGTAGTCAATGGTCAACTGCCACTTCCCATTAGGTTTACAGACTGGCCAAACAGCAGAATTATATGGGGACTAAGTAGGGATAGTTATCCCCTGGTCCCATAAGTCACTAATCACAGGGTTAATCCCTTCCATTTCTCCTAAGGGTAGCAGATAAGTTTTCACATTTATCTTCGAGGGAGGCCAGAGTGGTGCTACTTGTAGCAGTTGCACTGTGGCAGGGGCTAGTCCAAACACCCATCTCCTTCCCCTCGAATCAGTCAATGACTTCCCCTTTAGTAGATCCAATCCTAAAAGATTCGTAGGTATATCCCATATTATCATAAATATTTCTGCAGGAGTATTTTCTCCTGGAAGCTAGCACTTCACCCTATCTGTTTATTGCAGCCTTGAATTTCCAAAAACATCCATCACCCAAATTTGTTTTGGGCTGGATTTAATGCTACATCCTGTGACTTCCTTATTATGGAAGGCAGACATCTGCACTCCAGTATCTACAAGAAAAGTGACTGGAGATTGGTTGGGTCCTATAGAGATAGTTAGAATCAAATCCCCCTGTTGGTTTTCAGTGAGCCTTCTTAAATACCTCCACTGGCCATCCTCCAGCTCACTTATTGAGGACGGCGAGGGGGTTTCCTGATTCTAGGCTAATAAAATTTCTGACAGGAGCTGAGGGAGTAACTGAGACAGCTTTAAGGTCCCCATAACTTTCTGCCGCTTGGGGGAAGAGATCCCCAACCCTCCTGGTGATGCCTTAGGATTTTAGCTTTTATATTTTTCATATATTTGTAACCCTGCAATTCTTAGTGTGTAACTCTAAAGCCCATATAAAATGTTAGCTACTGCCTTTAGACAAAACAATGCATCTTCAGGCCTAAACCTCAAGGACACCTTACTGCCTCAGGCCCAAGATCTATTGTCCTGGGTCAGTTATATATTCTATTACCACCCACAAAAGCTGGATAAACTTCATAATTACACACCTGGGACTCCTTAAGCACTCCAACCGAAGCACTACCCACTCTGGTTATCTGATCTCAGGTAATGGCCCATTAGCACCATCCAGCCTGACTACTTAGCCTGAACCCCTCCGGAACATTTCGAAGGACCCTAGGACTCCTCCAAGCTCATTACCGAAACAGCCAATAGAACATCGGGAAGATCCTCTTCCATTGTGAAAGTCCCCGCCCCTGGGGGAGGTGCCAGCCAAGAACCACAGCATAAAACAAGAGTTTTGGATGGAAGAAGATACCCTCGACTTGATGGGACTCCACTCTTGGGACTCCACTCTCGACGGGACTCTCGACTTGACTCGACTGGACTCCACTCCTTGGAATTGGATTCAGCTAGCTACTCCACTCCACTCCTCGGAATAGGACTCAGCTACTCCACTCCACTACTGGGGCTGGATTACCAGGCCTTTCCTGCAGGACCAGTGCCTAACTGGACTGCACAGCTACGACCCAGGTCAACAGGGTATCAGGTTTTACTGTGACTCTGTCGATTTGTTTAAGCCTGCGTTTCTGTATTACTGCATTTATTTTAACCTTTTTTATTAAAATTGTAATTTTGATCTAAAATCTCTCGAGGCATTTTGTGTGGGGTTAATTTCCCCTGCTGGTTTACAGCCAAACCAGCACATCTATAAACAACGGTTGAAAAGGAGGGAGCAAACTTGGGGTGAATTACTTCATTACCTGAAGCTGTGATTGGAAGAACTAGCCCCGATATGCTAATGGACCAAATTTATAAAAGTATGGAGAACTCGTGACTGGTGGTCCATCTTGGGTAGTCCATCTTAAGGGGTCCATTTGGAGTGTAAGCCCCCTGAGTGAGCTCTGACTGTCCTGGATGTACCTGAAGGCCTTCAAATAAACACCACAGCTTTTTACCCTTTTAATTTTGTCAAGCCTCCCTTTTATGTAGTCCTGGATGAGGCATCACTGGTATTCCTCTGTCCTTCCGGCCATGTGCGTACCAGTTTTTCAAGAGAGACAGTGGGCAATCCATCCATCGGCTCCCTAGAGATCCCCTTTTTTCTCCCTTCAGCCCATATTGTATTTCGTTGAGATTTAAATTCCTTCCCTGACCTAGATGTTTTGTGTAAAGGGGGTGGTTTTTCTCTCTTGCTCCATTCTTCTAACTGCAGGCTTTTGCCTCTCCTTATCGAGGCTAACACCCATTCTCCTCCCAAAATTAATCAATTCCTGGGCCACTTCTCCCTATGTCTGATGTCTCTCCCCAAAACCTTTCTGGGGCCCCTCCTTGGGGAGTTAATGCATCTTGCAATCGGTCTTGCAACTGAATTGCATACATTTTTAAGGAATCTGGTAGTCCCCGAATGAGTGGAGTCATAAGATCAGGGTTAGCAATCAAAAGCATGGCACTAACCAGCGGTCATGCATGAGTAGAAGACAAGCTGCCTCCTTGTTATGGGTTCGACAAATGACAATTTCTTTTCTTTCCCCATGTAGCAGGGAGACTGTAGGTGGGGAGGAGCTGGCCGGGAACTAATGAGCGATACTTAAGAACAAAGAAAGTTCTCCATCCACCCGCATTCCACACTGATCACCCAGAATGGACGATACTTAAGGACAAAAGGGATGCCACAACAATTTCCCCAATTAAAGAAACAAGAGCTGGAAATGTTGGCAAGGGGGTTGTTTCCTCACAGGCTGGAGCTTATCATTGCAAGAGATGAAGGGGGACTTTTCGAGACTTTGGTGAGAGGGGGGTGGAGACCAGGCTCGCTACTTGCTTCTCAGCTCGGCATTCGGCTCAGACAGTTGTGTCTGCAGCGGAGTGCTGGTTTTGCTCCGGGAACAGTGCTACACTGCGACGTCACCACCCACTCACTCCAGAGCATGGATACACTGTGACGTCTCCGCAAGTGTCCCGCCGCGGCACAGGGTACAGAGTTACCCTGTAACTGTCGCTGCCTGGAGCTGCTTGCCTCTGCCGTCTCTGCCACCAGCCTGGGTTTCTGCTCCATGTGGGTCGGCGCCGGGGTCTGCTCGTCTCTGCTTTTCGCGCCTTCTGCTGGCCCCTCGGTGGGTGATACTGAGGTCCATCGCTCCCCAGTCAACCCTGCCTGCCTGCACTGCTTGCTGCCTGCTGCCGAGGTTGGTGCTGAGCCGAGCTGCTGCCCCGTGGGTTCACACTGAGAGCAATCATCCCCTCTCCCTCTCCCGCTCACCAGAGCCAGCATTGCTATGTGGAGAGGTTGCCGTGCTCACGCCACAGTGCCCCCTGCAGCCGCAGGGGAGTCACAGCAGCCTCTCTGCCCCAACGGAGAATCACCCAACAACAGACAAAGGACTGTTACTGGTTTGTCTGTTCTCCTATTGTTGCCGTTTAACTGTCTTGTTTTATATATATATATATCTCTCTATATATATATCTCTCCCTAGTGAAGAACTGTTATTCTTTTTACCACATCTTTGCCTGAAAGCCCCTTAATTTCAAAGGTATAGTAATTCGGAGGAGGGAGGGGGGGTCATCCTCTTTCCAAGGAAGGTTTCCCCACCTTCCTTGACAGACACCTGTCTTTCAAACCGGGACAGTTCTTGGCACCAAACGTGGGGCTAGAGGGCATCGAGAAAAAAGGAATAACAGTTCCTAGGTAATGTAATCTGTGCGTTAGATATAGAAATCACGCTACACATCACCATGTGGGCATCTTATTTTGGTTCTGTTGGCAAATGATTGTGGCTATGTCTCTCCCATTTGCAGTTCCTCTTCTAAACATGGGTCCCATGACTAAAACTACTGTGGTTGTTACCCTGTTTGTGAGATGGGTCAATAAGGTGAAGCATTCAAAGATTGTAAATTTCCTCTGGGATGTGGACGCATGGCTACATAACTGTCACGCACTGGCCTAACATCTTTTGGGGTTCTTTAATAACGGCACCCATTCGGAAGAAGCAACAGAGGAGGAAGTTTTCTCCCAATTCCTCACCGACCTTTTTTGGGTCTATCCCAACAATTTTTGAAGAGGTCAGTGTTTCTCTAGATGCTAACCATATCATGCAATTGCTGGTGTTGCTGATAGGCCTATTCTATTTAGCATTTAAAGATAAACTGAGATTGCCTTGGGTAACCACCCTGACATCTACCCCAGATGCCAGGGATGCTGCCCAGGGGCACATCTCGGGCTGGTGGCACTGCCCAACAGCCCATCACTGCCCAACAGCCCACAGTACAGACAAATCACTCAGATTTGACAGAGATGGTGGAGGAGATAGTCCGGGTGTTAAAAGAACGTTTGTCCCCAACTGTTTGGAATCCCTCCCCTTGCCCCAAGGGGGACAAGCCCAATGACACAGCAGTGGAACCAAGAGATGTTACAACCGCCCAAGTTCCAGCTGCACCACAAGGGCAGCCACAACCAGAGGCAGTTGCCCCTGTGCAGAGGAGAAATTATAGAACCAAATCGGTACACCCAATTAGTGATTATGAGATACCAGGGCCCTCACAACCCATGGAGGAGCCAGAGCCTGAGATCATCACAGAGTCCCTTTTGCATGACAGTCTCCGCAATCTGCGGAATGAAATTATGAAATGGGGGTGCGAGGCATTTTCAACTTGATTGACTCGAGTTTGGGACCTTATGGGCCCAGGTATCCAACTAGATAGTGGTGAAGCTAGGTATTTGGGATCCCTGACCAAGGATGCAGGCATTGACCAGGTGTTTGTGAGGGAGCCAGGGCCTCTTCCTCTCTGGGAGCGACTCATAACAAGTGTAAAGGAGAGGTTTGTTCACAGAGAAAGACTGCAGGAGCACCATCACAGAATGCCCTGGAAAACTACTGAGGATGGGATACAACGCATGACAGAACTGGCAGTATTAGACATATTCTTTGGAAGGGATGGAAAACACGGTAACGACCCTGACAAGGTTAGATGCACACTGCAAATGTGGAGCCTGGCACACCTCAGGCCACCCGAATACTCCAGTTTCCTGGCAACAATAAATGTTGAGGACAACCGAGAGACTGTGGGTTCTGTAGCCAACAAACTCAGGAATTATGAGAGCATGGTTCATGGCACGATAAAGGCTCAGGTTTCTGCTATAGCGAGGAGTCTCAAAGAGGAAATAGAGGAGGAGATAAGGACGGAGAGGAGGGAGAGTAGTCCTTATGTAGCATCGGTGTGAAGCAGAGCCCCCGATGTCAGAGCCAGGCGCCCCCCAGCCAAAGAGAGTGGATATGCCCCATGGACTGAATTGTGGTACTTTGTCGGAGCGTGACACGGACCCTGCTGGCGCATGCAAACAGGCTGTGCACAAGCAAAATCACTTTATTCAGAGAATATGCGGTTTATATACGTTCTTTCGGCCACCCGTCTTATTCCTTATATGGTATTCTTTTGCTCACTCAACCAATCACACATTTACAGTACTTACATGGGTTATACATCAGTCTCATTCCTTATATGGTCACTTAACCAAAAGCCCATTGCCACTAGCAGTTTTAGCAGGGGCCCGTGGCCCCATATCTTCCCCTTTCTGTTTAACTATTATTATTTGTTTCATTGATTAATCAATTAGTTTTCACACATATTGAATTAAATAAGGCAAGCATATCATTATAATCAATAACACTCCTAGAATATACATTTCCACTTTAATAATATTCTTAATCCAGCTAATAATTTTCTGGTTTCTGAAAGGGTTGTGGAGAGACATGAACATTAAAAACGTCGTAACTATTTTATGCCATGTAAAATTTTCGAAAAGGGAGCATGGGTTCCCTGTCCTCTCTCTAACGCTTCTTCCACACACAATGGATTTTCACCCACACACTAAAGTTAACATGATACAGGTTCCTCTCCTCCGTTGTAGGCATCTCTGTGTCAACATTGATGTGGATAATGAGATGCGCTCTTGCACTGGGCAGATGTATTGTGTAGGTATTCACTTAGGATCTGTATCTGTGGAAATACAAGTATAACCTCTTCCCCACATTATAAGAGGGTAGGGTCCCAGGATTTTACTGGAAAAAATTAAAAACATACAGAGCTTTAGATAACCTCTTCTGTGGCGTGACACCCTGTGTTCCCCCTTTCTGCTGCCCAAGTAAACGTTTCAGTGTATTATGTGTCCGCTCAATAAGAGCTTGTCCTGTTTGAGAATGGGAGATGCCTGTGGAGTGTTGAATGTCCCACAGGGCAAAAAAGGAGGCAACAGAATGAGAGATACATGTAGGACTATTATTCGTTTTGTTTGGGGATACCTACGGCTGTAAAAGCTAGTGTAAAATGACAGTGAGTATCTTTAGCTGTTTCTCCTGTGTCGCACGAGGCAAATAAAGATAATGCAATTAAAAAGTTTAAGAATATACAAAGCTTTTTACAGTCTTTCGGGGGGGTATATCACTCCCCCCTTTTTTGTTTTAAAATGTGTAACATAGTATGTACTTTTCTTATTACGAATAGTAAAACAATACATTTAATAAAACAATAACTACACACCGAATAAAAATATGATAAATATTATACTATCACCCAGTGTCTGTAATTGTTGTGGAAATCCATCTCACAGTGAGTACTTGGAAGACCTTTCCCGGGTAAGGTCTCCAAGTTTTTTGAAAGACCAAATCAACAAGTCAAGCTGACTTGACTATATTTTTAGTGTAGAAACACCTTGGTTTGTTGGCTTACTTTCCTGTCCAGTCAGGGTTAAAGCTTGGCCAGGGCCTCAACCTTGAGTGGAAAGGTTTTCTTAAAATACTTACGAGTAAACTTCCTTAAAATGATACATGTAGTAACAGAACAGTATAATTAATGGTAATATGGATAATTGTAAACAATTAAAGGAATGCATATGCATAATATCAAATAATATCTTATGGATAAATTCCTTTATAAAAATTCTATGCATTAATGTTCTAATRTAAACAACATATTTAGAATTATTAACTACWTTAATTGTTTYTCCRGGTAGAAATAYATTATGTTTACACAGGTAACTTAATAAAAATGTAGAATTAGGTTTAGTAAGAATAAAAAATGATTCTTTGACTAGGTAAAACTTATTTTCTAATAATAATAGCTTGTATTTATAAAGACACCAATGTTTGGATAAAGCAAATACCTTTCAAGAGTTTAAAGTAAGATGGAAGTCTTAACTGCAAAATGGTATGTGAATATAGTGATTTCTCTTAATTTCATAGGTTTCTGGGTGAAAACTGTTTTTTCTTCTTCTTCAGGTGGGACAATTTCCCTATAACTCAGACTCATTAGTTAAAACGGTATTTGAAAGAAACATGAATTTTACGGATTAATAGTTGTGCTGGTTTGGCTGTAAACCAGCAGGGGAAGTTAATCCCACACCGAATACCTCGAGAGATTTTAGGTCAAAATTACAATTTAATAAAAAAAGGTTAAAATAAATGCAAGAATACAGAAACGCAGGCTTAAACAAACCGACAGAGTCACGGTACAACCTGATACCCTGTTGACCTGGGTGGTAGCTGTGCAGTCCAGTTAGGCACTGGTCCTGCAGGAAGGTCTGGTAATCCAGTTCCGGTAGTGGAGTGCAGTAGCTGAGTCCAATTCTGGGGAGTGGAGTCTAGTCGAGTCGAATCRAGAGTCCCGTCGAGTCGAGAGTCCTGTCGAGTCGAGAGTCCCGAGAGCAGAGTCCCGTCGAATCGAGGGTATCTTCTCCCATCCAAAAACCCTTGTTTTATGCTGTGCTTCTTGGCTGGCACCTCCCCCAGGGGCGGGGACTTTCACAATGGAAGAGGATCTTCCGGGTGTTTTATTGATTGTTTCGGTAATGAGCTTGGAGGAGTCCTAGGGTCCTTCAAAATGTTCCGGAAGGGTTCAGGCTAAGTAGTCAGGCTGAGTGGTGCTAATGGGCCATTACCTGAGATCGGATAACCAGGGTGGGTAGTACTTCCTGTCGGTTGGAGTGCTTATCTCAGTTGAGATAAGGAGTCCCAGGTGTGTAATTATGAAATTTATCCAGCTTTTGTGAGTGGTAATAGAATATTTAACTAACCCAGGACAATAGTAAAGTATTGTATAGTTTTTTCAGCTTTCCTGCAGGGGTACGTATTCAGGTCTCCCCCCCCGCCAGGCTGGCCCGTCTTTGTGCTTCAGCGCGGCGCCCGGCGAAGTGCACACACAGTTGTTCCGGGGTCAGTTGCCCCTCGCGCTGCGCCCTCCCCGGCAGCGCACTCGCAGCCGTGGCCCGGCAGCGCAGGTGCAGCCCCTGCCCGAGGTGTGGGCTTGGTCGTCCCCACTGCCCGCCGCTTTCTGTGGCCGTGTGTCAGAGAGCTGAAGGGGTCCAAGGCTGTGACACTGTCGTAGGAGATGGGAGCTTTGACTGCAGTGGGAGCAGCGCAGCTTGGCTCGCACGTGGTTCGCTGCTTCCCCATATGGCGGGGCCGTGTGGGGGGCCCGCACATGTTCGCTGCAAAATGGCGGCCGCACTTCCCCACAGCCCGAGTAGCTTCAACTCACGATACAAGGGCCCAAAATTACAAGAGAATGCCTCCGTCCATGGGCAGGATTGCCAATAACAATGAGGGTTCAGGATGGCAGCAACATACGGGAGTCCCAGCTGCGGCGGAGCGGCGTGGCTGGGACGGCTCGCACGGGGTCTGCCACTTCGCAAAATGGCGGCCGCACCTTTCATCCCTGCCCGCTCCCGGGGTAGCTGTAACTCGCGCGACCTGCACATGGTCTTGCCATGTTCCAGAAAGTTAATAATAAAAGGGGTACCCATGCCACTCTCTGAAGTAAAATAATGCAGTTTCTCCCTGACACTATAAGATAACTTTTCCCATTCAGGTGGCCGGCCGGGCTGGCAAACGGCCGAAAAAGCATTTTCTTTGTGGCAGCCTGCCTTCCCGCCGCTGCCCATGGAATTGGGGGATAAAAGGGCATGTGTCCCTCCAGGGTCAAATGATTCGGCTGCCCAGGGGTTGTCTTTTCCCACAGTCCCGATAAACTTACGATTAGAATTGTTCCGTTGGGGTGCAGAGGGTTTTGGTGTGGCGGGAGTCGTGGCGGAGTTCTTCTCCCAATTTCCCAATTGCGCATGAACTGTGAGTGCTTCGAATCTTTTCCCCCACGGAAACAAGAGCTCTGTCAGCTCTTCGTCGCTTGGCACAGCTTGGACCCACAAAGAGTCTTTCTGATTTTTTAAAATCTGTTCCACAGTCTCGAAGACTTCTTTTTCTTTCTGGGATATACTTTTCTCCATCGTTCTCGGCTGCTACCTTCTGTCTTGCGGCAAAGGTCATTTTGGCTTCGTTTCAGTTAAAGTTCAGTCGAGTTTCATCATCGGTGCAACCACTAGTCGTCTGATTTTTGCCCCGATATGGGGCGCTATTTTTTTTTCTCCCAAAGATCTTGGATCTTGTCTCTGTTTTGGGCAGGGTACACCGGACCCCCCTCGTTCACCTTCAGTCCCGCTGAAGGGGCTTGCGGACGTCCTTTCCTGCTTCCTTTCAGCAGCGCTTTCAGTTCCACGGGGCTCACCAACTGACTGCACAGTTAGGCAGTTAATTTCCTCACAGAGGGCACCAATTGTCGGCGCGTGTGACACGGACCCTGCTGGCGCATGCAAACAGGCTGTGCACAAGCAAAATCCCTTTATTGAGAGAACATGTGGTTTATATACGTTCTTTCAGCCACCCGTCTTTTTCCTTATATGGTATTCTTTTGCTCACTCAACCAATCACACATTTTCAGTCCTTATGTAGGTTATACATCAGTCTCATTCCTTATATAGTCACTTAACCAAAAGCCCATTGCCACTAGCAGTTTTAGCAGGGGCCCGTGGCCCCATAGTACTTCCTACTTGGCCATGGAGAAGACATGAGATGGTGGGACAGGAAACCTACCCGTGTCCTAGCAGCTCGAGTACAAGAGCTGAAGGAGAAAGAAAAGGGGAAGTCTGAGAGTGAGTGCAGTGCCGATTTCCCTTGGACAAGAGTCTGACCCACTGGAAGGTACCTCCCATATGTATTCGCAAGACCAGTGTTAGAGGGGCCCTGCCTCTAGCCAGGTAGAAGCTGGGGAGAACCGGGTCTTTTGGACTGTGTGGATCCGATGGCCTGGCACATCAGAGCCACAGAAATACGAAGCTTTGGTTGACACTGGTGCTCAATGTACATTGATACCATCGGGACATGTCGGGGCAGAACCTGTTTCTATTGCTGGGGTGACAGGGAAATCGCAGGAGTCGACTTTGCTAGAAGCTGAGGTGAGCTTGACAGGGAAGGACTGGAAGAAACATCCCATTGTGACTTGCCCAGAGGCCCTGTGTATTCTGGTCATAGACTTTCTCTGGAGTGGTTATTTCAAGCACCCAAAAGGACTCAGGTGGGCTTTTGGGATAGCTGCTGTAGAGACAGAAGGCATTAGGCAATTGAACACCTTGCCTGGACTGTCAGAAAATCTGTCTGCAGTAGGACTCCTGAAGGTAGAGGAACAATGAGTACCAATTGCCACTTCAACAGTGCATTGCCAGCAGTACCAGAAAAATCGAGGTGCCGTGATCCCCATCCACAAGATGATCCGCAAGCTGGAGAGCCAAGGGGTGGTCAGCAAAGCCCACTCACCCTTCAACAGTCCCATATGGCCTGTGCGCAAGTCTGATGGGGAATGGAGACTGACAGTGGACTATCGTGGCTTGAATGAAGTGACTCCACCATTGAGCGCTGCTGTGCCGGACATGCTGGAGCTCCAGTATGAGCTAGAGTCCAAGGCAGCAAAGTGGTATGCCACCATTGACATTGCCAATGCGTTCTTCTCCATTCCCCTGGCAGCAGAGTGCAGGCCTCAGTTTTCCTTCACCCGGAGGGGCGTGCAGTACACTTGGAACCGACTGCCCCAGGGGTAAAAGCACAGCCCCACCATCTGCCATGGACTGATCCAGGCTGCACTGGAAAAGGGTGAAGCTCCAGAACATTTGCAGTACATAGATGATGTCATTGTGTGGGGGAACACAGCAGTGGAAGTGTTTGAGAAAGGGGAAAAGATCATCCAGATTCTCCTGCAAGCCGGCTTTGCAATCAAGAAGAGTAAAGTCAAGGAACCTGCCTGAGAGATCCAGTTCCTGGGAGTGAAGTGGCAAGACGGACAACGTCAGATACCCACTGAAGTCATCAATAAGATCGCAGCGATGTCTCCGCCGACCAGCAAGAAAGAAACACAGGCTTTTCTCGGCACCATAGGCTTCTGGAGAATGCACATTCCTGAGTACAGCCAGATTGTGAGCCCTCTTTACCTTGTGACCCACAAGAAGAACAATTTCCACTGGGGCCCTGAACAGCAACAGGCCTTCGTCTGTGGAGGGCTGTGAGCCCTCAAGGCTAGAGCTTTCAGCACTGCCCTGGAGGTAGTCAGAGATAGCAACTTTCCTCTGGGTCATGGTGAGCTCCCAACATGCCTTGTTTCTTCATGGTAATAGCCTGTACCCTGTTGGCTAATTGGTTTCCACCCTACCCCCTGTTTTCCCCATATAAACCCTTGCTTCTACCCCTGACAGCAGGGAGCTCTCGTCCCTGGCCTCCCCCTTGCAGGGTGGTTGGACAATAAAGGCTACCTCTGTGGAACTGCCACACGAGACTCCTGCCTCTGTCCCCGAGTTTGCCTTGGGTGATTTCACAAGGAGCTGAGTCACAAGAGCTGGAATCACTTGTAGCTGAAAGATTGCTACACCTGCTGAAATCACCTGTCGCCTAGGAAGGCTTGCCAGTGCCCCTGGAAGAGTTGTTCTCTGCGGGACGCTCTCTAGGAAGGTCGCGGCATACTGGTGCTGGTCAGCACCGGACCCTTCTTGCGACAAGTGGCACTCCAAACAGCTTGGACTCCCACGCTGAGAGTGTCTCCCACACAGCTACTACGGGACTGAAGCCGCCATCGGATCGTCGCTTCTCAAAGGAGAACCCCCTGCGTTCTAGCAGAGGCTATCTAAAGAGACCGGTCGAGACCCTTGCCTAACATCTCGGAGAAGAAATCTGTTATGGGTTAGAAAAAAAAAAGAAATGAAAATTTGTGTCCTTTCCCCTGGGGTACCAGGGAGGCTGTATAGTTGGGGAGGGGCTGGCCGGGAATTGATGGGCGATACTTAAGAACAAAAGGGAGTTATCTGTTCAGCTGCATTCCACGTTAATGACACAGAATGGACAGTACTTAAGGACAAAAGGGACCACTTGCCCAGCCCAGAAGCCAGGACAATTCCCTCAATTAAAGAAAACCAAAGACTTGGAAATACTGACAAGGGGGATGTTTCCCCAGAGGCTGGAGCATCTCGAGAGGACTGCCAGAGACTTGGGTGAGAGGTGGGTGGAGACCGGGGCTTGCCTCACTCCCCGCTCTGCGTTCAGTGAGGGCGGTCGTGTGTGCAGCGAGTGCCGGTTTCGCTCCGGGAACACTGCTACACTGCGACGCCTCCGCCGGCTGGCTCCAGAGCACGGATACACTGTGMCATCTCCAAGGGTCCCGCCGCGGCACAAGGTTCAGAGTTACGCTGTAACCAACCTCCACCTGGAGCTGCTCGTCTCTGCTGTTTCCTGTCTTCTGCTGGTCTGTCGGTGAGTGATACCGAGATCCATCGCTCCCCAGTCAACCCTGCCCGCCTGCGCTGCTCGCTGCCTGCTGCCGAGGTTGGTGGACCCGGGCTGCTGCCCCGTGGGTTCGCGCCGGGGGCGACCCCCCCCCTCCTTTCCCGTTCGCTGGAGCCGCCATTGCCAAGTGAGGGTCATCGCGCTCGCGCCACAGCGCCCCCTGCAGCCGCGGGGAGTCACCGCAGCCTCTCTGCCCCAACGGAGGATTTTCCCAACAACACACAAGGAACTGATAAGGAGTTTGCCTGTTCTCTTATGGTTGCCTTTTAACTGTCTTGTTTTTTTTATATATATATATATATATATATATATATATAGTTATATAACCCTAGTAAAGAACTGTTATTCTTTTTACCACATCTTTGCCTGAGAGCCCCGTAATTTCAAAGGTACAGTAATTTGGAGGAGGGAGGGAGGTCATCCTTTACTCAAGGGAGGTTTCCCACCTTCCTTGACAGACACCTGTCCTTCAAACCAGGACAAAATCTCTCTTGAGGATCGACCTACAGGCGGACCACTCTCCCAGCACACTTTTCTTTGACCCTACGGGCTGCCTCCTACCTGAAGAAATAATTTTTAGTTAAAATTGGGATTTTTATGCACGCTTCTCCTTTTTTGGGTCTTTTTGTTTTGTTTTTTTTCTATTGGGTTAGGGAGTGGGACCACCAGGATGGGACATAGGCTAGGAAAATCTAGCCTTACCAAACCTGAGAGAGACCTATATTCCCAAGTTCTAAAAATCCTTCTTGTTAATAATTTTAAGTTTTCTAAGGGGAATCTTTCTAAGAAGAATCTTAAGCTCTTCATTCATTGGATCTCCAAGCATTTCTCTGATACCAACGAGATTTCTATCCTTTCTAACTTTTTTTTGGATCTCATCGGGAAAAAAATCTATTATTTTCAAGCTTCTGGTGATCTTTCTGTTTCTCAGTTTATTCCTTTATTTCATATTATTGTTAAGTTAGTAGAAAAAACCCGTAGCATTGTGGGAAACCCCCACTCAAACGCTTCCCTCCCCTGTCCTCCCAAGCCTCCTTCACCGGTTAAGAGAGAAAAGGCAGAACAGGGTTGCCATGGATACCCTGACGCTTCCCGATTCTCTCTCTCCCAAGACAACTCTGGCCAAGCTGTTCTGGAACCTCCCCCCCCCCAAACCTGAACCCCTATTCCCTGCTATGTATCCATCTGTCCCCCCGCAGTACCACACCCCCCCGTCGTCTCCTGCAGCCGTCCCCCTGGCTGTGGGCGCGCTTCTCACCTACCCTCCCTCCTTTTCACTTGCTAATGAGATAACTCCTGCCCCTGCATACAAACCCATTCTACTGGTTTTGCTGCCTTAAACCTCACTACCCCCCAACCCCCCCCTCCTCAGGGGAAGGAAGCGCGGGCTCCCTTCCCCCCCATTCTCTCCGTTTCTTCCGCAAACTCCACTCCGTTCGTTTCTGCTTTAAATACCACTGCTTCAACTCCTCCCCTGCAACCGCCTGCAGCTGCTGCCGCTGACTCCAAACAGCCTTACAGAAGCAGCAGTGGTGGCACTCTGATCCCTGCTTCTCCCGAGACCTGTACCTGCCGCACGGCTGCAGCCTCCTCGCCGCCTTCCCGTGGCTGGGACGCACGTCCCACCCCGGCACAACACCCCTGGTCCCCCACCACTCCCGCTCCCAGCCTGGCCCGGCCAGCACCGGCATCCAAAAGCTGCCGCGCTTTGCCCCCTGCCGTTCAGCTCCAGGCTGCCACGGCTTGCCTGAGGAAGCACTGCTCCTCCTTCTCAGAGGATGACAGCAGCACCACGGACTCTGACCCAGAGTCCAAGGATCGCTGGGCGCAGACACGGAGGGAAGCCACCCGATGTTGGGACCCTGAGATTAAATAATTATAACCTTTCAGTATTAACAGGTGGTGAGTTTCAAAAGCACACAGTATTTGATCTGAGGCCTTGGGAAAGACTCCCCTTATCTAATGATAACACTAGAATTACTACTGTGTAATTAAAAAGCAACTTGTTATATCACTGGGTGAAGTATGTAGAAATGTAGAAAACTAGGTTTATAAGTTTGTAACAAGATGGAGGATTTGGGGTGTGGGTTTTTACTTCTTTCTTCCTTCTTCTTCACAAATCTAAAGAGTTTAACCATTGGTGCAGAAAGCCCGCATTGCGGATGCTAAATGGACAGTCACTGGATTATAAGTAAAAGCATGTTAGTTAGCAGTCTTTAATTGGATAAATTAAGCTTTAAATAACCTTGGAACTCACGGTTCGAAGCCATTTTCCACCTTGTTACCTTGAGCTCCTTTTGTACTGCTATGCTATAGATAAGAAATTAATAAACAATCTAATTAGAAGAGCATTTCAGTGTCTCCTGCGTCTAACTCCAAATTCTGAGCAAAGAACTCCCAGTATAACAAAAGAAGAAACAGAAACAGTAACTTCCACGTCTGGTGCCCCGTGTGAGGAATTAGAGTTTGGAGACAGGCAGGACTTGACAACTGGCACTCTCCTGTGCCAGGCTGGAATACTTGACTACTAGGACACCCTGAAGAAACACGGATAAAGGAAAAGGAATATTCCCCGGGGAAGAGACAAACTCCATGCTGCTGGACAGTATTGGATGGCTTGGTGGCTGAAAGGAAGCCAGATCTGCTGAAAAGAAGCAGGATTGAGGATTTTCTGATGACAAAAGTCAGGTATGAACTTGTGGATTCGGGGGGAGATCTTAGTTATTAATAATGGGGAAACCGATGTCTAAGCCACAGAGAGATGCCCTTATCAAGTTAGAGTCTATGATCAAAAACCATCCCATAACAGTACCAAAAGAGCAACTAATACATTTAATATTTTGGATAAATGACCAGTTCCCAAATGCAGAGCCGAGTTCCCTCTTTACTCCATATCTTTGGGACTCTCTGCATCTTAGACTCTACGATGCCGCTTCCCGTGGACATAGCTCCGCGGTGAAGCTTCTTCCAATTTGCAGAGCTCTGTACGAAATTATACTGCATAAAAATCCCGATAAAAATCCTATAAAACAGCACAGTGAACTGCCGTAGCCTCTCATGGTGGCGCGGCTTGCGTGCAGCCTCCGCTGCCGGCGTGGGGGGAGGAGGTGGCCCCACCCCTCGACGGAACCCACGAGGCTGAGGTTAGAACTAAAACAACCCAGGCGGAACAGAAGGAGTTTGTAACAGGCTGCGAACTACTTGAAACACTAACCGCAGTTGCTGGCGCAGCGGATATGGCACCGGCAAAACAGATAACAGAAGGGATGCAGGGAAATGTGGGCTCATTCCTGGCCGCCCCACGGTCCACGGCATGGGCTGGCCCGGGACCGGAGCCACTCACTTCCGCCCTACAGCAAAATGGCGGCGTGCCCACTTCCGCCCTTAACAAAGATGGCGGCTCCCATGTTACTTCCGTAAACAATGCCTGTGTACTTCCGTCCGCGCCACCTTGTGACCAATAAGTTGTTTATCCTCCAGCTACAGCGCCACCTGTGGCCACTTCTATTAATACAGCCTCAGAAATATATAATAAACAGATGCAACAACAGAATTTTCCCACGATGGAAGACAGCATGAATGCAGCCTTAAAGCCAGAAGGAAAAACACTTTTACAGGATATAAATCCACAAAATACAAACAACCTACAAAGTACAAACAGAGACTTAACTACATTTTCTTCCAATTTGGGACTATTTTCAAATAATAATCCAAGTAATCCTTCAGAGGGTACATCTAATCTCACCGACTGGACAGAGATTAAGAGAAGAGCGTTGAAGGAAGGAGATTTTGATATGGCAACAACAGGACTGATGGCAATGCCAGTAAAATATGATAGAAGAAATGCAAACCCCAGATGGATACCACTGACACACGACCTCATCAAAGACTTAAGACAAGCAGTTAAGGACAGTGGCTTAAGCTCCCCATATTTCGAACAGCTATTGAAGGGATTGTTTGGCAGCTGTGACTTGGTGCCATATGACTGTAAATACATTGCATCCATGGTGCTGACAGACTCACAATACATATTATGGGAAGTCAAATGGAGAAGGACTCTTAACCAACTGATGCAAACTTATGCTGGAGGTCCACATGCAGCTCTCACCTTAGCAGAATTAGCAGGTGATGCACCCCACGACAAACCACAAGATCAGGCGGACTTGCCTTGGGATGTGATTGGAGATATCAAGGAAGCAGCTCGGAAGGCGATTCTGCAAATTCAACCTACTGGAGTTCCAGAAGACATTTACACAGAAGTAAAACCAGGAATATCTGAATCATTTACATCGTTCGTAGATCGCCTTACCCAAGCAATTGAAAGGCAGTGCAGTGATGAGAGAGCACGTCCCCATATACTTCGAAGCCTCGCTTTTGCTAATGCCAATGAAGAATGCAAGCGCTTAATCACTGCCTTACCAGATCCACAGCCAACCCTGCCTCAAATGATAGAAGCCTGCAGCAAAATAGGCACTCCTCAGCACATAGCAGCAATACAAGCAAACGTCTTAGGAGAACAATTTGGGAAAATCCTTGAAGCAGCAGACCAAAGACTCGCAAAAACCCTTGCTGCTCTCCATATAAGTCCTCATCAAGATAACTCCACAGAAGTGATGGAAGCAGAACTTGCCAGGAGACCATGTTTCAAATGTGGGAAATTTGGACACGTCAAAAGGTTTTGCCCAGAGCTTGCAGAAAATACAGAAATGTTAGGTCACTGCCCAAGATGTAGAAAAGGGAGGCACCCTGCAAGCCAGTGTCGTTCCAGAGTGGATGTAGACAGAAGACCCTTACCGATTCCGGGAAACTGCAGCGGGAGCACGGAACGCCAAAGTGCGAAGACACAAATCGTGGCGATAGCCTCTCAGCCCGAGATCCCTTGAGACACACAATATGTGGGGAACCTCAATCAGATGCCTTACGCAAAATCATCTGCCGTTTTCCCAGCGACTCAGAATTACTACCCCCAGGGGCTCAATGTGAATTGGCAGCTTCCAAATTAATATACATCATGAATGACAGTCATGCGGTAATACCCACAGGAGTCACAGGGACTTCATGGAAAAGACAAGATTTTTTAATCATAGGTAAAGACAGAAGTAGCACTTTAGGGCTCATTATTTATCCATCTGTTATCTCAGCAAACCATAATGAGGAGTTAGCAGTTTTGGCCCAGGCTTTGAAACCCCCATTGGTTGTTCCAGAAAATACTCCAATAGCTAAAGCCATTGCCTTACCATCCAATGCAATAAAGCAACAAGCCATGCCAATAGTAAGTCAACAGACATCACCTGAAAATGGAGACATGGAAACTGACATCTTCTGGATAAAACAAATAAGCCGTGATCGACCGCTAATAGCTTGCAACGTCACATATGACAGCAAAACGATCGTGATAACAGGCATGTTAGACACTGGTGCAGATGTCACGGTTATCTCCCA
>JACAXG010000324.1:125069-168658 GCA_018881555.1 Amblyornis subalaris | reverse complement strand
CCTCTGCAAAAGATAGGGTTCGAAACTCCCTTCCCCTCCCCTTAAGAATTTTTCAGAGGAAAGTGAAAAAAAACTTGTTTATTTAGCAAAACCCAGCTGCTGGGGGGGAGGGGGTGCACGCAGGCACCAGGGGAAGGGGAAAGAAATAAAAATAAAATGAATAATGTTAGATAATAAACCTCTCATGAGGAGGATAACTTGAATGAATCAAAGTCTTGAGTCCTTGGCAGGTGTGGTCTTCTGCTCTGTTTCTAGCTAGCTGCTTGAGTACGGAGTAGGCCCTGTCCAGGCCGGGGGGGGTGTAGGCCCTGGAGAGATGGTGTGTAGAACAGAGCCCAGCTGTCTGCTGTACAGTTTCAAAGGAAGAAGAAAAAGAAAATATAGTCCCAGGAAAAAGAAACTGTCTTCTTCCCTTGCCTCAAGCAGAGGAGGGAAAAAGGCTAAAAGCAAATTTTAACTCTGTCTGAATATCCCTCAGCTGAGAAAAAAACTAGGCGAAAGCTCACAAGAAAAAGGTAAAGGTAAGTGTCCCTTCACCTCCAACTATAGAAAGCGACTGCCTAGATGTTCTCTCCTCAGAACCATAACATAGCGAGCTGATAAAGGTGAAAGAATGTAAATATCCTTCGAAGAAAACCAAAACATAGCTCCTGGCTTCTCGAGCCAGCTTAAAGACACAGAGTTAATACTTTTCATTAAGCAGGCGATTGGGATATATAGCATCATAAAGTCACTCCATGACATTTCACTCTTTATCTCATATTGTCGGTTTAATGCTCAAACTAACATATATTTAACTCTATACATACACAATTACATATATATACACATACATACATATATACAGCTATATACAAATAATGACAGTGACATTTAGCAAACAGTGGTATTTATATGTAGTTTTCACTTAACATTAGATCTCCCTGTGGCACACAACATGTTGTTTTATTTTTCTGCATCACTTACTATGTATGACTTGGTTTTTGAGTAAAGACAACTCTACGGATGGGTTTGTCTGCACTCTAGGCAGAAGTAATTTAAACAGTCTTTTTTAACAGTCCTCTAACATGTACTGCTGGTACTTTATCTCTATCTACTGTATGCAGAGATTTAGATTGGGCAGGGCCTGCTCGATTGGCGGAACTTCGGGTGTTAACTAACCAGGTGGCTTTTGTTGTGTTGCTCTCAATTTTTGAAAGATCCCCCACCCAGTGCCTTCAAGGTGGTTTTTAGCAATTTATTGCACTGTTCTACTTTGCTTGCTGCTGGTGCATGGTAAGGGATATGGTATACCTACTTAATGCTATGTTCCCTAGCCCAAGTGTTTATAAGGTTGTTTTTGAAATGAGTCTCATTGTCAGACTCAATTCTCTCAGGGGTACTATGTTTTTACAGGATTTGTTTTTTAAGGCTCAGGATGGTGTTCCGGGCAGTAGTATGAGGTATAGGGTAGGTCTCTAACTATCTCGTGGTGGCTTTTACTATTGTGAGTATATAGCGCTTACTTTGGCGTGTTTGAGGTAATATGATGTAATCTACCTGCCAGGCCTCCCTATACTTGTATTTGGACCAACGCCCACCATACCAGAGGGGTTTTATTTGCTTGGCCTGCTTGATAGCAGCGCACATTTCGCAGTCATGGATAACTTGAGAAATACTATTTATGGTTAGATTCACTCTTCGGTTTCGTGTCTACTTATAGGTGGCATCTCTGCCTTGATGGCCTGAGGCATCATGGGCCCATTGAGCAAGGAACAACTTTTCTTTATGTTGCCAATTTAAATTTATCTTTGACACTTCTATTTTTGCAGCCTGGTCTACTTGTTTGTTGTTTTGGTGCTCCTCATTAGCCCTACTCTTGGGGATATGGGTATCTACATGGCGGATCTTCACAGGTAGCTTTTCTACCCAGGCAGCGATGTTTTTCTACTTTTTAGCAGCTTAGATTGTTTTTTTTTTTTACGCTGCTAATTAGCTTTTTTCTACTTTTCCAGCCAACCCTACAGAGCATTGGTTACTATCTATGAATTAGTGTAGAGGTAGAGCTTTGGCTACTTCTCTTTTTCAGTAATGTCTAAGGCTAACTGAATGGTTTTGAGTTCAGCAAGTTGGCTAGATCTACTTTCTTTCTCTTTAGCTTCTGCAACTTGTCGTGTGGGGCTCCATACAGCTGCTTTTTATTTTTGCTTCATCCCTACGATGCAATAGGAACTATCAGTGAAAAGAGCATAGTGCATTTTTTCTGCTGGCAGTTGGTTGTATGGTGGAGCTTCCTCAGCACGTGTCACTTGTTTTTGCTCTTTTTTGTTAGTGAGACTAAAGTTTTCACTTTCGGGCTAATTTGTGATTATTTTTAAGATTCTAGGACGATTTAGTTTTTTAATACGGGTGCGCTGTGTGATGAGAGCAATCTACTTGCTCTATGTGGCATTGGTGGCGTGGTGGGTAGAGGGAACTTTTGTTTTGAAAATCCACCCCAGCACCAGTAGTCGGGGTGTTAGGAGAAGTACTTCAGTGCTTATTACCTCTGAGGCAGCTTGGACTCCTTCATAGGCTGCCAAGATTTTCTTTTTTTGTTGGAGTGTAGTTGGTTTTGGACTTTCTGTAGCTTCGGCTCCAGAATCCCAGAGGTTGGTTTCGAGTTTCACCAGGCACCTTTTGCCAAAGGCTCCAGGATGGACCATGGCTCCCGGCTGCAGAGTAGAGTACATTTTTTACTTCTGGTCCTGTCCTGACTGGGCCAAGGGCTATTGCATGAGTAATTTCTTGTTCGATTTGGGCAAAGGTTTGTTGCTGTTCAGGGCCCCAATGGAAGTTACTTTTTTTGCGGGTAACTAAGTAGAGAGGGCTTACAATTTGACTGTACTCAGGAATATGTATTTTCTAAAAGCCTATGGTACTTAGGAAAGCTTGTGTTTCTTTCTTGTTGGTTGGCGGAGACATGGCTGTGATCTTATTGATGACCTCGGTGGGAATCTGACGTTGTCCGTCTTGCCACTTTACTCTTAGGAACTGGATCTCTCGAGCAGGTTTCTTGATTTTGCTTTTTTTGATGGCGAAACCAGCATCCAGGAGAATCTGGATGATTTTCTCTCTTTTCTCGAACACTTCTGTTGCCGTGTTCCTCCACACAATGATGTCGTCGATGTATTGCAGATGTTTTGGAGCATCACTTTTTTCTAGTGTAGTTTGGATCAGTCTATGGCAGATGGTAAGACTGTACTTCCACCCCTGGGGCAGTCGGTTCTAAGTGTACTGCACGCCCCTCTAGGTGAAGGCAAACTGAGGCTTGCACTTTGCTGCCAAAGGAATGGAGAAAAATGCATTGGCAATGTCAATAGTGGCATACCACTTCGCTGTTTTGGACTCCAGCTCGTACTGGAGTTTTAACACGTCCGGCACAGCAGCGCTCAATGGTGGAGTTACTTCATTTAAGGTACGATAGTCTACAGTCAATTTCTATTTTCTTTTAGATTTGCGCACAGGCCAGATGGGACTGTTGAAGGGTGAGTGGGTTTTGCTAACCACCCCTTGGCTCTCTAGTTTATGGATCATCTTGTGGATGGGAATCACAGTATTTTGAGTTGTTTGGTATTGCGGTGATGTACTGTTGAAGTGGTAATTGGTACTCATTATTCTTCTTTCTTTAGAAGGCCTACTGCAGATGGGTTCTCTGATAGTCTAGGTAAAGTATTTAATTGCTTAATGCCCTCTGTCTCTACAGCAGCTATTCCAAATGCCCACCTGAGCTTTTTCGGGTCTTTGAAATACTCATTTCGGAGGAAGTTTATGCTTAGAATGCATGGGGCCTCTGGGCCAGTCACAATGGGATGTTTTTCTCACTCTTTTTTAGTCAGGCTCACCTCAGCTTCCACTAGGGTCAAATCCTGCGATCCCCCTGTCACACTAGCAATAGAGACATGTTTTGCCCCCACATATCGCGATGGGATTAGTGTGCACTGTGCACCAGTGTCAACCAAGGACTCATATTTTTGTGGTTCTGATGTGCTAGGCTAACGAATCTACACAGTCTAAAAAACATGATTATCCCTAGCCTCTACTTGGCTAGAGGCAGGGCTTTTTTAGTCTTTGTTAGAAGCTACTTCTTTTCTGGTGGAACTTCTTTTTTGAGTCTTGCTGTCCTTTAATTCACGCACTCGTCGGGCCAGAGCAGCGGTAGGTCGTCTATGTCACTTCTTCATGTTTTYTCTACAATCACACAAGAAGAACCACAGCTCACCTCGTGAGGTGTATGTTTTCTTTCTAGGTGGGAAATGTCTGCGTTTGGTAAAAGAATTTCTGGTCTGTACTGCTGAGATTTGGAAAAGGTCTTCTTTAATTTCTTTGAGTTCCTTGAGATTACTTCCTATTTTCTCTTCTACTTTCTTGTGATTTTCTTTGAGTTCCTTAAGATTACTCTCTATTTTATCTTCTACTTTTTTGTGATTCTCTTCTATTTTATTTTCTACTTTCTTGTGATTTTCCTTCATTTCATCTTCTATTTTCTGCAGACATGTTTCCACAGCTGAAATTCTTGTATGTGTTGGGCCGTGCACGGCATCTTCATATGTTCGGAGTCTCTTCGACATATTATGTACGGTCCCATCTGGCTCCATTGCTGTTAAAGCAGAAGAGTATTCTTGTGGCCCAAGTCGTACGAGTCTTAGCTACATCACTGGTGTTACTCTTATTAAATTTGGGTTCTTAATTCCAAGTCTTGGGTGTTCTATGAAGATAATCTCTATCACTGCYAGTTCTTTCAAGCGTTGAATCGCTTGTTTCATGGTCTTCTATGGGGTTTGCTGCAAATAGAGATTATTTTGGCACTGGTATTTTTGTCTCACTTTCTAAGAGACGCATCCAGAGACTGTGAGGGTCAGGCGGCACTACCATCTCCTGATCGATAGCCGGATCACGTGACAAGGATCCCAAATGCCTCGCTTCAGTCCTATCTAAAATTGTAGTATCGCCTGTGGCATCCCAAATACGGACTAACCAACTTATTATAGATTCATCAGACTGTCGGGTGTAATCTTTTCTTAGGCTACGAAGGTCCTTCAGAGACATGGACTCAATAATGATTTCTGGTTCTGAGCCAGTTGCTGGTTTTGAGGGTCCTTCCCCTGTGTCACTATCATTATTTTTCACTGGGCGATCAGTTTTGGTTTTGTGCTTTTTTCTCGTGACAGGAGCAACTGTCATTGACTTAGGCCCTGCGTCTGGTTTGGCTACATCCTGAGTAACTGGGGTATCTGCTGATTCATCTGCCTGCCCCTCTGCCTTTTTTTCCACACCTGGGTCAGGTGTCTCATCAGCCCCTTTGGACATCTCAGTCCTGATTCTAGAGAAGCTGTAAACTGTATAGAGTAAACCTACAAGATAAAGTACCAGGAAAGCAGTTTTTTTAACATTCAGAGGAAATTGTACATTTTCAAAAGGTGACGTATTAAATTTAAAAGGAAAGAAGGAAATGAAAGGCTGGGAAACCCCATCTCTTTCTACTTCTCTAACAAACTGGGTGTAATTACTGTAAGACCCTCTGAACAGGCAACTGAGACTAAAACGCATAATCAACAAACCATACACCTCTCGAATAACTTTTAGTACTTCTATGAACTTTTTATAAATCAGTATCACTGAGCAAAGAAGCATAGCAATCTTGGTTGCTATCTCTGTTTTGATAAAGATAAATACTAAGAACAAAACTGGAGCTATCTGTGGGTAGGCAAACAGGCCTAAAAACCAGAAAAGTATTAGTGCCTTAAACAGATCTAGAGAACAGAGAGACATTAGTATCTTAAACCACGTGTAACTACTTTACTTCAATACACAGTAATTAAAAATAAATTGTAATCAGCACAGCTTTTTTCACTTTCCCAGCCAATGCACCAAATATGTTTGTCAAAGTCTGGACAAACTTAGGAGGAAGACTCGAAGAGCTTCCTCTGCAAAAGATAGGGTTCGAAACTCCCTTCCCCTCCCCTTAAGAATTTTTCAGAGGAAAGTGAAAAAAAACTTGTTTATTTAGCAAAACCCAACTGCTGGGAGAGAGAGAGTGCACGCAAGCACCAGGAGAAAAAGAAAGAAATAAAAATAAAATAAATAATATTAGATAATAAACCTCTCGTGAAGAAGATAACTTGAATGAATCAAAGTCTTGAGTCCTTGGCAAGTGTAGTCTTCTGCTCTGTTTCTAGCTAGCTGCTTGAGTACAGAGTAAGCCCTGTCCAAGCCGAGAGGGAAGTGTAGGCCCCAGAAAGATAGTGTGTAGAACAGAGCCCAGCTGTCTGCTATACAGTTTCAAAAAAAAAAGAAAAAGAAAATATAGTCCCAAGAAAAAGAAACTGTCTTCTTCCCTTGCCTCAAGCAGAAAAAAGGAAAAAACTAAAAACAAATTTTAACTCGGTCTAAATATCCCTCAGCTGAGAAAAAAACTAAGCGAAAGCTCACAAGAAAAAAATAAAAGAAAAAAAGTATCTCTTCGCCTCTAACTATAAAAAACAACTGCCGTGATGTTCTCTCCTCAAAACCATAACATAGCGAACTAATAAAAGTGAAAATATGTAAATATTCTTTAAAGAAAACTAAAACATAACTCCTAGCTTCTCAAGCCAGCTTAAAAACACAAAGTTAATACTTTTCATTAAACAAACGATTAAAATATATAACATCATAAAGTCACTCCATAACATGTAACAACCATTTTTTCTTGCAGTATTAGGAGAAAAAATGCAATTATACGGCCTCATGTTTCAATGGGATTCTTCAAAGAAAGATCCTTTGCTGATAATCGAATGGACTTTCTTACCCTACACATCTCCAAAAACAATTTTCACAGCACTTGAGATGATAGCTCAAGTCGTAATCAGAGCCAGATCAAGACTGCTATCGATGACAGGCAAAGATTTTGCATCAATTTATCTGCCATTGAAGAAAGAAAATTTTGATTGGGCATTGCAAAAATCAGAACAGCTGCAAATTGCATTACTAGATTATACAGGTGTTTGTTCAATTCACTTTCCAAAACATAAGTTGTTGCAGACAAAATTAAGTTTCAGAGAAAAGCCCATGTTAAGTGAGGTACCTTTAAATGCAATAACATTATTCACGGATGGTTCAGGAAAAACACACAAATCAGTGATAACATGGCAGAACCCAACAACAAAAACATGGGAATCAGACATTCAGATAGTGGAAGGTTCTCCTCAAATCGTAGAATTAGCAGCAGTAGTTAGAGCTTTTCAGTTATTTCAAGAATCCCTCAATCTAATAACAGATTCAGTCTATGTGGCTGATGTGGTCAAAAGAATAGAAGGATCACTCTTAAAAAGTGTTGATAATGACGATTTATATCATTATCTCACGTGCATGCAACAAGCTATACAAAACAGAAAAGACAAATACTTTMTCTCTCACATCAGAGCACACTCATCTCTTCCAGGATTTTTGGTGGAAGGGAATGCGACAGCAGACAAATTAACATTACCCATTACAAACACCCTACCAAACATTTTTGAACAAGCAAAATTGAGCCATGCATTTTTTCATCAAAACGCACGAGCACTCAGACGAACGTTTCAAATTAGCAAAGATCAGGCAAAGGCAATCATAAGTGCTTTTCCTGACTGCCAACTCGTGCAACCTCCTGTATCTACARGAGCAGTCAATCCAAGAGGGTTGCAGAGTCTGCAATTATGGCAGGCAGATATCACAAAATRCCCATCTTTTGGGAAACTCAAGAACATCCATGTATCAGTAGACACCTTTTCAGGTGCAGTTTTCACCTCCTTACACACAGGAGAAACTGCAAAACATGCACGTCAACATTTTCTGCAAGCATTTGCATCATTAGGCGTGCCTCAAGAAATAAAGACCGACAACGGCCCAGCTTACATAGCAAAAGACCTACATAAATTCCTAATGAATTGGGGTGTGCGACACTCCTTCGGTATTCCTCATTCCCCTACAGGACAAGCAATCATTGAAAGGACACACCACACTTTGAAATCCCTTTTGGACAAACAAAAAAGGGGGGAGGCAGAGGCTGTGCCTTAAATGCATTTGAATAAAGCGCTATACGTTTTAAATTTTTTAAACAGCTCTTTTGCAGAACCAAACCCGCCAATAATCAGACATTTCTCCAACACCACACAAGCAAAGTTAAAGGAAAACCCTTCAGTTTTGATTAGAAATCCAGAGACAGGGAAAATAGAAGGCCCATCCCAACTAATAACTTGGGGTAAAGCGTATGCTTGTGTTTCCACAGGTGCTGGTCTGAAGTGGATTCCTTCAAAAAATGTGAAACCCTACAAACCACAGGGATACTCAGACGCTCCTGAAAGCAGAGAAGCAAGCACGCAGACGTGAACTGCAGAAAAACCACAGCTGATGACAAACATCTTTTATCCCACATATAGAAGCTGTGAACCTTGGGTTTTGTGCTAGTATAATAGTGTGGGAATTGTTTTTATTGTAAAGCTTTGTTGACGAGTGCATAGTATGGATCGTGTTACGATTCAGAATTACATACAGAGTGTAAGGCCACTGAAAATTCAATTATATTGAGTTACGAGGAAGAAAATAATCCTTGTCTCCACGGTAATTAGAGGGGACTTTAAAGAGAATCCAAAGAAATCCAAATTTGCGGAATTGACTGCAAAAGAAATATTTCTTGTGCTTTACATTTAGCCTTGTCCCAGAACGAGATTGAGAAAAGAAACATGAAACTAAATCAGATATTATATTTGTGCCTTACTACTTCATTGTTTGCCTTAAGTAACGCAATCCTACCTGTGARTCAACCAAAAACCAATGTTTGGGTGACATTGGCCAATGCCTCAGGCCTGAATACCATTTGCTTGACTTACACAAGTCCAGACAAGCCTTTTTAACCTGCTTAGTCGGATTACCAATAGACAATTGGCCGATACAAGAAAATGTCTCTTCAGATCTTTCACGATTCCTCATGAATCCCACAGAGGAATGGGGTATCTGGACTAAATTTCTCTCTAAGATGCCCTATGAACCTCAGGAATTGGAAATCCTTGGCTCAGTAAAAATGGATTTTTGCATAATATTTGATTCCCCTGAATCAAAACAAAATAAAAACAAAATCACAGATGTTACTCCAAATCTTGCATTGTACAAAAATGCAACATCTTAGTGCAATTTCACCTCAGTCTTACATACAGCACCCAACCATGTCCCTTTACAATTACCACAGGGAGATTTTCTCATTTGTAGAGATAGAGTTTGGCCTGCCATTCCCTCAAACCCTAGAGGCGGACCATGTAGCATTGGGAGACTTACTTTACTAACACGTAACGTAAAAATGGTAGAAGAACATAAGTATAGAACAAAAAGATTTTTCGATCAATATACACCTGATTGTGATGATAATTTTAAAGCATGGGGTTTTCGACAAAGGTTTGCTGCAGTGCTCTTTATACCTCAAGCTGCTGCAGGGGCAGCCTTGAAACAATTGCATCAATTAGGCTGTTGGCTAAGTAAGAAATCTCGTACTATTTCTCTCGCATTGAGTGATCTTTTAACAGATGTTCAAAGTGTAAGACATGCAACTTTGCAAAACAGAGCAGTGATAGATTATCTTTTGTTAGTACACGGACATGGATGAAGAGACTTTGATGGGATGTTGTTGTATGAACCTCTCTGACCATTCGGTATCAATACACAGGAGCATCCAACAATTAGAAAAGGGTATCACCAAACTCAAAGTTGAAAGAGGATCATGGTTAGATGATCTATTTGACTGGCTAAGCCTCGCTCCATTGTGGAGACAACTTTTGAGAATCGGCATGTATATTTTGATTGTCATTGTAGTCGTCGTGATACTTATACCTTGTCTACTTCAGTGTATCCGACAATGGTTTAACAGATCAATGAAAGCAGTGTTCATAGTTCAAACAGAGGGGGGAGATGTCGGGACCCTGAGATTAAATAATTATAACCTTTCAGTATTAACAGGTGGTGAGTTTCAAAAGCACACAGTATTTGATCTGAGGCCTTGGGAAAGACTCCCCTTATCTAATGATAACACTAGAATTACTACTGTGTAATTAAAAAGCAACTTGTTATATCACTGGGTGAAGTATGTAGAAATGTAGAAAACTAGGTTTATAAGTTTGTAACAAGATGGAGGATTTGGGGTGTGGGTTTTTACTTCTTTCTTCCTTCTTCTTCACAAATCTAAAGAGTTTAACCATTGGTGCAGAAAGCCCGCATTGCGGATGCTAAATGGACAGTCACTGGATTATAAGTAAAAGCATGTTAGTTAGCAGTCTTTAATTGGATAAATTAAGCTTTAAATAACCTTGGAACTCACGGTTCGAAGCCATTTTCCACCTTGTTACCTTGAGCTCCTTTTGTACTGCTATGCTATAGATAAGAAATTAATAAACAATCTAATTAGAAGAGCATTTCAGTGTCTCCTGCGTCTAACTCCAAATTCTGAGCAAAGAACTCCCAGTATAACAAAAGAAGAAACAGAAACAGTAATTTCCACAACCCAGGAGGGAGATTGGGAGCTAGCCCAAAAGATTTCAGCCTTTCCAGTCGTTTTTGGGAAAAGGAGGCAGGGGGGACCCACAAGAGAATGGGAGCCAATTCCCTACAGAGAAATCAAAGACCTTTGCAAGATTGCTAAGGAACACAGGCGGGGATCCCATTTCTTTAGAAGCTTATTAGAAGCCACCTTCTCTGCCCATATGCTCGTCCTGCATGATATTAAAAACATTGTTACCTGCCTTCTTTCCCCAGCTGAATACATGCTATGGGAGAGGCATTGGAAAAGACATTTAAAAACACTATCTGACTCCTATTCCAAAGATGCGAGTCGGCCAAATTTGACCATGGAGCAATTAGCAGGAGAAGGTGAACTTCAAAAACCCTCAGACCAAATGAACACAATACCTGAAGCTGCACTGCAGGATATATCCATTGCAGCAAACACATCACTGCTTCTAACCCCTGATGACTCGATACCCACACAACATTTCTCTAACATCAAACAAGGAGTGGATGAGAGCTTTATTAAATTCGTGGACAGGTTAAAGGTTGCCCTGGAAAAACAAATCGAAAGTCCAGAGGGACAAAAGGAACTTTTGAGTAAACTTGCTATGGCAAATGCTAATGAACAATGTAAGAGTATCCTGAGGGCTTTACCCCTGGACACAGAACCCACCATAGAGCAGATGGTGGAAGGCTGCACATGCCATATGTCCACTGAAAACACAGTTGCCCAAGCAATTGTGAAGGGCATTGCAGAAGGGGTATCTGGTGCGTTTGCAGTTGTGGCTTCGAAAGATAACGCCCGCTGTTTCAATTGCGGAGAATTTGGACACTTTATAAAGGACTGCCCAGAAAAGTCACCCACCCAGGACCATCGCACCAGCTACCAAAGGCCCCAGAGACAGCAGCGGTACCAACAGCGGCCGGGAAACTCCCAGTGGAGTGTGGGATGGCCCCGTGCTTTGACAACAAATCAAAAGCCATATCACTTCGACCAGCATGCGAAGTCCACAGCCGAGTATTGGGAGCAGGCAGGTGGACCTCGGAAGGCACCATCATCTCCGGGAATCCCAGCGCACATGAAGGAGACCCATCACATGGAGCGATACAGATGGGAACCCGGCGCCAGCTGGTAACCATGCTGTCCATTGACTTCACAGATGAGTGTTTTTATCGTATCCCCACAGGGAAGTACGGACCGCAAAACAGTCCATGGGACATTCTCATCCTAGGTGACACTTTTCATGGTCCAGAACAAATTTCTGTATTACCAGAAATACAAACAGTACACCCTGGACAAGAGATCTTTGTCCAGCTTTGCTGCGCGGACACACACTTTTACCTTTCACAGGGAACACCGATTGCACAGGCCTTTTTGCTTCCACAGGACCACCCAGAACAGGTTCCACTAAATCCAACAATAATGTGGGCACGGGTTGTGGGCTCAAATAAGCCTACCATCGAGTGCAGCCTGTTCTGTAAGGGGGAGCAGATCTACTGACCAGGGATGCTAGACACCGGTGCAGACGTGACCATCATTGCCCACTCCGAGCGGCCAGCGAACTGGGATCTGCAACCCGTGGCAGGTATGATTTCGGGGATTGGTGGAGCGACAGTGCCTATGCGGAGCAAGCGGAATGTCATCGTTGAAGGCCCCGAAGGCAAGATGGCAACCATCCGGCCTTACGTGGTGAGGGCCTCCATCACCTTATGGGGCAGGGACCTCTTGTCCCAATAGGGGGCTTCCTTACACATCCCCAACAAGGATTTCTAATTGAGGCCACTGAGAGGCGCACACCACCTTCCATCCCTCGGCTCACCTGGAAACGAAAGGATCCAGTGTGGGTCGAGCAGTGGCCCCTTTCCAAGGCAAAGTTGTGCGCTCTGGAAGCACTTGTGGAAGAACAGCTTGCCAAGGGTCACATCACCAAGACCACCAGCCCTTGGAATTCCCCTGTCTTTGTGCTAAAAAAGCCCGGCAAGGACAGGTGGAGGCTCCTCCACGACCTCTGCAAGATCAATGAAGTCATTGAGGACATGGGGCCCATCCAGCCCAGCCTGCCCTCACCATCGATGCTGCCCAGAGACTGGATGCTTGCCATCATAGATATAAAAGACTGCTTATTCAACATCCCACTCCACCCCCAGGATGTCCCCCGGTTTGTTTTCTCTGTCCCCTCTCTTAACAGAAAAGCCCCACTCAAAAGGTACCACTGGCTTGTCCTCCCCCAAGGCATGAAGAACAGTCCAACCATATGCCAATGGTACGTTGCCCACATTCTGTCCCCCATCCGGAGCCTGTTCCCAGACGTAATCATCCACCACTATATGGATGATATTCTGGTCTGTGCTTCAGAAAAAACTTATTTGGACATGACTGTTAAAAGAACAATCAAAGCCATAGAGGGAGCAGGGTTCGAGACTCGTGAGGACAAGGTACAGTACACCAGCCCATGGACTTACCTTGGACTCCAGATCCGTGAGAGGACCATCGCACCCCAGCAACTCGCCATCCAAGATGACCCAAAGACCCTAAGAGACTTACACAAGTTGTGCGGATCCATCAATTTGGTATGTCCCCTGCTAGGGATTACGACAGAAGACCTCGCCCCCCTCTTCAGTCTTCTCCACGGCGGTGAGGACCTGGACTCTCCACGCGCCCTCACACCAGAAGCCCGAGATTCCATCACCAATGTCCAGGAAGCCCTATCTTCAAGCGCATCGCGTCGAGCCCAGTCTGCCCCTCCAGTTTACCATTCTGGGTAAGGCTCCCCGTTTCTATGGGTTGATTTTTCAATGGGATCCTCAACTCAGAGACCCTTTATTAATACTTGAATGGATCTTTACAAGCAGTCAGCCTACAAAAACAATAACCACACCTCAGAAAATGATGGCACATCTAATAAAAAAGGCCAGAACTCGCCTCCGCTCTCTTGCAGGGTGTGAATTCATATGCATATACTTGCCATTAACCACTGGGGATCTGGAGCATTTGCTCCAGACCAATGAAAGCCTGCAGTTCGCCCTGGATACCTACCCAGGCCAAATTTCCATCCACGTGCCAAAACATAGACTTTTTAATCATGATTCGGCCTTTAATCTGATCCCAAAATTAATCCAAAGTAGGACACCTCTCAAAGCTCTAACCATTTTTATCGATGGCTCAGGGTCATCCCACAAGTCAGTGATGACTTGGAGGGATCCCAGAACTCAGAAGTGGGAGTCTGATGTCCAAATAGTGGAAGGATCACCACAGATTGCCGAGCTAGCAGCCGTCGTCAGAGCCTTTGAGAAATTCAAAGATGAGTCCTTTAATCTGGTCACAGATTCACCTTACGTTGCTGGCATAGCTATGAGGGTTGAACACGTCTTTCTCAAAGAGGTCTCCAATCCAAACTTACACCAATTGATTTCTACATTAATTCATTTAATCTCCCACAGAAAGCAACCTTACCATATTATGCATGTAAGGTCACACACTGACCTCCCAGGTGCCATCATGGAAGGGAACAGGAGGGCAGACGTGCTGGCAATGTCAGCAGAGACTGCTAACATCCCTGACATCTTTGCCCAGGCGAAGTTATCGCATGCATTCTATCATCAAAATGTACCTGCCCTCATCAGGATGTTCAAGCTCTCGAAAGACCAAGCAAGAGCAATTGTAGCAACATGTCCAAACTGCCAAAATTACCAGATACCATCTATGGGTACCGGGGTTAACCCCCGGGGCCTGAACCAATTATGGCAGTCGGACGTGATCCACTTTCCATCCTTTGGAAAGTCCAAATATGTGCACGTGTCAGTCGACACGTTTTCTGGGGCAGTGTTTGCATCAGCCCACACAGGAGACAATGTCACCCACACCATCAAGCATTTTCTCCTTGCGTTTGCCACCCTGGGAGTCCCTGAACAAATTAAGATGGACAACCCGCCCGCCTATGCCTCCCGCAGATTGAAAGATTTCTTCAACCAGTGGGGAGTAAAACACACGAAGGGCATACCTGCTAATCCAACAGGACAGTCCATCGTAGAACGGACCCATCAGACCATCAAAAGAGTCCTCAATCAGCAACGGAAAGAAACAGAGATTATGTCTCCCATTGAAAGACTCTGTAAGGCTCTCTACATTATTAATTTCCTAAATTGTACATCATCAGAGCCTGACCCCCCCGTACTCCGGCACTTCTCAAATTCGGCCCGAGCTAAGCTCACTGAGAAACCACCGGTGCTGATCAAGGACCCAGAAACACATCAGATTTCTGGGCCTTTCTAGTTGATTACCTGGGGGAGAGGGTATGCTTGTGTTTCACTACCATCTGGCCCCAAATGGTTCTCAGGAAAAAACATCAAACCATACTTAGGCCCTGCAAACACTGCCTCCACAAATAATAACTGAAATATCCTGGAGTCTGACACATCAGGTCCAGATAACCAGAGAAGCTCAGCCTGGAGACAGAGGCGGCGTCAACTGTCAAGAAGAATCCACCGTCCTTTCACCAGGTCACAGAAAAAATGCAGCTCCAAGAAGGACTCTACTTAAAATGCAAACTGCAGGCCAGACAAACATCTAGCCAACGCTGCTATAAATAACAAGTTATTCCCCAGTTATTCCTAAAACCCCACTTACCTATATACCTACCTTCCTGTTCCAACCCCTCCCCCTCCTCCCCAACCCTCACTTACTTCCAACCAGAATATCCCAAACCCTCTACCTCCCCCAACAATTTTCATTTTGAAAAACAAAGAAAGGGGAAATGGAAAGGGAGGAGGGAGGAAAAGTGAAGACAACCCTTCCCCTTCACCACAAAGCTAACAAATTTTCGTTTATATTCCCTATTAGAAGCCACATCCCTGTCTAAAGATGAGACTCATCTACCTTGGTGCTGCCCTCACTGCTGCCTGGACACTCCTCACAGCACCACAGGCCCTCAACTGGGTTGTCCCACAGCCCAGCCATAATATCTGGGTGACCCTAGCAAGGACATTAAAACAAGATAACTTGTGCCTGTCCATGGGCAACCTAGACAACCCATTGTCAACATGCCTGGTAGGGATTCCTCTAGCAGCACATGAATACCCATATACAGGTAAGAAACCCAATCCGGTAGACATTTGGGATGAGTGGACCAAGATTCTTCCGCAAGCACCAGAGGAACCCCAGGAATTGGACTTATTGGGGTCCTCCAAAGCTCATTACTGTGTGCAATTTCATTATAAATTATCTGGCCAACATTTGAACGACCTTGACCTTATTAGGTCTACCCATAAAAAAGATGTATCACCAATTAACAAAGTTTATAATCCTCCAAATTGGTGCAATTACACCAGTCATAAGCCTTCTTCGTCCGCACTCCATCCCAAAGTGTTGCCCCGGGGAGTGTTTCTTATTTGTGGAGACAGGGCATGGGCTGGGATCCCCTCACGCCTTAAGGGGGGGTCCTTGCAGCCTTGGCCAGCTTACTACCCTCACCCCAAACATTACGATACTCCAAGGTTTAAAGAATAATTCGGCACACAAATTGGCACACCAAAAACGATCATATACGGAATATGACGAAAACTGTGATTCTCAAGTTATTAACTGGAGTAAAGGAAAAAGGGTAGCAGTCTCCCTGCTTCTACCTTGGGTAGCAGCTGCTAAAGCCCTTGGTGAGCTAAATCACCTGGGGTGCTGGCTTAGCAAGCAGGCCAGTGCAACATCTGCTGCCCTTAGCAATCTCCTCCAAGATGAAGAAACCACCAGACATGCAACACTGCAAAACCGGGCAGCCATCGACTTCCTGCTCTTAGCCCATGGACATGGCTGTCAAGATTTTGAAGGCATGTGCTGTTTTGATTTAACATCACATAGTGACTCCACCTCAAAGAACATCCAGCTGCTAAAAGATCAAGTCCACCAAATCAAGACTGAAGAAAAAAATCACAGACGGTTTCAACAACTTTCTAGGACAATGGGGACTCCAAGGATGGGCACTTTCTTTAGTTAAGGGTGTTTTGTGGATTTTCATTGTAACTCTTATTATATTGCTTATGTTCTCATGTTTTTTACGCTGCTTTAAAAAGGCCATTGGGGAGGCATTCTTGGTAAACAAAGAAGAGGGAGTTGTGGAGGGCTGTGAGCCCTCAAGGCTAGAGCTTTCAGCACTGCCCTGGAGGTAGTCAGAGATAGCAACTTTCCTTTGGGTCATGGTGAGCTCCCAACATGCCTTGTTTCTTCATGGTAATAGCCTGTACCCTGTTGGCTAATTGGTTTCCACCCTACCCCCTGTTTTCCCCATATAAACCCTTGCTTCTACCCCTGACAGCAGGGAGCTCTCGTCCCTGGCCTCCCCCTTGCAGGGTGGTTGGACAATAAAGGCTACCTCTGTGGAACTGCCACACGAGACTCCTGCCTCTGTCCCCGAGTTTGCCTTGGGTGATTTCACAAGGAGCTGAGTCACAAGAGCTGGAATCACTTGTAGCTGAAAGATTGCTACACCTGCTGAAATCACCTGTCGCCTAGGAAGGCTTGCCAGTGCCCCTGGAAGAGTTGTTCTCTGCGGGACACTCTCTAGGAAGGTCATGGCATACCGGTGCTGGTCAGCACCCGACCCTTCTTGTGACATTCATCCAGATCAAACAAGAGATTGCTCATGCGGTAGCCCTTGACCCAGTAAGACAGGGTCAGAAGTAAAGATTGTGCTGTACTCTGCAGCCGGGAACAATGGTCTCTCCTGGAGCCTTTGGCAGAAGGTGCCTGGTGAGACTCAAGGCCGACCACTGGGATTCTGGACTCAAAATTACAGAGGGTCCAAAGTGAACTACACTGACAGAGAAAGTAATCCTGGCTGCCTTGTGTGGTTTGATCCAGTGTGGAGAAATCTCATTGGTTAAAACAGGTGATGGACAGTTGTTTAAGCCACTGATTTTTAGAGATGCCTCTGTGGAGATATGTTTAAGAAAAATCACCCAGGAACTACATCCTGCCTCTGGTTCCCCTGCTGCACCCACGGCAGGGGGGTCCCCCGGGACTGGGCCCCTGGCCCGGCCCAGCAGGAGCCGACCCCCGCTCCGTCTAGCCCCCGAGAGAGGGCTAGCCTGTTTCCATCTGGCCCATGGAGGGGCCGAACCAGCCAGCAAGCCGCCGGAGCCGAGACTGCCGAAGGAGAGAGAGAACTGCCCCCCCTTTCCCTGTCGGAGAGAGATGCAGTGAGATCAAAGAGTGACCTTGGGAGATAAGGCTGATGCCGCGATTTATTGCTATTTAGCAGTAATAAAACTGCTGTGAGCCGCCAGCACGAACAGTGTGGCTTGGGGAGGGGGGAAGGCAGCCCTTCCCTTTCGCTGATACTAACCAGACACACAGCATATGACCAAGAGGGAGAGAGCAGGCAAGTATTAACCCGATGTAAACTCCATAAATCCTCCTGCAGACATTTTCTGCAAATATTAACTTCTCTTCCAAGTCAGAAAGAAAGGAAAGCAAGTCATGTGAGGGGAAGAAATATGGTGATCAGCAGCTTAACTGAGAAGCAGGAAGTAGCAGAGGAGAAACCATCTTATCACCAGCACTGACTCCTTTCTATAAGCTGTGGGAGAGACTGTAATAGAACCAAACTATCTTTACTCTGTAATTCACAAAATACAAACATGGGGGGATCTGAAATTCACGCAGCCTGGGAATAAGAGTACTTTATGCCATGAGAAGCTGATGATAAGGCTTTTTGGAGATTGTGAAGGAGAGAGAGAGTGTCTTATACCCTCTTAAGAATATAATCATGGGGGTCTGGAGTCTTCTCCAGGCTAACTCATGACACTGCCTATGAGGGAGTTCAGGCCGCCTCAGAGGTGATTGGCATAGAGGCACAACTTCTCCTGGCACCCCGACTACCAGTGCTGGGGTGGATGTTCAAGGGAAAGGTTCCATCTACCCATCATGCCACCAATGCCACATGGAGTAAGTGGATTGCCCTGATCACACAGCGTGCCCGTATTGGAAATCCAAATCGCCCTGGGATCTTGGAAATAATGACAAATTGGCCTGAAGGAGAGAACTTTGGTCTGGCAGACGACGAGGAACAAGAACAAGTGTCACGTGCTGAAGAAGCCCCACCATACAACCAGCTGCTACCAGAAGAAACCCGATACGCTCTTTTCACAGATGGTTCCTGTCGCATTGTGGGGGCGAACCGAAAATGGAAAGCAGCTATATGGAGCCCCACATGGCAGGTTGCAGAAGCTACCAAAGGAGAAGGTGGATCGAGTCAGTTTGCAGAGCTCAAAGCCATCCAGCTGGCCTTGGATATTGCTGAAAGAGAGAGATTGCCAAAGCTCTACCTCTACACTGACTTGTGGATGGTAGCTAATGCTCTGTGGGGGTGGCTGGAAAGGTGGAAAAAGGCCAATTGGCTGCGCAGAGGAAAACCAATCTGGGCTGCTGGGGAATGGCAAGACATTGCCACTCGGGTAGAGAAACTGACTGTGAAAGTCAATCATGTGGATGCCCATGTGCCCAAGAGTTGGGCTAATGAGGAACACCGCAACAATGAACAGGTAGATCAGGCTGCAGAAATTGACGTGTCACAGATTGATTTGAATTGGCAACATAAAGGGGAGTTATTCCTAGCTCGATGGGCTCATGATGCCTCAGGTCATCAAGGCAGAGATGCCACCTATAAGTGGGCACGAGACTGAGGGGTGGATTGGACCACTGACAGTACTTCCCAGATCATCCACAACTGTGAGACGTGCGCTGCAATCAAGCAGGCCAAGCAGGTTAAACCCTTGTGGTACGGGGCAAGGTGGTCCAAATATTGATTTACCAAAATATGGATATTGATCTAATATTGATACCCAACTATGACGGACAAAGACTCTCTAACAAGGTTGCTAGAAAGTGTATGTTTATTTTGGCGCTGGGCAGCCGCGTGGGATACTTCCCTAAAACGCAGTGCCAAATCACAAAACAATACAAAGTCTATTTATCTATAAAAGTTTTAAATATTTAAAATACAAATACATATTTATAACATACCTCCTATTTTCTGCTTCATATGATAATTAGCTGAAAAGTCATTAAGCATGTGTGGTTTGTCCCTTGAAATGAGTCGGTGGTCTTAAATTTGGGGAGGGGTCTTATAAAGATAAAATAAAACCCGTCTTCCTCGCTTTGCCCTTTTTGCCTTTTGAGTTTTTACAATAGACCTTAACCTTGGAGGACCTCCAGTTCCTTCCCTCATTACCTCTAAATAAATTTTTTAAATAAAAAAATTAATAATTGTCTACATTTCTTTAAATCTAAAAATCAATGTCTTCTGTTTCTCATTATGAGTGCAGCTGAGCAAATACAAAGCAGCAATCAATCAATCAAAAAAACCTATTTCAAGCCTAACTCCCTAGATAATTATTAACTCCTTAATTAACTTCAGCTAAATTTACTTATTACACTTACTTTAACTAATTTCAGCAAAGCTCGCCTTAAGCTAAAACCTTAATTCCTAAAATTTTGTGTCTCAATATAAGTATGGGAAGGCCTGGCAAATTAATTACATCACGCTGCCACAAACCTGTCAAGGCAAGCGCTATGTACTCACAATGGTGGAAGCAACCACTGGATGGCTGAAGACCTACCCAGTGCCTCCTACCACTGCCGGGAACACCATCCTGGGCCTTGAAAAACAAGTCCTGTGGAGGCATGGTACCCCTGAGAGAATTGAGTTTGACAATGGGACTCATTTCAAGAACAGCCTTATAAACACCTGGGCTAGAGAACATGGTATTGAGTGGGTGTACCATATTCCTTACCATGCACCAGCTGCCGGGAAAGTTGAGCAGTGCAACGGACTGCTAAAAACCACCTTAAAGGCACTGGGTGGGGGGACTTTCAGAAATTGGGAGCTGCATTTAGAGAAGGCTACATGGTTGGTCAACACCTGAGGGTCCACTAACCGAGCTGGCCCTGCCCAATCCAAACATCTCCGTACAGCAGATGGAGATAAGGTTCCGGTGGTGCATATGAGGGGTATATTAGGAAAGATTTTTTGGATCAACTCCGCCTCGAGCAAAGACAAACCCATCTGTGGGGTTGTTTTTGCTCAGGGGCCTGGTTGCACCTGGTGGGTGATGCAGAAGGATGGAGAAACCAGATGTATACCTCAAGGGGATCTTACTTTAGGTTTAACCGTCCATGATTCTGTACCTCCACCCCATCTGTATGTACATGTGTATATAGTTAGGAAAATGCATATATGTATATACTATAAGACTTTAAGTTTAATGTAAGATGTTAGTGTGGGAAAAAAAGAAAAAATTTTCGGGGTGGATAATGTTATGGGTTCGACAAATGAAAATTTCTTTTCTTTCCCCATGTAGCAGGGAGACTGTAGGTGGGGAGGGGCTGGCCAGGAACTAATGAGAGGTACTTAAGAACAAAGAAAGTTGTCCATCCACCCACATTCCACACTGATCACCCAGAATGGACGATACTAAAGGACAAAAGGAATCGCTTGCCCAACCCAGATGCCAGGACAATTTCCCCAATTAAAGAAACAAGAGCTGGAAATGTTGGCAAGGAGGTTGTTTCCTCACAGGCTGGAGCTTATGATTGTGAGAGATGAAGGGGGACTTTTCGAGACTTTGGCTAGAGGGGGGTGGAGAACGGGCTCACTGCTTGCTTCTCAGCTCAGCATTCGGCTCGGACAGTTGTGTCTGCAGCGGAGTGCTGGTTTTGCTCCGGGAACACCGCTACATTGCGACATCTCTGCCCGTTCACTCCAGAGCACGGATACACTGTGACGTCTCCACGAGTGTCCCACCGCGGCACAGGGTACAGAGTTGCACTGTAAGCAGTCGCTGCCCGGAGCTGTTCGGCTCTGCCGTCTCTGCCACCAGCCTGGGTTTTCTGCTCCATGTGGGTCGGCACAGGGGTCTGCTTGTCTCTGCTCTTCGTGCCTTCTGCTGGCCCCTTCATGGGTGATTGCTATGCGTTGGACAAAAGAAATGTTTCTTTTTTTTCTTTTTTTTCTTTTCCTTTTTCCTATCTAGCAGGGAAACCGGTGTGTAGGCAGGGAGGGGCTGGCCAGGAACTAATGGGTGATACTTGAGAACAAAGAAAGTTGCCTATCCACCCTACATTCCACGCTAATCACCCAGAATGGGCAATACTTGAGGACAAAAGAGATTGCCTGCACTGCGAATGTGGCAGGGGGCTTGTTTCCCCAGAGGCTGCAGCTTATCATCTCGAGAAGGGAGGGGACCTTTTTCCCGAGACTTTGGCAAAAGGTAGGTGGAGACCGGGCTTGCTCTCTTCTCCGTTCGGCATTTGGTGAGCACGGTCGTGCCTGCAGCGAGTGCCGGTTTCGCTCCGGGAACACTGCTACACTGCGACATCTCCGCCCGCTCGCTCCAGAGCATGGATACACTGTGATGTCTCGGCGAGGGCCCCGCCACGGCACAGGGTGCAGCGTTATGCTGTAACCGATCGCCGCCCGGAGCTGCTCACCTCTGCTGTCTTTGCCACCAGTCTGGGTTTCTACTCCATGTGGGTCGGTGCCGGGGTCTACTCCTCTCTGCTGTTCCTGCCTTCTGCTGGCCCTTTGGTGGGTGATACCAAAGTCCATCGCTCCCCAGTCGACCCTGCCTGCGCTGCTTGCTGCCCGCTGCCAAGGTTGGTGCTGAGTCGGGCTGCTGCCCTGGGAGTTCGCACTGGGAGCGATCTCCCCTCTTCCTCTCCCGCTCACTGGAGCCGCCATTGCCACTTGGCAAGGTCGCTGCGCTCGCACCACAGAGCCCCCTGCAGTCATGGGGGAGTCACAGCAGCCTCTCTGCTCCAATGGAGAATCACCCAACGACAGACAAAGGACTGTTACTGGTTTGTCTGTTCTCATATTGTTGCTGTTTAACTGTCTTGTTTTTTATATATATATATCCCTAGTAAAGAACTGTTATTCTTTTTACCACATCTTTGCCTGAGAACCCCTTAATTTCAAAGGTATAGTAATTTGGAGGAGGGAGGAGGGTCATCCTCTATTGCAGGAAGGTTTCCCACCTTCCTTGACAGACACCTGTCTTTCAAACCAGGACATTTCTGAATATTTTCTGTTAGAGACTCCACACTCAAGGTGGGAATACTTACAGGGTCTTCTGTCTCCAGGGTATCTAAACCCCCTGCCCAACAGGCAGCCCTCTGTGTGAAGGACCAGGGTTCACAAGGGTCATTTACCCTTAAGAAAACCCCTGGTCCCCAGTATCCCTGGGCTTCCTCTACTGATAGGAGGATCCTGTCCCCACCAGTCAGGGACACCCCCCCAAACATATTCTGTCTGACTCCTGGGGTTGCCTACCATACTTCTCTTGGAGTTTTGCTAAGCTCTCAGCCAAATAGGGCACTGACTTTGTAGTTATTTCCTTCTCCTCATCCTCCTCACCCCCCACTACTTCCATTTTAATTAGGGGTCACATTGCCACTTGCTTTTTGTGCATGGTCTCCTGGTACTCATCTAATTCCTTTACTGCATACAGGGATGGAGTGCTTAATTTTTTGTTAGCCACTCTCTGCTTCTATAAGTTTTGCAGCCTGATCTTTCTTCTGCCTTTGACATGCTAATTCCTCCTGCAGTTTCTCAAATAATTCCTCATCTGAGCAGCTATCCAAGTCCTCGTGCTCCCCCTGCTACCTTCTCATCCCTGACAAGGTACCAAAAGTCTCTCTCAATGTATTGTCCCTCTCCACAGCCTTACAGAGAAAAAGATGCATTTTTCTGGTAAGGTCCCTTTCAATATTCAGCAGAGATTCCAATTTTGATATCTCATTTTGCTCTCTATCTGAACATTTTTGTAAGGCACAAGTCCTTTTATTCTTTTGTCATCAGCACGGCACCCAATGCTCCACGTATGATGACGAGGATGGGGCAGGCATTGTACTCCTTTAATTTTTCCATGAGGGGAGAGCAGTCAAGACTTGGCATTTCCCAGGCCACCATGTCTTGCCTTTGCTTGAGCCCTTCCTGGCTATAAATAGCAGAAGAGCTACTTCTTGATGCCTTTCTCTCCCAGTTGGACCCTAAAAAATAACCAATCACAAGCCAGACATGGTTAGGGTGATAAAAATGGTTTATATTTTTAAGTATCCTTAGGGGCACAATTCGTCAGGTGGAAATGCCAAAAAAGCCCCCTCATGGGACGTGTATACCATTTTTATAGATTTTGCAAATTAATATCTCTGAAAAGAATTACCAGTTGGAATTGTCATTTGTGAGGTAATTTCCCCCTCGTTGTAATCCCTTCTAAACCCCCCCGTCTTTTCGAGAGCTAACTTCGTTTATAAAAATATGTCTCAAAGAGCTGGTCTTGAGACCAGAGAACCAAGATAGGATAGGGCCTTGAAATGTGTTTTGTCTTCCTGCTTATCAGGGCAGGGAACAGTACTAGGAAAATAAAGTGCAAACTACAGCTATATGTGTTAAAGAGAATATATAAGAGAAAAAAAGGTAAAAACTCAATTTGGCATAATTTCCCCCCCTTTTTAGAGACTAACAAGACTCTAGCTTGTCTAGCAACAATAGTGCCGACTTACACAGCTGGCTATCATACAAACAAAAATTATAATTACAACTACTATAAACACTTCTTTTATCCAAGGCCAGTCTGGTAACCATGAAGTGAGGGTGTCGAAGATATAATCAAAGTTCAAGGTGTTATTTCTGAGACCTCCTTCATGTAAAATTTGAGTTTGCTTCTGAATCTCAGCCAAATCCTTGCTAATTCTTCTGCTCTGGTCCATATAAGAACAGCAAGTGGTGTTAATAATAGCACATACACCTCCTTGTGTGGCCAGTAAGAAATTGAGAGCCATTCTGTTTTGCAAAACCATACAAGACAGGCCATGGACTTCCTCCTGTAAGGCCAAAATTGCATCTGTAGTCTGTTGTTCAATATGCTCAATAACGGCTGAGATGTTTACAACTGCCCTCTCCAGCTCGACTACTCCTAAAGAGGGAATGAGAGCTCTGACTATGCTATGAAAAAGTGTGGGACGTTCAATGATGGGATTAATAGATCTTTTCATCCTCCCATTTGGACCTTCAATATGATCAAATATTGTTATGTTTGGAACTACAGCCCCAAGGGCACAGGCCCAATCTTCGTCTATGGGCAGGGTTTTCCAGGCCTTATTGTCACATATCCAATACCACCCTGTCCCGTATGGTAGAGCTGGTTTCCATGATGTCAATTCCATCTTTCTCGCAGTTCTTGGGCTTATTCTTTCTATAAATTTGGTCTTATGGCAATATGAAGGAAGAATGGCCTTTCCTGTAACATTGACAATTGTTCAGGGAACTGTATCATTCCCGTGATCTATCAGACTGCTCAGGGGTATAGGAAGTAGAGTGGTATTATTGATTCGTTCCCACCTTTCGGTATGGTTTGCTTTCATTAAAATGCCAGTCAGTGGCCAGTTACTACTCCCATCTAAAGGTGGCAACTGAGTACAAATCCAATAGTTGTTCTTATTAAGAGCTTTGGATACATTTTGGACTAAGATCCCATGCAAATCGTGGGGCCAAACCTGGGTCATGGTAACCAATTGTGCAGATAAGAGACATGTAAAAGAACAATTTAAACCACATCATTCTCCTTTGTATCAGTCTCTGTTTTCCTGATGGTTTCAGGAGCAGAAGCCTTCTTAACTCTGGAGTAGTGGATCCACGGTCCCTTGCCAGCAACCTTATGTTGGGGTAAAGAAAGGGTTACAGAAGCAACAGCGGCACTCACACTAACATCATGTACCTGGACAAACTGCTCAAGTGATCACAGTGAACAGAACATGATGGAATGGAACATCATCTCCTGCTCTACCGGCCCATGACCATGGAAAGAGTGATCATGGAAAGAATAATGAAGATGTCAAGATGTCAAACTTATTACTGTAATTAGTCCTTTTGCTTGTAGTTAAAGATTAACCTCCGGGATAAGGGTATAAATGTTGTTAAGCTTTTGCATTAAACCAGATTCACCTACACCAAGGTGTCTCTCATCCTTCATATGCCACAACCTTGACCACAGTAAAGGTGGTCAGCAAAACTTGGAATTGTTCTCTCCACTTAGCTTGTAAAGGGTCACTGTCCCACCATTTAACATAGACCCAGTCTCCAGGCTGGAACGGATTAGCAGGTGTGTCCAGTCCTATCGGCCTGGAGAACAGGATGAATCTGTGGAACTTCTTCAAAGTGGAACTTAAAGCCATTAAAGATCTCTGTAAATCAAGTTTCCCTCCTCATATGAATTTCTCCTGGAATATGTGGAATTTGATAAGGCCTGCCATATAATATTTCGTAGGGACTTATGTTGTCTCTCTGCCTTGGTTGGATATGAATTCTCGGTAAGGATATAGGCAAGGACTGAACCCATGTCATGGATGTTTCTTGACAGATCTTACTAATTTGTGTTTTAAGGGTTCAATTCATACGTTGGACTTTGCCACTTGCTTTGGGCCTGTATGGTGTGTGCAGGTCCAAAGTAATTCCCAGAATCTTGCTAACTCCCCCGACCACTGTTGCAACAAAGTGTGGTCCCCTATCTGATGACATCCCCAAAGGAACCCCGAACCATGGAATTATATGATTGAGCAAAACTTTCACTACCTCCTTTGCTGTGTTGGTGCTACAGGGGTAAGCCTCAGGCCATCCACTGAAGGCGTGTCCTGGTTTGAAAGACAGGTATCTGCCAAGGAAGGCGGGAAAGCTTCCTAGGATAGAGGAGAACCCCCCTCCCTCCTCCAAATTACTATACCCCTGAAATTACGGGGCTTTCAGGCAAAGATGTGGTAAAAAGAATAACAGTTCTTTACTAGGGTTATATATATATATATAAAAAACAAGACAGATAAACGGCAACAATAAGAGAACAGACAAACCCCGAAACAGTCCGTTCTCTGTTGCTGGGCGTTTCTCTGTTGGGACAGAGATGCTGCTGTGACTCCCCCACGGCTGCAGGGAGCGCTGTGGCACGAGCACAGAGACCTCTCCATGTGGCAATGGCGGCTCCAGTGACTGGGACAAGGAAAGGGGATGATCACTCTTGGTGTGATCTCTGGGAGAGAGAGAGGAGGGAATCGCTCCCAGTGTGAACTCCTGGGGCAGCAGCCCATCTCAGCACCAACCTCGGCAGCGGGCAGCAAGCAATGCAGGCAGGCAGGGTTGACTGGGGAGCGATGGACCTCGGTATCACCCACCAAGGGGCCAGCAGTAGGCAGGGACAGCAGAGACGAGTAGACGTCGGTGCCGACTCACGTGGAGCAGAAACCCAGGCTGGTGGCAGAGACGGCAGAGGCGAACAGCTCCGGGCGGCGATCGGTTACAGTATAACACTGCACCCTGTGCCGCGGTGGGACCCCCGCGGAGATGTCAGTGTATCCATGCTCTGGGGCGAGCCGGCGGAGACTTCGCAGTGTAGCCGTGTTCCCGGAGCAAAACCGGCACTTGCTGCAGACACGACCATCCTCACCAAATGGCGAACAGAGAAGAGAGTGAGCCCCGGCCTCCGCCCCCTCTCCCCAAAGTCTCAAAAAGTCCCCCATCACCTCTCCCGATAATAAGCTAAAGCCTCTGGGGAAACAACCCCCTTGCCAACATCCCCAGCCCAGGCAATCCCCTTTGTTCTCAAGTATCGCCCATTCTTGGGTGATCAGTGTGGAATGTAGGTGGGTAGGCAGGTTTCTTTGTTCTTAAGTATCGTCCATTAATTCCCAGCCAACCCCTCCCCGCTCAAACAGGTCTCCCTGCTAGATAGGGCAAAAAACCCAAATTCACTTGTTGAACCCATAACAAGGTGTCAACCAATACCATTATGTACCTGTATCCCTTTTTGTGTGGTAACTCAGCAAAATCTATTTGCCAGTAATCTCCAGGGAGATCCCCTGCCTTTATTACTCCTAACACAAGCCTTTTGCTCGTGTCAGGGTTGTTTCTACAACAAATTTTACACTTGCTCATAATAGATTGCACAATATCAGTCATTCCCCTTCCTATTACTACCTTTCTTAGATGTTTCAAAAGATTTTCTGTCCCCCAATGAGTTCTTTCATGTTCTTGCTGAGCTATTTCCTGAAGGATCAGGTGTGGGACTACAACCTGCCCTGCTGGTGTGATAGCCCACCCACTTTCTTTGATTTCAGCTTTAAGGAACTTAATTGATTTGTGATTTTTCTGATCATACTTTGGAGTGAACCCTGACAGATCAATGTCTTTTTGTGGTACCACTGTGAGAATGCCTTTTCCTGCAGCCCTTTTTGCTGTTTCATCAGCAAAGCCATTTCCCAATTCAGGAGTGCTTTTTCCTTTTTGGTGACCTCTACAATGCATGACAATTACCTCTATAGGTTTCCAGATGCTCTGCAGGAGTGCAAGGATCTTTTCAGCATGTTTGGTCTCACTACCCTGAGCAGTCACCAGTCCTCTTTCCTTCCACATGGCTCCATGGGCACGGACAACACTAAATGCATATTTGGAGTCAGTCCATATATTTACCTTTTTTTCCTTCACTCAGTTCCAGGGCCCTGGTCAGTGCAATCAGTTCAGCTTCCTGCGATGACACGTCTGCTGGCAGGGCCTTTGTCTCGATCACCTTGTCCATGGTTGTCACTGCATAACCTGTCATTCACTTACCATTTCTCATGAAGCTGCTTCCATCCGTGTATAGCTCCCAGTCTGGGTTTTCTAGAGGCACATCTTTCAGGTCTGGTCTGCTGGAACAGGCCTCTTCTACTGTCTGTAACCAATCATGCTCAGGCACATCGTCAACTGATGTGGAGGACAGAAACATGGCGGGGTTAATGACAGAAGTCATTTTCAGGGTTACATCATCCTGTTCTAACAACACAGCCTGGTATTTAAGCATCCTGCTAGGGGACAGCCAATGGCCTCCCTTTTGTTCAAGTACAGTTAGTACAGCATGGGGTACATACACTAATATGTGTTGCACAAGGGTGAGTTTCCGGGCCTCTTGGATCAAGATGACAGTAGCCGCCACAGCTTTCAAACACCCAGGCCACCCTTGGCTGACATTGTCCAGCTGTTTCGAGTAGGCCACAGCTCTTTGCTAGTTTCCAAGGTGCTGTGCCAGTACCCCCAGAGTAACATTCAGTCTCTCATGTGTAAAGAGTTCAAAAGATTTAGTTAAGTCTGGCAGTCTCAGTGCTGGGGCTGACATCAGAGAACATTTCTGGTGTTTAAATGTAGCCTTTGTTCTCTCTATCCACATGATAATTCCCTTCTCGGCTGCTTTTAAGGCTTCATATAGAGGTTTTATCAGGAGTCCATAATTTGGTATCCATGAGAGACACCAAGCTACCATTCCCAGAAAAGTTTGCGTCTCTCTCATGGTGTGGGGCTCTGGAAGGTGACAGATGGCTTCCTTCCATTCTCTGCTGAGTTGTCGATGTCCACGGAAGATCTCAAGGCCCAAATAAATACTGCTTCTTTGGGAACCTGTAGCTTTTCTTTTGACACCTGGTACCCATTTAGTCCCAAAAAGTTTGACTAGCTTATAGTGAGTTGGATGCAGTTATCTCTTGTTTTAGCTGCAATCAATATATCGTCAACATAATGAAGATTAATCCCTCCTGATTCTTGTCTTCTGCAATCTTCCAATTCTTTTGTTCACTGATTTCCAAATATTGTTGGCTATTCTTAAAACCCTGGAGTAGGACTGTCCAAGTGAGCTGTGTTTTCCTCCCTGTCTCAGGATTTTCCCATTCAAAAGCAAAAATCTCTTGACTTCTTTTATTGACAGGAATGGAGAAAAAGTCATCCTTAAGGTCTAAGACAGTGAACCACCCTAATTCATCTGTCAGTGTGGTCAAAAGAGTGTAGGGGTTTGCTACAACTGGGTATATATCCTCTGTTAATTTGTTAATTGCCCTTAAATCTTGAACTAATCAATAACTCTTACCATTGGCTTTCTTTACAGGCAGGATGGGTGTGTTGTATCTAGATTCACATTCCACTAATAACCCAAATTTAAGGAATTTTTCAATTATAGGTGTCAATCCCCTAACACACTCTAATTTTCAAGGGTATTGTTTTTGCCTTACCGGTGTAGCTCCTGGTTTGAGTGCAATGATCACAGGCTCTGCTCATTTGGATCTTACTGGAACATCATTGGCCCACACTACTGGAATGACAGCATTTTCACCTTCTATGGGAACTCTGCCACACTTATCCTGTATGAAAAGGGCAGCTACTTCGACAAATTTAGTCTCAGGAATTATAATTTGTACTCCCCCTCCCCTTTTAAATTTAAGTTCTGCTTCCAATTTCTTTAGTAAATCTCTCCCCAGCAATGGCTTGGGTGAGTTAGGCATGTAAAGAAATTGGTGAGTTACCCAATGCTTTCCCAATGTGAATTTTAAAGGCTGGAAGAAAGGCTGTGTTTCACTTACCCCTTTGGCACCAATCACGTCTACAGTATCTTGACTCAGTTTCCCTTCTAAAGTATTTAACAGAATATGTTGCCCCAGTATCCACCAAAAATTCAACATCATCTTTCCCCAGCTTAGCTACAACCAAAGGGTCCACTGGGGGGAATAATCCCTTTTGTTTCTGTCAGTTCTCATTCACAGCTAATTCAGGAGCCGGGGGTGTCCTTTTCACCCACATTGGACACTCATTTTTCCAGTGTCCCTTTTTCTTGCAAATAGCACATTGATCTTTGTCTAGAGGTGAAGTACTCCTTTTTGGCGAGTTAGATGACTTTCCCTGATCACCCCTTCTATTCTGCTGGTGTCTATCCCTGGCCGTTGAATCCCTACTGTGATATACTTTTCAGGCTGTATTCAACAATTTGTCTGTCATGCATCTCATCCATCTTTTGTAGCTTTTTCCTTATGTCATCTTCAGATTGGCCTATAAACAAATAAGCTATGTGAGTTCGCTCCACAGGTTCCTCATGATCCAGATTTGTATACTTTTGTGCAATCTCTTTGAGCCTATTCAAGAAGTCTTTAGGGGTTTCATTTCTGTCTTGTCTGACTTCGTATAATTTGGACCAATTCACTGCTTTAGGAATGGCGTATTTCAGGCCAAATACTATCCCATTCTGATAACGTTTTAACTTTGCCATTTCTTCTACCACATTAGGGTTCCACCCTGGGTCATTTAAAGGGAAAATATCATTGACTGGCCCTTGAAGATTTCCAGCTGCAATTAGAGTCTCAACAGCAGAAATAGAAGCCCTATTAACCATCCCTCTCTCTGTTTCATCTAATAATGTGTCTAGCATTACATTCAGATCACCCCAGTCCGGGTTTTGTGTCTTAATAGCCCTATCTACAAGGTTAGCTACCTTCTCTGGATTGTCTCTATACTGTCCAATGGAGGCGTTCCACTGCTGCAGTTCTATGAGAGAAAATGGTGTTTTTATGTAAACCACAGCTTGATTCCCAATTGCTTGTCTCAGAAGAGCTTGTATGGTGAGCTCCTCCCTTTCTGATTCCCCCTTTCTAGATCTGGTATGCTTTGCTACTGGGCTGTGTGCTCCCATGGCCTCTCTGGCTGCCTTTCCTTTTTTCCTCCTGGTTTCCATGGCTGCAGCTTCGTCCCCCGTTCCATCTTCTGAGGAACTATCTGTGTCTGAACCTCTAGACTCGGTTTTAATTAGGGCTGTTCGGCTGGTACTGGGTATTACATCAGCTGGGTGCCGATTTGGGGGTGCTTTCTTAGCTCTCGCGTCACCCAGGTGGCGGGGCCGCAGCCACGGCCGAGCCCCACCCGTCTCCAGCTCCAGGGTTGTCAGAGGCGGTGGTATGCCTGCTCCTGTCACCGCCCCTGGGATGGCCCAGGGTGGTGGCATGCCCGTCCCCGTCTCCGCCCTTGGGGCAGTCCAGGGTGGTGGCGCTTCCCCCCCACCCCCACCAGTGGGGGGGGGTGGTGGAGGTGACAAGGGGGGAATGCCCCCCCCTCCACAGAGCGAGGGCCACCATATCTACATCTTCCATGCCTGACTTATCCACATAGACTGGTCTAATGAGGCTCCTGCCTCTTATCCCTTCTCTTCCCTCATAAAACTATTTCAAAACAGTTTTTCTCAGGTTCATATGCCTCTGATCTGTTTAAAAATATTGTAAATAGTTCAGCATATCTTAGTTCTTCCCACCTTCTCTGAGACCGAAATTCTGATAATAATCCTGTTATTAGCTCACTTTCTACACTACCAAAGCGAGGTCACACCCCTCCTCCCTCCAACTTTTGCACTTGCCACACCTCGGTACAAAGCTGAATCAATTCTCCTGTGATTAGAGATGTCCTTCTACCCGTTAGGGAATGCCAGTGTTTTAAAATTAAATCTAGTGCAGAGCCACTGGGTATTTCCATGCGTCCGTTGGAATATATGCATCCCATTTAATTTATATAAACAGAGAAAAACTGCTGAGAAGAGAGTTACTGGCCAGACAGTCCGACCGAGGATTTGAACCCAAGATTTCCACTCCTGAAGTGAACAAACTTAGCTATGTGCTATATGTCTAACAAGCAAAGACAGTGCAAGAAATAGACTATAAAGAAAGCAAAAGAAAACACACCCAAAAGCCTCCTCTTTGCTGGGATTCGAACTCACAACCTTTCAAAGTATTGACTCCCAGCACCCTACCCTCTAGGCCACAGGCTACTACACTACATAACTGCTGCCTTCAGGCAGTGTGAGGAGAAGGGCGTCCCCCTCCCTTCACACTCTCCGTGTGGGAACAGGATTGGATGAATGACTGACTGTTCCCACCTTACTGCAAGCCTACCTGGCCCTTCTTGCTCCACCAAACCTCTCTGAGATCTCTAGATACAGAACCCACAAATGCTAGCAATAAAATACTGCCTTTTTATCATACCTTCCTTCCGTGCCGGGTCATTTGGAACTTTGCAGTTTCTCAGACCACCACAAAACCCCCATCTTAAAATGCTGGGAGAGTGGGGGGGGCAGGGTGGTTCCCGACCGAGAGCATGGAAACGCCAAAAAAATGGCCCCCCATGACATGTATACAATTTTTATAGATTTTGCAAATTAGCATCTGACAAGAATCACCGATTAGAATTGTCATTTGTGAGGTAATTTCCCCCTCTTTCTAATCCCTTCTAAGCCCCCCCGTCTCAGATGAGAGCTAACTTTGTTTATAAAAATAACCTTTGAAATAACTGCTCCAGAGGAAATCTATGCCCAGAATATACAGAGCCTCTGGACCAGTCACAATAGGGTGTTTCTTCCACTCCTTCCCAGGCAAGTTTTCCTCACCATCCAGCAGGGTCTACTGCTGCGATCCCCATCACCCCAGCAATAGAAACGGGTTCTGCCCCCACATGTCCCGATGGTAGTAAAGTACACTGAGCACCACTGTCAACCAAAGCTTCGTATTTCTGTGGTTAACTGTCGCGGCATGGCCTCGTCCAGCTAGATGGTCAGTGGCCGCAATTTTCCTAGAAGCCTCATGCTTGTCTGGCAGTACCTCGGTGCGGTGTGCGACAGCCGGTGGGAAAGGTACAGTGTCGTGCCTTCCACCTGCTAATTCCACTAGCACAGGTGGTTAAGCAGACAGTCGCACAGTCGACGCCTTAAGACGGGAATAAAGAGTCGGAGGTGGACTCTCCTTATGATGTTTCACAGAAAGTGTTTATTCTTGAAGGGTCAGGGAAGGAGAGCCTCAAGCACAGGGTGACACAGGATTATATACCAAACTGAATAGGGGTGGAGAGAACACTGAGGGCCAATCACATTAGGGTTAGGGGGAGGACAAAAGGCGGGGTAGTAGTATACAAACCAGTAAGGGTAGGTGAGGGGAGGAGCAGGGGAACAAAGCCAATGGGACATCAAGTGAGGGAGAACATTCTGGAACATAACCATATACAGAACATAGATTGACAAGGATAAACCAACTGAATGGGGGAGCATACCACTCCAAGGCCTGGGTGGGAGAGACCTTCCTCCTTACCACAGTCCAGGGGGAGATCCTGGACCTCGGAGCCTTTACTTAACACAACACCTGGGCTCCCTGGCCCCACTGGTTCCTCGGTTACTTGTGTGGCTGGCCTATCCTCCGCAGCATCTCCAGCTGCAGGCCAAGCCACCACCATAGTTAACCCTTGACAGATTCCTTCCTCACTGGTTTTCCAGGGCATTCTATGATGGTGCTCCTGCAGTCTGTCTCTGTGAATGAACCTCTCCCTTACACTTATTATGAGTAGCTCTCAGAGAGGAAGGGACCCTGGCTCTCTCGTGAACAACTGATCAATACCTGCATCCTGGGTCAAGGGTCCCAAATACCTTGCTTCACCGCTATCCAGTTGCATGCCTGGACCCATAAGGTCCCAAAATCTAGTCAACCAAGTGGAAAAAACCTTGCGCCCCCTGTTTCACAACATCTTTTCGCAGATTGCACAGACTGTCATGCGACAGGGACTCTGTGATGATTTCAGGCTCTGTCTCCTCTACTGGTTGTGAGGGCCCTGGTACCTCATCGTCATTAACTGGGCATACCAATTTGGTTTTATACTTCCTCCTCTGCACGGGGCGACTGCTGCTGGCTGTGGCTGCCCTTGTGGTTTAGCTGGAACCTGGATGGTTGTAATGTCTCTTGGTTCCACTGATGCGCCATCGGACTTTCCCTCTTTGGGGCAAGGGGAGGGCTTCCAAACAGTTGGGAAAGATCCATTCTGTAAACTGGATAACAGACACAATAGCCTTAGTCATAGGGGCCATGTTTAGATAAGGATCTGCAAATGGGAAAAACATAGCCACGATTATGTGCTAACCAAACCAGGGTAGGCTAGACCACATGGTGCCACCTAACGAGGTTCCTATATCTGGTACGAAAATGGGTTACCCAAGAACTGTCGTTCTTTTTTTCACCCTTTCCTCTCAATGCCCTTGGGCCCCGCATTTGGCACAATAATTGTCCTGGTTTAAGACAGGTGTCTGCCAAGGAAGGCGGGAACCTTCCTGGAATGAAAAAGATGATCTCCTCCCTACAAATTATTATAACCTTGGAATTACAGGGCTTTGAGGCAAAGATATGGAGAAAAGAAATAACAGTTCTTTACTAGGAGATATATATATATAGCAAGACAGAAAAACAGCAACAACAACAACAACAACAACAGCAACAACAGCAAAAACAGAAACCCAATAACAGCCTTTTCTTACCGTTAAGCAATTTCCCTTTGGGTGTAGTTGTGACCACAACAAGCAGGGGGCCTAAGTGGGCCTTGATGTCAAAAATATTTTTGGTTTTATGCTTTTTATATTAATACTATGTTAGTAGCCCTGTAGTCCTGTAGCCTTTACCCTATAACCTTGTAAATTCCTAGCTAGCTCCCCTCTCCACTCTTGCTGCTCCCTCCCCCGGCAGGGCATGGACCCCTGCCTCTCCTGCCGCCCCTCCCCTCTCTGCTGCCCCCTGTGGAGCCGGCTGAGCGGGCTGGGACAGTATATCCACCCCTCCCCGAATCCCCCACTCCACCAGGAAAAGGGGGGGAGGAGGTTGTATCCCAAGATATATGTATTCAGATAACCCAAAATGGAACCCCAATGTCCCAGCAGACATGGAAAAGCTAAAGCATTTTCAGAATTGGATAATTTATGGAATGAAACATGCGACCTCTAAAGTTATAAATTGGTCTAAATGATACAAAGTAAAACATGATGAGAATGAATCCCCAACAGACTTTTTAAATTGGCTAAGAGAAACTGTAGGCAAATATACAAATATAGACCTCGAATCACCTGAAGGAAAAGCTCATCTAGTCTATCTGTTTGTAGGTCAATCTTCAGACGATATAAGGAAGAAGCTGCAAAAGCTGATGAGATGCATGATATAGGCAAAATGTTAGATGTGGCTTGGACAGTATACCGAAACAGAGACCCAAAAAACAAGGTCAAACGCCAGCATAGTAAGAGGGATGATCATGAGAAGTCATCTAAGAGGTCAAAAAGGAGTGCTTCTCCTTTGGGTAGAGACCAGTGTGCTTTTTGTAAGAGAAAGGCACACTGGAAAAATGAGTGTCCAGTGCTGAAAAAGAAACCCTCAGACCCAGCTCCCAAACTAACGATGAGCCAGAAATTATGGGGACCAGAGGTTTCTTTCCCAGCAGAACCTCTGGTTGTAGCTAAGCTGGGGAAAGATCAAATTTTTGGTGAATACAGGGGCAACATATTCTCTGTTAAATACTCTAGAAGGGAAACTGAGTCGAGATACTGTAAATGTGATTGGTGCCACCAGGTTAAGTGAAACACAGCCTTTCTTCCAACCTTTAAAATTCAAATTGGGAAAACACTGGGTAACTCACAAATTTACTGTCTTAGATCTTAAGGATGCCTCTTCCTGCATTCCTGTACATAAAGAAGAACTTTTTGCTTTTGAGTGGGAAAATCCTGAGACAGGGAGGAAACCCCAGAGTTTTGAAAATAGCCAAACAATATTTGGACACCAGCTAGCTAAGGAAATGGAAGACTGGATAAAACAGGAACCATAATGGGTTATTCTTCAATATATAGATGATATCATCCAACTCACTATAAACTTGTTAAACTTTTTGGGACTAAGTGGGTACCAGGTGTCAAAAGAAAAAGCTACAGGTTGCCAAAGAAGCAGTATTTATTTGGGCCTTGAGATCTTCCGTGGACATCGACAACTCAGCAGAGAATGGAAGGAAGCCATCTGTCACCTTCCAGAGCCCCACACCATGAGAGAGATGCAAACTTTTCTGGGAATGGTAGCTTGGTGTCTCTCATGGATACCAAATTACGGACTCCTGATAAAACCTCTATATGAAGCCTTAAAAGCAGCCGAGAAGGGAATTATCATGTGGACAGAGAGAACAAAGGCTACATTTAAACACCAGAAATGTTCTCTGATGTCAGCCCCAGCACTGGGACTGCCAGACTTAACTAAATCTTTTGAACTCTTTACACATGAGAGACTGAATGTTACTCTGGGGGTACTGGCGCAGCACCTTGGAAACCAGCAAAGAGCTGTGGCCTACTCGAAACAGCTGGACAATGTCAGCCAAGGGTGGCCTGAGTGTTTTACCCCGAAAATGACTTCTGTCATTAACCCCGCCATGTTTCTGTCCTCCACGTCAGTTGACGATGTGCCTGAGCATGATTGGTTACAGACAGTAGAAGAGGCCTGTTCCAGCAGACCAGACCTGAAAGACGTGCCTCTAGAAAACCCAGACTGGGAGCTACACACGGATGGAAGCAGCTTCATGAGAAATGGTAAGTGAATGACAGGTTATGCAGTGACAACCATGGACAAGGTGATCGAGACAAAGGCCCTGCCAGCAGACGTGTCATCGCAGGAAGCTGAACTGATTGCACTGACCAGGGCCCTGGAACTGAGTGAAGGAAAAAAGGTAAATATATGGACTGACTCCAAATATGCATTTAGTGTTGTCCGTGCCCATGGAGCCACGTGGAAGGAAAGAGGACTGGTGACTGCTCAGGGTAGTGAGACCAAACATGCTGAAAAGATCCTTGCACTCCTGCAGAGCATCTGGAAACCTATAGAGGTAACTGTCATGCATTGTAGAAGTCACTGAAAAGGAAAAAGCACTCCTGAATTGGGAAATGGCTTTGCTGATAAAACAGCAAAAAGGGCTGCAGAAAAAGGCATTCTCACAGTGGTACCACAAAGAGACATTGATCTGTCAGGTTTCACTCCAAAGTATGATCAGAAAAATCACAAATCAATTAAGTTCCTTAAAGCTGAAATCAAAGAAAGTGGGTGGGCTATCACACCAGCAGGGCAGGTTGTGGTCCCACCCCTGATCCTTCAGGAGATAGCTCAGTGATAACATGAGAACACTCATTGGGGGACAGAAAACATTTTGAAACATCTAAGAAAGGTAGTAATAGGAAGGGTAATAATTGATTGTCCTAGTTTGAAGGACAGGTGTCTGTCAAGGAAGGTGGGAAACCTTCCTTGAATACCAGATGACCCCCTCCCTCCTCCGAATTACTATACCTTTGAAATTACGGGGCTCTCAGGCAAAGATGTGGTAAAAAGAATAACAGTTCTTTACTAGGGTTATATATATATATATCTCAAGACAGTTAAACGGCAACAATAAGAGAATGGACAAACCCCTTAACTATCCCTTGTCTGTTGTTGGGAGATTCTCCGTTGGAGCAGAGAGGCTGCGGTGACTCCCCTGCGGCTGCAGGGGGCGCTGTGGCGCGATAGCAACGACCCTCACATGGCAATGGCGGCTCTGGTGAATGGGAAAGGGGGAGGGTCGCCCCCGGTGCCAACCCACAGGGCTGCAGCCCGTCTGCACCAACCTCGGCAGCGGGCAGCAAGCAGTGCAGGCAGGCAGGGTTGACTGGGGAGCGATGGATCTCGGTATCACTCACCAGCAGACCAGCAGAAGTCAAGAACAGCAGAGACAAGCAGCTCTGGGTGGCGATTGGTTACAGCGTAACTCTGTACCCTGTGCCGCCGGGACCTTCGCGGAGATGTCACAGTGTATCTGTGCTCTGGAGTGAGCCGGCAAAGACGTCGCAGTGTAGCAGTGTTCCCGGAGTGAAACCAGCTCTCACTGCAGACACAACCATCCTCACCGAACGCCAAGCGGAGAGAGAAGCAAGCCTGGTCTCCACCCACCTCTCGCCCAAGTCTCTGGCAGTTCTCTCGCGATGCTCCAGCCTCTGGGGAAACAACCCCCTTGCCAGTATTTCCAAGTCTTTGTTTTTCTTTAATTGGGGGAATTGTCCTGGCTTCTGGGCTGGGCAAGTGATCCCTTTTGTCCTTAAGTATTGTCCATTCTGGGTGATTAGCGCGGAATGCGGTTGGACAGATAACTCCCTTTTGTTCTTAAGTATCGCCCATCAATTCCCGGCCAGCCCTTCCCCACCTACACAGCCTCCCTGGTACATGAGGGAAAGGAAAAAGAAATTTTCATTTTTTCTAACCCATAACACTGATATTGTACAATCTGTAGTAAGCAAATGTGAAATCTGCTGTAGAAACAATCCTGATATGAGCAAGAGAGTTGTGTTAGGAGTAACAAAGGCAGGAAATCTTCCTGGAGGTTATTGGCAAATAGATTTTGCTGAGTTACCACACAAAAAGGGTTACAGGTACATACTGGTATTGGTTGACACCTTCAGTAGATGGCCGAAGGCTTACCCCTGTTGCACTAATACAGCAAAGGAGATGGTGAAAGTTTTGCTCAATCATATAATTCCATGGTTCGGGGTTCCTTTGGGGATGTCATCAGATAGGGGACCACACTTTGTTGCAACAGTGGTTGGGGGAGTTAGCAAGATTCTGGGAATTACTTTGGACCTGCACACACCATACAGGCCCAAAGCAAATGGCAAGATTAAACATATGAATGGAACCCTTAAAACACAAATTAGTAAGATCTGTCAAAAAACATCCATGACATGGGTTCAGGCCTTGCCTATAGCCTCACTAAGAATTCATATCCAACCAAGGCGGAGAGACAACTTAAATCCCTATGAAATATTGTATGGTAAGCCTTATCAAATTCCACATATTCTGGGAAAAATTCATATAAGGGGGAAACCTGATTTACAAAGGTATTTAATGGCTTCAAGTTCCACTTTGCAGAAACTCCAGAAATTCATTGTATCATCCAGACCCTTAGGACTAGAAGCACCTGCTCATTCGTTCCAGCCTGGAGACTGGGTCTGATTTATCAAAATATGGATATTGATCTAATATCGATACCCAACTATGACGGACAAAGACTTTCTAACAAGGTTGCTAGAAAGTGTATGTTTATTTCGGCGCCCGGCAGCCGCATGGGATACTTCCCTAAAACGCAGTGCCAACTCACAAAACAATACAAAGTCTATCTACAAAAGTTCTAAATATTCAAAATACAAATACATATTTATAACATAAACACCTCCCATTTTCCGTGTCATATGATAATTAGCTAAAAAATCATTAAACATGCGTGATTTGTTCCTTGAAATGGGTCAGTGGTCTTAGACTTGGGGAGGGGTCTTATAAAGATAAAGTAAAACCCGTCTTCCTCGCTTTGCCCTTTTTGCCTTTTGAGTTTTTACAATAGACCTTAACCTTGGAGGACCTCCAGTTCCTTCCTTCATTACTTCTGAATAGATTTTTCAAATAAAAAAATTAATAATTGTCTACATTTCTTTAGATCTAGTAATCGATGTTTTTTGTTTTTCATTATGAATGCAGCTGAGCAAATATAAAACAACAATTAATCAGTCAGAAACCTATTTCAAGCCTAACTCCCTAGATAATTATTGACTCCTTAATTAACTCCAGCTAAATTTACTTATTACACTCACTTTAACTAATTTCAGCAAAGCTAACCTTGAGCTAAAATCTTAATTCCTAAAATTTCGTGTTTCAGGTCTACGTTAAGTTGTGGTGGGACAGTGATCCTTTACCATTCCAGGTCCTGCTGATTACCCTCACTGCAGTCAAAGTTGCTGGCAAAGGACTGTGGATCCACTACTCCAGAGTTAAGAAGGCTTCTGCTCCTAAGACTGTTAAGAAAACAGAGACTGATACAAATGAGAATGATGTGGTTCAAATTGTTCTTTTCATGTCTGTTATCCACACAATTGGTAACCATGACTCAGGGTTGGCCCCACGATTTACATGGGACTTTATTCCAAAATGTATCCAAAGCTCTTAATAAGAACAACTGCTGGATTTGTACTCAGTTGCCACCTATAGATGGGAGTAGTAACTGGCCACCAATTGGCTTATGTGGACCAGAATGGAAGAATTAACAAGAATTTGGCTGAAATTTGGAAACAAACTCAAATTTTACATGACGTAAGTCTCAGAAATAACACCTTGAACTTTGACTATATCTTTGACACCATCACTTCATGGTTACCAGATTGGCCCTGGATAAAAGAAGTGTTCATAGTAGCTGTAATTAAAATTATTATAATTATGATAGCCGACTGTGTAAGTCGATACTGTTGTCACTAGATACATAGACACTCGGCAAGGTAGAGGCCTTGTCAAGCCTCTAAAGGGAGGAATGATGCCAAAGAGATTTTTGCTTTTATGCTTTTTATATTAATAGTATATTAGTAGCCCTGTAGCCCTGTAGCCTTTACCCTATRACCTTGTAAATTCCTAGCTAGTAAATTCCCTATCCCATAGTCCCTATCCCATAGTCAAAATAAGATTCCTATGTCACCTTATCATCACTAGTGTTCTAGGAACCAGAGACACTTCTCTGTCCCATGTCTCCTAAAAGCCCAAACAACAGTAGCTAACAGCATTAGGTGGGGGTTTCGGTAGGAGACTGAGCCAAAGGAAATCACCTCATTAACCGTATTTCTAATTGGGAGATTTCTGTAAACTATGTTAATTTGCTGTAAACCTATAAAAGTTCTGGAGTCCTCTGCGGGCACACACACTGAGAACGGACACTTGGGATGGGACACAACACTGATCAGTGTGCATTTGTACCCTGGGAGGAGCTCCAATAAAGGTAACCGCTTTCCCTACCCTCATAACATCGTCCAGCTTCTGATTTTAAGCAGATAAAGGCACTAGCCTGGGCAAGGCGACAGCTGCAGTGACTCTTGCAGTCGGCAGAGGGTGCTGGTGGGCCCTTGTGAGGCAGGGCAGGTGCGATGATTCCCCCGCGGCTTAAGGGGGCACTCTGGCACGAACTCAGTGACCTCTCATATGGCAATGGTGGCTCAGGTGAGAGGGAAGAGGGGAGAGTGCTCCCCTTGCAAAACTCACGGGGAGTAGCCTGTCTCAGTACCACTCCAGGAGGCAAGCTTCACTCTAGCAGTAACCTTGGAGCAGGAGCAGCAGCAGGAACAGCAGGACCGGCAGACCCAAGTCAGCAAGCTAAAGTGTAGCAATAACCTCGGAGCAGGAGCAGCAGTGGGAACAGGAGCAGCGGGAATAGGCAGACCTGGGGCAGCAAGCTACAGTGTAGCAATAACCCCTGGAGCAGCCAAACGCTCCCTGTAACAGGCACTACCATTCTCCCAGACCGCTGGGCAGAAAAGGGCAGAGCCCAGCCAAGTCTCGCCTAGCTCCCAGCACCTCTCGTGGTATCATGCTGCAACTCCCAAGAGACAACCCCCCAGCCAGAGAGCTCACTCCCAGCCAAAACTCCCAAACTCTGTTCCTCTTGCTGAGCCATTATTGTGGTACGTGGGAGTGCTTGCCCATGTTCTTTTGTTTCTTAATTACCACCGTTTGTTTCCTAGACAACCCTCTCCCCTTACGGAGTCTTCCTTTCATATGGGACAAAATTCCCTGAAAATCCCAAACCCACAATACTCCCCCAACCCTCACCTGGAATTTCAGGGACTTGAGAGACATGGGAAACCTGACTGCCAGTGAAGACTGAGGCAAAGAATTTGTTGAGTACCTCAGCCTTCTCCCTATCTGTTGTTACCAGTTCTCTTTTCTCATTTATCTGGGGAGTGCACTCTCCTTGGCCTTTCTTTTCTGACCTATGTATTTATAGAATCCCTTCTTGTTATTCTTCACATTCCTTACCATGTCCTGTTCCATCTGTGCCTTGGCTTTCCTTACCCCATCCCTACAGATTTGAACCATATCCCTATACTCTTCCTAGCTGACCTGTCCCTGCTTCCACTGGCTGTGCATTTCCTTCCTCCTCAGTTTGAGGAGCAGATCCTTGCTCAGCCATGCTGTTTTTCATATTGCCTTGCTCAATTTCCTATGCACTGGGACAGAGAGCTCTTGTGCTCTAAGAAAAGTGGCCTTAAAGAGTTGCCAGTTCTTGTCAGCTCCTTTGTCCCTAAGGACAGTTTCCCAGGGGATCTCATTCACTATCACTTTGGCCCCCCTTTTTGCTGTATTCAGCTGGGGCCGGAGCGATCTGTAGGGTTTCTTCACAGTCCACAAAAGCTGACAGCTTTTTACCACAGGCAGTTTCCCAGAGGCAGCAGCGAAGGTAAAAGGAATGAGAGAGAGGAGTCTCTGTAACCATATTCTGAGTTTATTTCTTCTCTGCCCAGGAGGACAGGGTGCATATCTTGAAGGGGAGGTGAGCAGAGAGGCGGCTTTCCCGCTCTGTCTCTGCTGCTTTAAGGGGTAAGGATAACAGTGTGCAACCAATGAGCTTAGAGATACATGAGAGAAAACCAATGATACATCTTCAGAGGAAGAACAAATTCAAACTGACTAATGACAATACAGTCAGAGAGAATTTCAAACCAAGCTGACCTGTTACAAAGCTTAAGACTCTGTGAGGAGGAGAAACCTAAATTGACAGCATCTAAGAAATATTGCTCTGTGGCAAACTGCATTAAAGTTGGATCACCGCAGCAATTCACCAACTTCTTAAACATCTGGAAGTTTGATCCTCCAAAGTTCAGGGTTCTGACTGCTCTTTGCTAGGCCTGCACTCCTTGAGATCACTCCAACACTGCATGATCACTACAGCCTAGGCTGCCTCCAATCTTAACGCCTTTAATGAGCTCATCCACACTGGTGAGCACCAGGTCCAGTAATGCCTCACATCTGGTTGGTTTGTCTAATATCTGGACCAGGAAGTTGTCCTCAATACACTCCAGGAGTCTCCTGGATTGCTTGCAGCCAGCTGTATTGCTTTTCCAGCAGATGTCTGGGACCATATCTCATGGTCTGCATACTGGAGAGAACAAGTTATATAGCAATTTTTAAGCTTCATAATCAGAATAGATATTTAGTGCAATCGAATGGATTATGTGTAAATAAAATTCAGTCAATTCCTTTCTCCCCTCTAAGCATCCTGTGTGACTTGGGACACATCACTTAATCTTTCTATGGCTCCGTTTACTAATTGCATAGGCAAAAGCTTTTCCCTTTCCCAGACAAATGCTAGGAAAGTGAACAAATGAAAGCCTGAGGGCCTCAAATCCCATCATCACAGGTGCTGTACTGTGGTGGGTGATTCTCCACAAGTGGCTATGGCCAGCTTTGATGACATCACCTCCGATGTGGAGCCCTCCTTCTCGGAGGAGGAGGAGTCGGAGGATGAGATGGACGTCTGATCCCCACCCCCTCTCTCTCTCCCCTTGCGAGTGCATTAGAGCAAGGGCAG
>JACAXG010000324.1:63758-77995 GCA_018881555.1 Amblyornis subalaris | reverse complement strand
CCCAGTAGTTTTCCACTCCTTACTAACTCCAGCTATCCCACAGTCCCCTTTTCCTGACGTAGTAAAGCCCTCACTATTTAAACCCAGGAGATAAGATAATAAACGCCATTTTCATCCATCCACCATAGTGGTGCAGTGTGTCTTTGGCCCGAGTGACCCGGGAGAGGCCGGGTCGCAGTGCTGTCGTCTCAGATCCAGGGCGCCTGCCTCCATTCGCGAGGCAACATGAGTGCCGCTGTGCCGGACATGCTGCAGCTTCAGTATGAACTGGAGTCCAAGGCAGCAAAGTGCTATGCCACTATTGACATTGCTAATGCATTTTCCTCCATTCCTCTGGCAGCAGAGTGCAGGCCCCAGTTTGCCGTCACCTGGAGGGGCGTGCAATACACCTGTGTCCTCGTTTGAAGGACAGGTGTCTGTCAAGGAAGGTGGGAAACCTCCCTTGAGTACAGGATGACTGACCTCCCTCCTCCGAATTACTGTACCTTTGAAATTATGGGGCTCTCAGGCAAAGACGTGGTAAAAAGAATAACAGTTCTTTACTAGGGTTATATAACTATATATATATATATATAACAAGACAGTTAAATGGCAACCATAAGAGAACAGACAAACCTCTTAACAGTTCCTTGTCTGTTGTTGGGAGATTCTCCGTTGGAGCAGAGAGGCTGCGGTGACTCCCCCGCGGCTGCAGGGAGCGCTGTGACGCGAGCACGACGACTCTCACATGGCAATGGCGCCTCCAGCGAAGGGGAAAGGGGGTGGTCGCCCCCGGTGCGAACCCACGGGGCTGCAGCCCGTCTGCACCAACCTCGGCAGCAGGCAGCAAGCAGTGCAGGCAGGCAGGGTTGACTGGGGAGCGATGGACCTCGGTATCACCCACCAGTAGACCAGCAAAAGGCAGGAAACAGCAGAGACAAGCAGCTCCCAGCGGCGATTGGTTACAGCGTAACTCTGTACCCTGTGCCGCTGTGGGACCCTCAGGGAGATGTCACAGTGTATCCGTGCTCTGGAGCGAGCTGGCAGAGACGTCGCAGTGTAGCAGTGTTCCTGGAGTGAAACCGGCACTCGCTGCAGACACGACCGTCCTCACCGAACGCAGAGCGGAGAGTGAGGGAAGCCTGGTCTCCACCCACCTCTCGCCCAAGTCTCCGGCAGTTCTCTCGCTATGCTCCAGCCTCTGGGGAAACAACCCCCTTGCCAGTATTTCCAAGTCTTTGGTTTTCTTTAATTGGGGGAATTGTCCTGGCTTCTGGGCTGGGCAAGTGATCCCTTTTGTCCTTAAGTATCGTCCATTCCGTGTCATTAGCGTGGAATGCAGCTGGGCAGATAACTCCCTTTTGTTCTTAAGTATTGCCCATCAATTCCCGGCCAGCCCCTCCCCACCTACACAGCCTCCCTGGTACCCCAGGGGAAAGGAAACAAATTTTCATTTTTTTTTCTAACCCATAACAACCTGAAACCGACTGCCCCAGGGGTGGAAATACAGTCTCACCATTGGCCATCCCGACTGCACTGGAAAAGGATGAAGCTCCAGAGCATTTGTAGTACATGGATGACATCATTGTGTGAGGGAACATGGCAATGGAAGTATTTGAGAGAGGGGAAAAGATCATCCAGATTCTCCTGGAAGCCAGTTTCACCCTCAAAACAAGAAAGGTCAAGGTACCTGCCCGAGAGAGGGGTTGGGGGGAGAAAAGGGTGTCTTTAAGGGCTTATTTTACTTCTCATTCTTTTACTCTGATCTTGTTAGTAATAAATCCACTTTATATCATTAAGTAGAGCCTGTTTTGCCCTTGAAGTGTTTTCTCCTGGTCCTTATCTCAATTCATTAACCCTTTGTTAAATTTTTTCTCCTCTGTCCAGTTGCAGAGGCGAGTGAGTGAGCAGGCCTTTTGTAGGTGCCTGGCATTTGGCCAGCGTCAAACCATGACACTGTTGCTAAATTTGAGTGATGTTAGGTTTAAGTTCTGTTCTTTTACGTTCTGTTAAATTTAAGTTCTATTAAGATTTATTTCTTTTCATTCTCAGTGAAGTTACCTTTAAGCTCTGTTAGGTTTACTTTCTTTTACATTTAAGTGATGTTAAGTTATAGTGATGTTTAGGTTTTGTTGAAATAGGCTCATTTAAGTTGAAAGATACAGTTCATTTTTTATAGAGATAAGATGGAACCGACTGAAGCAATTATGATGGAGAGTTGGTAAACAACTATTTTAGAATATAAGATAATGAGTTGTGTAAAAATATGTGAAGATGCGTGTCACGGTTTGGACAAATTTAGGAGGAAGACTGAAAGAGTCTCCTCTGCCAAAGATACGGTTCTAAAACTCCCTTCCTCCCCCAATAAGAATTTCTTGGAGGAAAGTAAAAAAAACTGTTTATTTTACAAAATCAGCTGCTGGTGGGGGGGGTGCACGCAGGCACCAGGGGAAGGGAAGGAAAAATAAAAAATGAATAATATTAGATAATAAACCTCTTGTGGTAGAGAAAACCTGGATGAATCGAGTCCTTTGTTTCGTGGGTGTGGTTTCTCCTCTGTCTCCTGAAGGCTGCTAGGTTACGGTGTAGACCCCTCTCCAGGCCCAGGATGTAGGCCTCCCGGTGATGGTATGTAGAACGGAGCCCAGTCATCCATTGTAAAGTTCCAAAGGAAGAAGGAAAAACCATGGTCCCAGAAAAAAACTGACTTCTTTCCTTGCCTCAGGCAGAGGCTAGGTAAAAAGCCAAGAGTAAGTTTTAACTCTCTGATCTCCCTCTTCTTAGTAAAAGCAGGGCCGAGAGGTCACAGGAAAAAAGTTAAAAGCAAAAAATATTCCCTTTGCCGTCAGCTAGAGAATCGGCGGCTGCCGCGGCAGTAGTAATAAGTAAAAAATGTAAGTATCCTTGAAGCATTCAAAACACAGCGCCTGGCTTCTCGAGCCAGCTTAGAGACACAGAGTTAATATTTTGCATTAAGCAGGCGATTCGGATATATAGCATCATAAAGTCACCCCAAGAAGATGCGGTTTATTAGATCCCTAATTTTGCCGAAAACTCTATGCGTATAAATGTTCTACATTGGTCACTTCAGATAATTATTCATAACACTCTTTTGCAAGGTTTTACCTATCCACAACATCACTCTTTGCTGTTTAATCTTCCATAGGTAGCACAGAAAAATGAGTAACAATTCCAAGTTATTCATATTATTAATTGTAAGCTGTTTAGTGCTTTTTTTCTTGCTTTTATTTTGCCTTAATCGTCATATATGCACTGTGGAGGTGGCTGAGCCTGCAGCAGAAAATGCTGCGGTGTTTGGGCCGGCCACAGGACTGACTGAGCAGCCTGTTATTCCTTGTTCCCTTATAAGGTTCAGTTCTAGAGTGTTCTCCCTTACTCGGCATCCCATTTATCCCTGTCCCCTTACTCCTCCCCTCATTTGCCCCTATTGGTTGAAGTTGTATTACCCTGCCTTCTCTCCGCCCCTGACCCTCAACCCATTGGTCCCTATTGTCTCTCCGCCCCCACTACCCCTGGGATAAAACTCTAAGCCCTCCATTGTTCTGGGTTCTCCCCTGACAATTCATGGAATAAACCTATTTTGTGGAACACATAAGGAGAACCCCTCCGACTCTTTGCCTCAACTAAGTACGCGTTCGTGTGTGTGGGCACCGCCGAACACGTCACGGCACCACCGGACACGCGCTGCGCCTTCGGGAAGACTGCGGACCCCAAAACTCATCCCGGATTTTTTTTTAATACAACAAATGGCGCCCAACATGAGGCACCCTTAGGACAGTCTCTGAAGGCATGTGCTAGCCTGGTGTAGCTGCTACCCCGAAGGAAGATCTACGTTTTATTAGGTCTTGCCTGAGAGGTGGCCGACAACCCTCCGAAGGCACCTAGGAGATGACCGGAGGACCGGCCAAGACTTGAGGACCCCTCCGAGAGAGTTTTTTTTGACCCAGTTGGTGAGTGTGAAAAATATCGGGTCTTTTTTCAATTTTTTTGTTAATCCTTTTCCTCTTGGTGGTGGGAAGAGTTTTCTGGGTGTGATGGGTAGTGGATTAACCCGTCCCCGGAGCGAGGTTTTTAACCAAATTGAGTGAACTCTTACTCGAGAAGCTTTTCGTTTTTCAAAGGGAGACTTCAAATGTTTCGTTCTTTGGTTATTTAAATATTTTCCTAGTATTTCCTGTGATGTAGTTTTATTTGTCATTATCGTAGTATATCTTAAGGGTATTAGAAAACATTCGGGTTCTGTTAATCCCCAGTTAAAAAACCCTCCCCCGCCTCCCTCTCCGTGTATTCCTCAACCCTTTTCCTCATCTCAGGAGAGACCAGGAGATGGATTCCGCTCAAGGGCGCAGGGCTGCTACCGTCTCCCTGATGTCCCCCGGTCCCCCGTCCCCTGCCCGGAACGGCACTGGCCATGCTGTCCCGGGCTCTCTCCTAACCCTCTTACCTGTACCCACTTCCCCGGTTTTGTCTCCTCCCGTTTTTCCGCAAAATGGCGCTGACCATGTGGCGGCGACCCAAAATGGTGCCGACCGCGTGGTGCTGGCCATTCCACCGCCTTGTGACCTCTCCCTTCCCTTCCCTTCCCTTCCCTTCCCTTCCCTTCCCTGTGCACGTTACTGCGTCAGGTCCCTCCTCCCACGTGTCGATGGGCATGACTGCGTTGGACCCTTCCCCGTCTATCGGAAATCCTGTGCCTTCCGCAGACCCCACCTCCCCTTCCAGTGTCCCCACCCTCTGCATCGGTGGCTCTGCCCCTGGGAACCAACCCTCTCCCGGTTCCCACACTACCGGGACCGGAACGGGGTGTAGTTGCGGCCAGAAGGGCGCCATGTTGGCGTTCCCCGCCTCTCAACACCAGGCAGCTCCGGTGAGAAGGGTGAAGAACCTGAGGCGAAAGAGGGGGAGGAAACGTAGGAAGAAGCGGGATCCTATTCCACAGTTAAAAAACCGGAAGGTTTGTGGATGGGGGTCAAAAAACTATTCGGAAGAAAAAGTCATAGAGAATATCCAGCTGTTTGCGGAATGTCCGCAATGGAATTGCAAAACCTGCAAGAAACTGTTAAGGTCTGTGGTGTGCCCAGTGTGGAATTATCCAAGTTGCCGGTACCACCACCGGCAGCACTCAGGGTTCAGGAAACAGAACATGAAACAGTTTTGGGCAGCGATATCAAATGCCAAGCCGCACCGCAGCGTGAGAAATGCGAAACAACCCCGTGCGAACCCCAAACCACCCGCCCGGTGCCGCCGCTGCCACCGCCGCTCCAGCTGAACCCTTCCCGCACCGCCGCCACACAGCGCTGCCGCACCCGCAGCACGTCCGTGTATAACATCGCGCCCAGCCACGGCAGCCGTACGTCCCACGCCGCTGCCGACGGACGCAGCCTCTAGCTCGTGGTCCGTGGCAGCGGTGGGCAGAAACAACCCCGGCAAAAGCAAACAAGTCCACACTGGCCACGCGTCAAGTGCTCAGACGCCGTTCGTCGCTTCTGTCACTGCTACGGAGCGAAGGGAGAAACACAAAGACGGACGGAAGGAAGGAAGGAAAGCAGAAACAAGCCCCGAGCCTCCGCGCGGCTCAGGCGCCGCACGCCATCAGCCGCAGCCTGCCGCCCACTCCACTGCAAGCCGTCAGACTCGAGAATCATTGCCGCCTCTTTGAACACCGCCAGTAACACTGCCTGCTCGACTGCTGCCACCGCCATGTTTGCTGCCACTTCCCAGCCAGCCGGCATCGGCATTGTGCGTCACCAATGCCGCCGCCTGCTCCAACACACTATACTGCCAGCGCGACCAACCGGAACCTGCTGCGAAGGAGGCACTCACTGTGGTCCGGAGCTACTCCCCACCGCTCGTGGTACCTGCTGACGACTACAACCGACCAGCCACCAACACCACGCCAAGAAAAACATCGGCATCACGCAGCTACGACACTGTCACCTGTTCCACCACGGCGTACCACCAGCGTGACCAGTCAGCACCTGCCAACAACCACTACCCACGCTGCTGGTCCGGAACCCAACCCAACCAACAGTCTCTACACGCGGGCCTCATGCAGCCGTCCAGCCGCTGTCACTGGCCCATCGTCATTCCACCAGAGCAACCTATCACCCCACGGCCAAAACCGCAGAGCAATAAGTCTTTCCTGTTTAGTATCCTTCCAAATTTTATTTTTATCCCTTCACTACCATTTGTTTTTCCCAAGTTTCTTTATATAACACTTCACCCCGTTTCCCCGGTGCCTCTATTCCCTTATTACCTTTCCCCTTTCCTAAATAAATAACGAATCAAGCAAGTGCCGCCTGAAGGCGATGTCGGCTCAAGTTGACAAACTACTAAAACATCTAACTTGTGCCTCCTCCAGGCAGTTTAAACCCCAAGCCATTAACTCCTCTTGTCCCTTCCCTCATGTGTTTCTCTATCTCATAATGCCTTTATCTATCCTATACCCCATGCCTATATTATGTTTTTGTTAAGAAGAGGGGGAGTAGGGGAATGGAGAGTTAAGGGAAAACTATTTTATAATTTATTAACAATTTTGTTTTATGAGCCCACAGAAAAGCCTAGCCCAACCCCCACACATGGCCAGAATGAACCACCTGCACTTCCTTCGAGTCTGCTGGGTCTGCTGGACCACCAGAGCAGCCAGCAACATCGTGTAAATTGTCCCATTTGAGTCACCTCAGCCAGAAGCTGATGTCTGAATTGAAAGTGACCTGTCATCATACAATCAAAGCATCCATACGACAATAATTAAAGACCTGAAGACCAAAGAAAGAACGGACTGGCTTGGTGGACTTTTGGGACAGCTGGGGCTGGGAGGCTGGGTAACATCATCGCTTAAAACCGGACTATAAATTATTCTAATAATTTTATTGCTTTATGTAATTTTGGTTGCCGAAAAGGTGTTTGGTCAAGTCTGTGAGAAAAGCCTTCTTTTTTCTAAACAAAGAAGGGTGAGATGTGGAGGTGGCTGAGCCTGCAGCAGAAAATCCTGCAGTGTTTGGGCCGGCCACAGGAGTGACCAAGCAGCCTATTATTCCTTGTTCCCTTACAAGGTTCTGTTCTAGAGTGTTCTCCCTTACTCGGCATCCCATTTATCCCTGTCCCCTTACTCCTCCCCTCGTTTGTTCCTATTGGTTGAAGTTGTATTACCCCGCCTTCTCTCCGCCCCTTGACCCTCAACCCATTGGTCCCTGTCGTCTCTTCGCCCCATCTACCCCTGGGATAAAACCCTAAGCCCTCCATTGTTCTGGGTTCTCTCCTTCCCTGACAATTCATGGAATAAACCTATTTTGTGGAACACATAAGGAGAACCCCTCCGACTCTTTGCCTCAACTAAGTATGCGTTCGTGTGTGTGTGTGTGTGCGCGCACCGCCGAACGCATCACGGCACCACTGGACACTCGCCGTGCCTTCGGGAAGACTGCGGACCCCAAAACCCATCCTGGATTATTTTTTTATTTAATACAACAATTCCCCCCAGGTTTCCCCCCCTTCATCAACAGTTATTTACAGATCTTGGGCCTGAAGCACTAAGGTGTCCTTGAAGTTCAGGCCTGAAGATGGATTGTTTTGTCTAGAAGCAGTAGCTAACACTTTTATATGGGCTTTAGAGTTACACACTAAGAATTGCAGGGTTACAAGTATATGAAAAATATGAAAGCAAAAATCCTAAGGCATCAATACAGCAGAAGTTTTGAGAAAGGAAAGAAAATAATCCAAATTCTTCTGAAAGCTGGTCTTGCCATAGAACAAAGTAAGGTAAAGGGACCTGCACAGGAGATCCAGTTCTTGGGAATAAAATGGCAGGATGGACACCGTCATGTGCCTACAGAGGTGGTTAACAAAATTGTAACTAAGTCTCCACCAGGTGACAAGAAGGTAACACAATCTTTTATAGGAATTGTGGGGTTCTGCAGAATGCATATTACATGTTATAGTCAGTTTATGAGCCTCCTCTATCAAGTTACTGCAAAGAAGAACCATTTTGAGTGGGGCCTTGAGCAACAACAGGCCTTTGAGCAGATCAAACAGGAAATAGCTTGTGTGGTAGCTCTTGGGCCTGTTTGGACAGGACCAGTCATGCAAAATATACTCTGAACTGCAGCTGGGGAGCAGGGTCTTACCTGGAGCCTCTGGCAAAGGACCTCAGGAGAAACCTGAGATTGATCATTACGGTATAGGAGCCGGGGTTATTGACAATTCCACTACACTCCAATTGAAAAAGAGATATTAGCAGCCTCTGAGCAGGTTTGAGCTGCCTCAGAAGTTGTTGGGACAGAAATGTGTCTGCTCCTGGCATCATGATTGCCAGTCTTGCAGTGGATGTTCAAAGGAAACATCCCCTCAACACATCACGCAGGCAGCGCTACATGGAGTAAGTGGGTAGCAGATTACACAATGAGCCCGAATGGGAAAACCCAATTTCCCAGGAATCCTGGAAGAGATTATGGACTGGCCAGAAGCCAGAGATTTTGGAGCATTGCCTGAGGAGGTGGCTTGTCCCCAAGAAACACCACCATATAACGAGTTAGCAGAAAGTGAAAGAGGCTATGCTCTATTTACTGATGGATCCTGTCATGTGGTAGGAAACCATCGGAGGTGGAAAGGTGCTGTGTGGAGTCCCACACGACAAGTCATTGAGGCTGCTGAAGGGGAAGGCAAGTCAAGGCAATTTGCAGAAGTGAAAGCCATCCAACTAGCCCTAGAGATTGCTGAAGGAGAAAAGTGGCCTGTACTCTATCTCTACACTGACTCCTGGATGGTGGCTAATGCCCTATGAAGGTGACTACAGCAGTGGAAGAAGATCAATTGGCAACATAGGGGTAAACCCATCTGGGCTGCTGCATTGTGGCAGGACATCGCTGCACGGGTAGAAAACATGACTCTGAAGGCATGTCAGGTTGATGCTCATGTGCCCAAAAGTCGTGCCACTGAAGAACATCAGAACAATGAACGGGTAGATAAGGCTGCCAAAATTGGAATAGCTCAGGTAGACTTAGACTGGGAGCGAAAGGGTGGGCTATTTATAGCCCAATGGACCCATGAAACATCGGGGCATCTAGGTGTTATAAATGGGTGAAAGAGCTTTCAGGGCTCTGCCTTTGCTCAGATTCCCTAGCAGTACCTCTTTTGAGATGGCCCGCACCTCAAAACCCACTCTTGCTCACAAGTTCTTTAATCATGACCGGTTACGTCTATTGTAACATGAATTATTTATAGAATAGACACAAGAAAAACATATACATTGGACTTTAACAGACTACTTACTACACAGAATAAACAAGAAGGATATTACTAGTGGGTTAGAATGTGAACACTGTGCCACCGTGAGTAATATGCTGGCCACACAAACTACTTACTACACAGGTTAAACAAAAGAAATATTACTAGTAAGATGTAACAATAGAGTGACACAGAGTTCCCAGGCAGGTGCAAAGGAGAGCTCATTTATTGCAAAAACCAGGCCTTTTAAAGCAGTTAGGCCATTATCAAAATACATACCAAAGAAACACAACAAACAATAATTCAACCAGTCACCATAAGCCATGAGGTGATCACACGAAGGTTATGTAACTTGTTTTTTCTACCTCTACGCCAGCTGAGCTCATTCCCAGAGGCCTTCTGTCCTTAGCTGAAGTAACAGAAGTGAGCCATGATTTTACAAGAGTAACAAGGCCTTCATTTTGTAAGGTTTTACCTATCCGCAACATCTCCCCCTTTCTTTGTTTTTTGTTCAAAGGGTTTGTGCACCCGAGTGCCAAAACAGTCTGCACCTGTAAAGTCATTATCTTATTAAGACTATTACTGGTCATCTGCTGGACACGAGATAAGATACATGGAATACAGATCACAATCAATAAAAACCCATCAAAAACAACTGTGCCACTGGCAAAGAGACCCACAGCATAGGAAAACAAAAGATAGTGTCCAATGCCCCCAGGAAGAGAGCTGCTTCTTCTGCACTTGGAAGTAAATGGCTACTGTTCCAAAGCTCATATGGCTGGAGCTCAGGGGCCATGCTGTTTAGGCAGGAAGGAGTCTGTTAGCTGGAAATGCTGACTTTACATTACCCGAATGTCCTTCTCGACTATGAGGGCTGGATGGTGATTAGATCATTTTTCCTCTCATGGGGCCTTGTTTTCTCAGAGGTGATCAATGTTTGTCCAGTCGAGCAGGTAACCACTTTAGACCTATTGGCAATAAAACACATGCATACCTTCTCCCCTAGGTTAGTAAACCAGCTGGGCCTTGCCATTGCACACCCAATTGTGGATCCTTATGTAAAACATTTAGAAATTGGTTTTGCACATGCAAATCTTCAGGGCAGTATCGCTCTTCCGGGGATCAAAATTGATGATCTGCCTGCAAAAACTTTAGTGTAAATACTGCATTATGTAAATATTACTGAGGAGCCACATTCCCCCTTCTTTTTTTTGTTTTTTTCTTTATAACATGCGTGTGTCTTACTATAAACATGAAGGCACCATAAAAGTAAGACAATACATGTAATAAAGCAAGAAACTCACACCGAGCACAAGTAAGCAAGGTAATACGTGTAATCATTAGCACACAAGAAAAAGCATAGTGATTTAGAACGATACACCATCAATGGTCTAAATACTGCAGCATCACCCAGAGTCTGCAATAGCTGGTGAGCCCTGTGTCACAGTGAGTGATGCCTAAAATTGGGGGTACCTGAAATAGAGACTGAACAGGTTAGTGGATAAAAGAATGAATTTATCGAAGGCCTTCGAGTGGTACACCTCTGGTACAGAGCCTTGCCAATGCTAGGCTAGACCAAGATGGACCCCAATCACGAGTTTTCCCCCCCAGATATAGGTTTGGTACATTTGCTTATCAGAAGTTAATTGTCCAATTACAGTTTCAGGTAATGAAGTAATATTCCACCATTCATCCCCTCCCAATTCACTTTTGTTTATACTTAGGCCTAGGATAGTGACCTTGTTTTCCAGGCTTAGAGAGAATGTTTTGTCTAACAAGAAGGTGAAGCACATAATATGGAGTTCAGAATTACATGCTAGTACAGTGCAGGGTTAGAAAAATCCAAAAGCTAATCCTTAAGGCATCATGAGGACCTGGAGAACCTTCCCAGGCAAGGCTTCCAAGGGTACCTCGAAAGGGGATCCAGCTTTCAGAAGGCCAGATCGACAAGCCAAAGTGACTTGATTACATTTTTAGAGCAGAAACATCTGGGTCTGCTGGCATACGTCCAACCAGCGAGGGCCAGGGTTTGGCCAGAGCCAAGGCCTTAACTGGAAGGGCTTCCCTAACATATCCTACATACAAGCCTCTATCAATGGCAGTTGGGAAAGTTTCTTGAAAGTATACAGTCCCTGCAGAGAACTGCACCATGGTATGTAAAAGTCTATAAGGCAGTTGGCTTTGTCATTTATCTCTAGCTGAGCAGTCAACGGTACCTTGAACAAACTGCAAACAAACAAAAGAATGCATATGTGTAACATCAAATAGTATCATGGGGATAATGCCTGTTATAAAAGGTCAGTGAATTCATGCCATGACATTAACAACACAATCAGAATCGTTAATACAGCAGCAGTAACTGCTCTAAAAACCAAGATTATATTTTTCCGCACATCTATGCATATATAACAATTAAGGCAAAATAAAAGCAAGAAAGAAAGCACTAAACAGCTTACAACCAATAATATCCATAACTCATAATTGTTACTCATTTTTCTGTGTCACCTATGGAAGATTAAACAGCAAAGAGTGCTATAAATAATTAGCTTGAATGACTAATGTAGAACACTTACACCCATAGAATTTTCGACCAAGTTAAGGATCTAAGAAACTGCATCTTCACATATTTTACACAACTCATTTTCTTATATTCTTAAATACTTGCTTACCAAATCTCCATCATAATTGCTTCAGTTGGTTCCATCTTATCTCTATAACAAAAGAACTGTATATTTCAAATTAAATGAGCATATTTCGACAGAACTTAACGTCACTCAAACTTAACATCACTTAAATTTAGAAAAACTTGAACGGAACAGAACTTAAAATTAACATCATTTAGACTTTACAGAACTTAACAGAACTCAAAATTAACATCATTTAACAAAACTAAAGTCAGAATTGAGTGTTCCTTTAAAAGTTTCAGATACAACAGAATTTAACTCATCTTGACTCCATTGTTACAAGAAAGCTACTGAAAATTTGTCATACAACAGTTAAACATCAATGAACAATATGCAAGCAAACAACTGATTCTTAAATGAAATAGCAGCAACAGGGATTTACTGGAGAGATTATAAAGGTGTGGCAAATACGTTATGATTTTACAGAATTTAGTTGTGAGAATAGCTCATGATAACTGTGAACATTATTGAAAAACATCTGTTCACAGTCAGGACTTTTCTAGTATAAGCATGATTTTGCATGATTTTCCAAATTGTAACTGTACTCCAAAAATGACAACATTGTATGCCTTGAGCAAATTGCATTTAAAACTAGATTAGGTCAGACTGCTTTCCTGTAATTGTCAGTACAATAGATTTGACCTTAGACTATTAAAGCTAATGGGATATAAATATTCTAAGGATAAAGCATCAAGGGCCTAGTTATATAATACTGCCATAAGTTTTGCATTTATAACTGTGTTAGATCAGTGGGCGTATAAGACTGACACATATATGTAAAACAGCTACAAAGTCATGGTAACTGTTTTGATATCAAGCTCAATTCCAATTCATAAGTTGCAAGGAAGAATGGAATCTACACTTGAATCACTGAATAGCTCTATCTACTCAAAATGCTGTCACGTGTCTTTGTGGTGAAAGAATCACAACAAAACTACAGGCAAAGCTAGCACAAGTCTGCTTGCCTTTTCACAGTTGAAAGTCATGAGTTAATTATATATAAACTTTGAACAGCCTTTGTAGATAAAAAAAACAAACAACTTTTTAATTAACGAGTGGCTAAGCCTGCCTCACCTGGCTAAGTGAGTCCAGATATTGTCATCAATCATGCAATGGTTTGACATGCAGGCTTTAAAGTTAATTCCTGTGCCTCACATTTTGTCCCATTAGTATCTACACTAAGCATTTCTAAGGAGGGATCTATTAAATTTTCCAAGGGCCCACAATATCTTACAAATATGAATCTTGCCATTCGCAAACTAAAATGTAATCCACACAGCGATAATTGATGCTTTGAGGATTTGCAAATATTTTTCCACGCATACAGGCTGCTAATTTTCATGGTAACAGCTAACATCATTACAAGCGAGCAAAGAATGAGCATTAAGTCAGCCTAATCGGACCTCCAAATCAGAATTCTTGAAATGGCAGCACACATCTCACACCAAAAGTCCTACGAATCATGCACACACCGTCACCTGTTAGCTGAATGACAAACACAGGAGGTTGCGTTTGTTGCAGAGCTGCGGCTTGAGCTATGCATAAATCACGATAATCTGAGAGCCAGACTGTGTATTGTGTTAAGGTTAGTGTCATTTTCATTAGGCTTTTCCACATACCAGGTACAAGAACATAGCTGTAGCACTTATGGACTCCAAGCAAACTATAACATGATGGGAAGATACACCACTCTCCCTTAGTAATTTCCGTATTTTAACGTGGACTCTTGACAGCAAAGTGCAGTACCGTCAGCATTCCTTGTAAGGCATAAATCTCATCTAGATCGTAATTTATGAGTCCTGAGTCAGGATAACTCCCAAAGGCCAGCTGCATCTTGGCAAGTGGAGGCCAGCAGGGCCGGTGGGGGAGGCCTGGAAAGGCGGGAGAACTGGAGGGTTTGGGGGGACTGGGAGGGCCAAGAGGGCCGGGGGTAGTGAGGCAGCAGCGGAGCATACAGTTGGCTGGAATGCTGCAAATCCGGGCGGGCCCCGGCCCCGCCACCTGGTGCGCAGCAGTGGCACCGGGAGCGGGGAGAGCGGGGGGAGTGGGGGGAGCGGCGGCAGCTGGGGGCGGGTGGGCCCAGCTATCGCTTTTCCTGCCCTTGCCTGGATTCAGCTGGTCTCGCGACCTCCTGGGTTCTCAGTGCACAGAAGCAGTTTGACAACTCTCTCACAACAGGCAGCTTCTTTAAGGTAGCAGCGAGGGCAAGAGGACGAAAGAATTGGACTTCTGTAACTTTATTCCAAGTTTATTTGTCTCTGCCGACGAGGCAGGGCGAACAAAGCTTGAAGGGGAGTTAACAGAAAAGACCCCTACCCGCTCTCTCTC
>JACAXG010000324.1:28980-49775 GCA_018881555.1 Amblyornis subalaris | reverse complement strand
TTTCACCGGTTTTCCGGGTATCGCCGGCTGGTGAATCCAGCGATACCGCGCTGGGGCAGAAGTCGACTTAGTTACCCTTTGCAGGGCATCCAGCGGGACCACGAGGAGGTGCGACTTCTGCAGCAAAGCCCAGTTTGTAGCTAGACTCTCGTATTAAGAGAGTCATAGTTACTCCCGCTTGTCTCTCAGTCACTCGAGAGGGGAAGGCGGGGTCCAGCCACGGGCCAGTTGCCTGGCCCGGCAGAATTAATTTAGCTTTTGTAAGACACATTAGATCTGTCTTAATGAGCACTTTGGAAGTAGTTGGTCTAGGGCCCTCATCAGTGCAATCAGTTCATCCTTCTGCGATGACACATCTGCTGGCAGGGCCTTCGCCTTGATCACTTTGTCCTGGGTGGTTACATTTCTCATGAAGCTGCTCCCATCTGTAAAAAGCTCCCAGTCTGGATTTTCCAGGGGCCTGTCCTTCAGGTCTGGTCAGCTGGAATAGACCTCTTCGATTATCTGCAAAGAGTCATGCTCTGGCATGTCATCAATTAAGGCGGAGGACAGAAACATGGCAGGATTAACAACAGAGGTTGTTTTCAAGCTGACATCATCCTGCTCTAACAACAGTGATTGATATTTAAGCATCCGGTTGCCGGACAGCCAATGTCCTTCCTTTAGTTCAAGTATAGCTGCTATGGCATGCGGCACATAGACCAAAATATGTTGCCCCAGGGTGAGTTTTCGGGCCTCCTGAATTAGGATGACAGTGGCCACCATGGCCTTCAAGCACCCTGGCCAGCCTTGGGCAACGCTGTCTAGCTGTTTGGAAAAATAGGCCACAGCCATCCGCTGATTCCCAAGGCTTTGTGCTAGCACACCCAAAGCTGCGTTCAGTCTCTCATATGTAAAGAGTTCAAAAGGTTTAGTTAGGTCTGGCAATCCCAGTGCTGGAGCTGAGATTAGAGAGTGTTTTAGCTGTTTAAAAGCAGCCCTTGTAGCTTCAGTCCATATGATAATTCCCTTTTCGGCTGCTCTCAGTGCTCCATATAGGGGTTTTACCAGCAGTCCATAATTTGCTATCCATAAATGACACCAACCTACCATTCCCAGGAAAGCTTGCATCTCTCTCACCGTGTGGGGCTCTGGGAGTCGGCAGATGGCTTCTTTCCGTTCTTTGCTGAGCTGTCGGTGTCCACGAAAGATCTCAAGCCCCAAATAGACTACTGCTTCTTTGGCAACCTGTGCCTTGTCTTTAGAAACTCTGTACCCACTCAGTCCCAAAAAGTTTAATAAACTTACAGTGAGTCGTACACAGTCATCTCTGGTTCTGGTCACAATTAAGATGTCATCGACATATTGAAGAATGACCCCTTCCGGCTCTTGTCTCCTCCATTCTTCCAGTTCCTTTGCTAGCTGGTTTCCAAATATTGTCGGGCTATTCTTGAAACCTTGGGATAGAACTGTCCAGGTAAGCTGGCTTTTTCTCCCCGTGTTGGGATTCTCCCACTCAAAAGCAAAGAGCTCTTGGCTGTTTTTATGCACAGGAATACAGAAAAAGGCATCCTTCAGGTCTACAACAGTAAACCATCCTAATTCGTCTGTTAGTGTGGTCAACAGGGTGTAAGGATTGGCCACGACTGGGTGAATGTCCTCTGTAATTTTGTTAATGGCTCTTAAATCTTGTACTAATCGATAGCTCTTGCCATCTGCTTTCTTAACGGCAAGTATGGGGGTGTTGTATCTAGACTCATTGCACTAATAACCCATGTTGGAGAAATTTTTCAATTACAGATACCAATCCTTTACGACTTTCTAATTTCAGAGGGTATTGTTTTTGTCTTACCGGTGTGGCTCCTGGTTTGAGTGCAATACTCACTGGTTTTGATGCCTAAAATTGGGAGTACCTGAAACAGAGACTGAACAAAGTTAGTGAATAAAAGTATGAATTTATTGAAGGCCTTCGAGTGGTACACCTCTGGTACAGAGCCTTGCCAATGCTAGGCTAGACCAAGATGGACCCCGATCACGAGTTTTCCCCCCCAGATATAGGTTTGGTACATTTGCTTATCAGAAGTTAATTGTCCAATTACAGTTTCAGGTAATGAAGTAATATTCCCCCATTCACTCCCTCCCAATTCACTTTTGTTTATACTTAGGCCTAGGATAGTGACCTTGTTTTCCAGGCTTAGAGAGAATGTTTTGTCTAACAAGAAGGTGAAGCACATAATATGGATTTTAGAATTACACACTAGTACAGTGCAGGGTTAGAAAAATCCAAAAGCTAATCCTTAAGGCATCAGTTTTGCTCGTTTGGATCTTCCTGGGATATCACTGGCCCACACCATTGGGTTGACGGCCTTTTCAACTTCAGTAGGAATTTCACTACATTGGTGCTGTATAAAAGTGCAGCAACTTTGACAAATTTAGATTCAGGAATTATAACTCGTACTCCTCTTACCTTTTTAAATTTAATCTCTGCTTCCAATTTCTCCAGCAAATCTCTCCCCAACAGTGATTGGGGGGAGTTAGGCATGTAAAGGAATTGATGAGTTACCCAATGTTTCCCCAATTAGAATCTTAAAGGTTGGAAAAAAAGGCCGTGTTTCTGCTAGCCCTGTCACCCCAACAACTTGTACAGTATCTTGACTCAGTTTTCCTTCTAAAGTATTTAATAGAGAATACACTACTCCGGTGTCTACCAGAAATTCAATATAATTTTTCCCCAGCTTAGCTATAACTGAAGGCTCTGCTGGGAGAGAAGCCCTCAGTCCCCATCATTCTGAGCATGAGTCCTGTTCCACTGTGAGTTTTGGAACTGGGGATTTTTCCTTCAGCATTGGACACTTGTCTTTCCAATGTCTCTTTTTCTTGCAATAGGCACACGTCTTTATTTGCAGGGGAAGACGTTTTCTTGGATGGCTTCTCTTGAGTCACCCTTTTACTGGGCTGGTGTCTAGCTCTGTCACTTGGCCCCCTATCCCGAAACACCTTCCAGGCCACTTCTAGCAATCTATTTATGTCCTGAACACCCTCTAGCTTTTGCAGCTTTCTTCTTATATCATCTGTGGCCTGACCCATAAACAAGAGAACTAGATATGCTCTTCCCTCAGGTGATTCAGGATCTAGGGTTGTGTATTTGAGGGCAGCTTCTCTTTACCTGCTTAGAAAGTCAGTGGGAGATTCATCATAGTTTTGCTTTATTTCGTAGAGCTTCGACCAATTTATAGCTTTAGGGACACCATGTTTCAACCCATACACTATGAGATTCTGGTATCATTTAAACCTGTCCATTTGTGCTGGCACATTAGGGTCCCAGTTTGGATCGACTAGTGGAAAAATGTCACCCACTCTACCCTGCAAGGTCCGGGCTGCTATCTCTGCCTCTACCGAAGCTATAATAGCTCTATCAACCATTTGTCTCTCAGTGTGTTATAAATACAGTTAAAGAGTTGGCTTTCATAAATGGTTATTGTCAATGAGTTAATTATTATGTTATTGTTAATTAGTTAATCATTATGTACTATTAATGAGTTAATCGTTTGTCGCTCTCGGACACGAAATAAGCACACGAGACGCAGTTGTCAGGGTCCACCACCGGGGCAGAAGCCAAGGAAGCCAAAGGGGAAAAGAAAGAGAGCGGCCTCTGCCCTCGGTCTTTATTTATATGTTTTCAGAAACCACCGTGGATTGGAGGATGGGAATACCACCTCCTGCTGTCCACTGGTCAACGGAATTGTCTATCATATAGGTTAGGAATTCAAAACAACAGGCCGGTTAGAATAACAAGAGCTATGTTTATACAAAAGTGCGTGAGAAACTATTTGCTGAACTAAAAACACTGCACAACTGAAGAACTGCAAAATGCAGGGCTACAATCATTATATGTTATTATTAATTGTTATAATACTGGTTGTGAGAGTGAGTTAATTATTATAATCGTTAGGTACCCTCGTTAATTATATTGTTAAGCATAATCTTATTAAAAGTTCTTATTAAGAGAAGGGAGGGAAGTGGGTGTTAACCCCCAAGACAACGAGCCAATAAGAACACTCCAAGGAGGCAGGGCTAGGGAGGGTATAAAAACTGTATCCGCGAGCCCGAGTGCGTGCCTCTGGCTGCAGCCTGTCAGCAGCTAAGCACCCAGCGCTGCATTCTCTGCTTTGAATGGATGATTTTTTTTCATTTTGTCCCCATTGTCCTTTTTAATAAACCTTCTAAATTTTTCATTGAGTGAGCGTGTTTCTCACAATTGGGGGCTCGTCCGGGATAAAAGCCACGTCTCCTCGGTGCTGGAGGATTCTGGGCGGGCGGCGCGCCCCACTGACTTTTTGGTGGCTCGATCGACTTCCGTTAGTGCCACCGGAGATCGCTGGCCAATACCCCGGAGACAAGAAGGGACCCATCAAAGCAGACAAAAAAAAGAGGTACCAAAGGCTCCCTGAAATTTTGTGGAGTAGCCACAAGCCTGGTGCACTAAGGCCCAAATGGGAAAAGGAACCATGAGTACCGTGCAGGGGTGGTGAGGGTGAAATGAGTCAAGTGTGAGTGAGAAGCAAGCGCGGAGTCCTTCTGGCCGCGGGCTGGCGAAGGGGGGAAGCGAAAAGACAGAGGAGTGAGTGAGYCCTCGGAAATCTTCGCAGGGGTTGGGAATTTCTCTTGGGCATTCCGGGGGTTCCATAACCCAAAGTTTRGCCTCAGATAGAAAGGAAGGGTTAGGAAGTTGCCTGCGGGAATTCCTAACCCAAGAAAAGAAGGCAAAAAGGAGGGGTCGGGACTAACCCAAGGAGCGTTCCGGTAGTCCCGAAGGAAGAAGGTTAAGGTTGGGAAAGACTTTGCCTGGGGATTCCTAGGAGTCTTGGAAGAAAGTAAAAGGTTGAGTGGAGATTGAGGGACTTGCTCAGGGGTTCCTGGAAGTCCCTTAATCTGAGGTGGACAGGGAGGGAGCAGTTCTCTGGGTCAGTTCACCAGAAAACTATTTTTCTTAAAAAACTTATCTTGCTTGGGGTTTTGAAAGTGTGTGTCTTTGCAGTACCGTTTTTAGGTTGTGTCCTTGTGTGCCCTTAGAAGGCGGGAGCGCAGTTTTTTGTTCTAAAAGGTGGGAGCGCAGTTTTTCTGTTCTAAAAGGCGGGAGCGCAGGTTTTTTTGTTCTAAAAGGCGGGAGCGCAGGTTTTTTTTGTTCTAAAAGGTGGGAGCGCCATCTTGTCTCATTTTTACAAGGCGAGAGTGCCATCTTGTCTCGTTTTTACAAGGCAAATTGCAATTTTGATCCTGAGGTGGGAAGCGCCATCGTGATTTTGTGAGGCGGGATTGCCGGTTTCGAATTAAAGCCGAGCAAGTCAGAAAGCTTAAAGAGAATGGGGCAAAAAGGGAGCAAGTCATTTTCGAGGAAGAAAGAAAATAAAAAAATTAATAAGGATATACCACCAGACAGTCCCCTAGGAATTAAATTAGCAAATTGGGAAAAGGACCCCTTAACAAAAGGATTAAATAAAATAAAAATGATTCAATAYTGCATGACAGAATGGAYAAAAGAGGAAATAAGAWCAGATCATGTTTATTGGCCCAGATACGGGTCCTCAGAAAATTGGATTTKCCAAGCTCTAAATACCTTCRTTAATAAAAAMGAACCTTTTGATCWRGAAGAAAGCACATACGCAGCAAGTTGGGTTGGTGATATTGTTGAAACTACTGATACGAAAGTGTTTAAGGTATCAGAGACTGTTAAAAAAGAACAGGTTAAAGTATATTTTTTATGTATTTGCTGTTAATAGGCCCCCAGGAGGAAAAATTTAAGTTTTTAGTAAACACTGGTGCAAAACAAACCTGTGTGTGTCGTCTACCAAAAGAATGTAAAATCAATAATAATACCATTCGAGTTGTGGGGGCAAAGGGAGAATATTTTACTGTACCAATTATTAAACAAATGGTCTTAAAAAGGAATTCCAAAATGAGGGAAGGGAATATCTTCTTAGTGCCCAAGACAAGATGTAATTTATTAGAGAGAGATTTTCAAGTTCAATTGAAGATAGGTGTGGTCCTGGAGGAAGGGAGGATGGTAGCCCGAATATTATGTTTAAAACAAGAAGATGAACAAAAAAATAAATGAGAGAATATGGGCAAGAATTAAAAATCTAGAAAAATTAACTATACCCCCAATCAAAATAAATATAAACGGAGAGGACTACCCCATCCGAGTCCACCAGTACCCCATCTCTAGAGAAGGGAGGAGAGGCTTACTACCAGTGATTTGGGAACTTATTAAGGATGGGACTCTAGAACCCTGTATGTCTCCCCATAACACCCCAATTCTGCCAGTCAAGAAATCAGATGGGACATACAGATTGGTCCAAGACCTAAGAGAAATTAATAAAAAGACTTTAACCCGATATCCAGTGGTGCCAAACCCGTATACCCTTTTGAGCAAGGTACCCCCTCAACATCGGTGGTTCAGTGTGGTGAACCTTAAAGACGCCTTTTGGGTTTGTACTTTGGCAAAAAAAAGCCGGGATATTTTCGCATTTGAATGGAAAGACCTGGAGACTGGGAAAAAAAAAAAACAACAACAGTTAAGGTAAACTAGATTGCCCCAGGGTTTTACCGAGTCACCAAACCTGTTCGGGCAAACTCTGGAAGAGTTATTATAGTCCTTCCCCATTTCCTCGGAGACACAAGTGCTCCAATATATAAATAATCTATTGGTATCAGGGGAGGATGAAAAGTCAATTAAAAAGACCACCATACAATTACTAAATTTCTTGAGCAAAAATGAGTTAAAGGTTTCAAAAAAAAAAAAATAAAATTACAATTTGTGGAACAGGAGGTAAAATATCTGGGGCACATACTGGGAAATGGAAGCCGAAAACTGAGTCCTGAGCGAGTAAATGAAATCCTTTCCCTTCCCTCTCCAAGAACGAAACAAGAAATCAAGAAATTGTTAAAATTAATTAAATATTGCAAATTGTGAATAGACAAGTACACACAGGCAATAAAATTTCTATATGAAAAGTTAATGGAAGAAGATCCACCAATTTGAACTAAACAAGATGAAAAACAAGTTAAGGGAATTAAAATCTAAGTTAATTTCTGCACCAGTCCTGAATTTGCCCTCCTTAGACAAATCTTTTGAATTATATGTAAATGTAGAAAATGAAATTACATATAGGGTTTTAGCCCAAGATTAAAGTGAAATAAAGAAACCTGTAACATTTATATCCAAATTATTAGATCCAGTCACCCAAGGTTGGCCCACCTGTGTGCAGGCAATAGCTGCAACATTGATATTGGTGGAGGAGAGTCATTGGCTAACTTTTGGAGGGAAATTAATTGTGCACACTCCGCATGCCGTAAGGAATGTTCTCAATCAGAAGGCAAGTAAATAGCTGACAGATGCCCGAATGTTAAAATATGAGGCAGTCCTAGCCCATACTAATAACTTGACTTTAACAACTAGCAGAAGTCTTAATCCAACCCAGTTTCTGTATGGGAACCCCCAGAAAGATCTGACCCCTGACTGTTTAGAAATTGTAAATTACCAGACAAAAGTAAGGGAAGATCTGGTGGACCAGCCCCTTCCCGAAGGGGAAGAAATATTTATAGATGGGTCTTCTAGATGTATACAGGGAAAGAGACATTCAGGATATGCAATCATAGATGGGAATACCATGAAAGCAATAGAAAAAGGGAAATTACCATCAAACTGGTCTGCTCAGTGCTGTGAACTATATACCCGAAAAAGAGGTTTGGAATATTTGGGAAAAAAGAGGGGGACCATCTATACTGACTCTAAATATGCCTTTGGGGTGGTACACACGTTTGGTAAAATCTGGGAGGAAAGGGGTCTATTAAATGCAAAAGAAAAAAGATTAATCCACAAACAGCTCATTCTGGAAATACTAAATGCTTTGAAAGAACCTGAGGAAATTGCGGTTGTACATGTAAGGGGACACCAAAAAGGAACATCTTTAGAAATAAAAGGGAATAATCTGGCAGAAAGAGAGGCTAGGGAAGCAGCTGAAAATGGAAGCGAAAAAAAAATCTTAGTGATTATGACATCAGGTGTGGAAAAATCAGAGATTCCAAAATTTAGCGAGGCAGAGGAAAGAAAATTAATCAAAATAGGAGGAAACAAWGATGAGTTTGGGAAGTGGAAACTTTTGGATGGGAGACAACTTCTAAATAAGTCTCTAGCCAGAAAAATTTTGGAGGACATCCATCAGAAAACACATTGGGGCACCCAGGCATTAAGCAACCATTTTCTTAGGAGTTATGGGTGCATCAGGATCTATGGATTGGCGAAGAAGGTAACAGAGGGGGGTGTAGTTTGCCAAAAAGTAAATAAAAAGAACATGAGAAAAACTACACCCAGAGGCCAAGAACTAGCAATGAGGCCATTTCAAAGTATACAGGTGGACTTCACTGAACTCCCTCAAGTACAGAGGTGGAAGTTCTTACTAGTGATGGTAGATCACCTGACTCACTGGGTGGAGGCCATTCCAACAGCTAAGGCTACAGTGAATGTAGTGTACAAAACCCTATTAGAACAAATTATCCCCAGATATGGGATGATAAACAGAATTGATTCGGACCGGGGAACACATTTCACTTCAAAGGTTTTACAAAATCTAACTGAAAGCCTGAGAATAAATTGGAAACTACACACCCTGTGGCATCCACAGAGTTCAGGGCAGGTGGAAAGAATGAATCACACCCTAAAAACAACATTAACTAAATTAATGGTGGAAACTCAAATGTCCTGAATAAAATGTTTGCCACTAGCCCTATTAAGGATTAGAAAGCAACCTCAAGCTGACCTAGGGATCTCCCCTTATGAGATGATGTTTGGGTTACCCTTTCTAACAGCGAGACATGAGACCGCTATGTATGAAGGAGGGGAGGCTAATGCTAAGAGGTACACCATCACCATAGCAAAAACTCTGGAAAGCCTTCGAYCCAAAGGGTTAATCCCCCAATCCACCCCCTTAGATTTTAAAATACATAATATTCACCTGGGAGAATGGATATTAATAAAAACTTGAAGAAAACAACCTTTAACTCCTAAATGGGAAGGTCCCTTCCAGGTATTACTAATCATCGAAGCTGCAATCCAAACCAGAGAGAGAGGATGGACCCATGCAAGTCGCGTTAAAGGACCTATAAAGGAGCCAAAAGAGTGGATGTTGACGAGCAATCCGGGAGATACAAAACTAATTCTCAAAAAAGGATTCAAATAACCATCAGGACTRAGGACTGTTAAACTTTTATCAGTCTTTGGCGAAGTTAGTAAAGTATAACAAAGCTTTCTTAGAATCTGTGTACATACTCTCTTGGGAAACATCTGGCCTTGTACTACACACACTCACCTCTTAACACCTTGAGAAAATTGGAATATCGACAAATTACATCAATTCGGACTGTGACAAGGGTGGGAATGCAACACATCTATTAAAGGGATTAAGAATTAACCTAGTGAGAAGGAGTAAAGAAGAGGGCAAGACCAGGTTGGGTATTGCTTTTACCACAACGAAACAACTACACTCTACCATAGGCTGCAACCCTACAGGTATGGAGGGTGGAAAAGCATCCCATACTGGACCTCTTTTAAGCCTCCTGTGGCAGTTACTACTTTATCCAATGAAAAGCCATACGGATTCATGCCACAAGTGTTACCAATCCCTTTATTCAGGAACCACCCAGGGCTCTCTCTTTAGAACGCATAGCCACCTTAATAATGAGTGCTTTAACTCCTCTAAATTAGAAATCTGCAGCAAGGATGGAAAAACCTATTGATTTGCCAAAAACCTAGGAACAGTTACACAGCAGTTAAAAGGAGAGTATCCAAATGGAGAAAAATGGATATGTTTCAAAAATAACCTCAGGGAAAAAAAGTGAGCAGTATTACCAAGACTTGGTAAGGGAGCGGAAAGTAGTAAAAACAAAAAAAACCATCACCTCCTCCGTTGGGTATGAAAGATCTAAAACTCCCGAAGCTAGATAAAAATCTGTTTGTGGACCTGAGAGAGAGAATCAGCAAGGAGTTCAACTTAACCAACTGCTGGATTTGTGGAGGAACTCACATAGCAAAGATATGGCCGTGGAAAGGAAACAGCCTAAGTCCCATCGAGTTATTAAAGTGAAACCACACTACCCAAAGAGGAAAGATCAAGCGGGAAGATGGACTCTGAGTACCCCAGTAATAGGTGAGGAATGCCTTTAGCACATGGGAAGACAATTCGTGAATGAAGTTGGAGACACCTCGTGCAAAAGGTATTTGGTAACAAATGAAATAGCCACCTGGTGGATACCCAAGGAACCAGAAACATTTTAGACTCTAAAAAGGAGAGGCTGGAAATGTATTAAGAACAACAAAAAGGAACTTTATTTGTGCTATGAACCTGGCATAGACCCATATTCTAAGATCCCAGAAATATCCAAATTCTGGAAAAATTTAGAAACAAGAAGAAATTATTGGAAAGTACCAAACAGACTATTTTGGATATATGGAAAAAAGGCGTACCCAAAGTTGCCTCCCCGCTGGAAGGGAAGCTGCACATTGGGAGTAATCCAACTGGAATTTTTCCTATTACCAAAAAGGAATAAGGATGAATTAGGGGTACCCTTATATGATGAACTAAAAAGAAATAAAAGAAAGTTAATAAGGGGATCTCAGAAATGGGGAAATGATGAGTGGCCTCCAAAAAGGATAATAGAAATTTATGGACCGGCAACATGGGCACAGGACAGAAGTTAGGAATACAAGATTCCAATCTATATGTTAAATAATATCATCAGACTCCAAGCAGTCCTAGAAATCATAAGTAACCAAATGGCTACAGCTCTAAAATTAGTACAAACCAAAACAGCGGTACTCCAAAATAGACTAGCATTGGATTATTTATTAGCAGAAGAAGGAGGAGTCTGTGGGAAATTCAACACATCAAACTGTTGCATAAAAATTGATGATAATGGAAATGCAGTCATGGACATAGCAACTAACATAAGGAAACTGACCCATGTTCCGGTTCTAAGGTGGGAGCCCATCCTAAAAACAAATTGGTGAGATAACCTGATCGGGTTAGAGTGGTGGAAAAAACTAGGATTTTTCTTCCTATGTGCCACAACTGCTTTAATAGTCCTCCCTTGTTTAATTCCCTGCTTAATTCGGTTAATTGTTAGCGTGGTCCACGGCATATCGACTTCACCCCGAGAAGCAGAAGTAATTTGATTTAATGAGGCCGAAAAGATGATAATTCTTAAAAAGACAGTAAGTCAGAAAATGTTTCCCAAGAGACCAAATTAATTTATGAACGATATGAACGCATAAACAAAATTGAAAATGATTACGAAAGCCAAATGTTGTAGGAAAAAAAGAGGAGGGATTTGTTACAAATACAGTTAGAGTTGGCTTTCATAAATGGTTATTGTTAATGAGTTAATTATTATGTTGTTAATTAGTTAATCGTTATGTATTATTAATGAGTTAATCGTTATATGTTATTATTAATTGTTATAATGCTGGTTATGAGAGTTAATTATTATAATCGTTAGGTACTCTTGTTAATTATATTGTTAAGCATAATCTTATTAAAAGTTCTTATTAAGAGAAGGGAGGGAAGTGGGTGTTAACCCCCAAGACAACGAGCCAATAAGAACACTCCAAGGAGGCAGGGCTAGGGAGGGTATAAAAACTGTATCCGCGAGCCCGAGTGCGTGCCTCTGGCTGCAGCCTATCAGCAGCTAAGCACCCAGCGCTGCATTCTCTGCTTTGAATGGATGATTTTTTTTCATTTTGTTCCCTACTGTCCTTTTTAATAAACCTTCTAAATTTTTCATCGAGTGAGCGTGTTTCTCACAAGTGGGATCAAGCAATGTGTCCATCATAGCTTGCAAATCACTCCAGTCTGGGTTTTGTGAGTTAATTGCCCTCCCTACTAAAGATGCCACCTTATCTGGATTTTCCTTATATTTTTCCCACAGTGGTCTTCCATTGCTCCAGTTCTAGTAGTGAATACGGGGCCTTTACATATATCAGCCCCTGATTACCGACTGCTTGCCTCAACGGCGCTTGCAGAACCGGCTTCCCCGCTTTTGAGCTAGTACGTGTGGCTGTTGGACTATGTTCCCTTATGGCTTCTCTCGCTATCATTCCCTTCTTCCGCCTGATCTGAACAACTGCCTCATCTTCCTCTTCGGAAGAGGTACCTGAGCAAACGCTATCAGACTCCGTTAACTCCGCTATATCAGGTTTGCCTCAGCCCATCCCGGTACTAGGTATCTCTGTGTAGGACCAGCTCCGATATAGGGAACGAGCGGCGGCAGGCCGGCTCGTTCTGATGACATCATCCCCTGGGCCAGCCCCACAGCGTGCGATGTCACTATGGAAACTGCGGGGCCTGTGAGTGGCAGGGATGCCACCCCCTCTGTGGGAGGTCCCTGCTCTGCCCTCCTGGTGGTAGACTCTACCCCTTGGCTCCACCTCTATGGGCGGTGCCGTTGGCTGCACAAACTGGCCATTCCCTCCCCCTGCCCCCGCCCACCCAGGAGCGAATGGGGGAGGGAGAGGCGGATTGGGTGTAGGCAGCGGGCTGCCTAGCTCCCGATAGTGGTGGTGACCAAGGAGTCCCCGGCCCAAGCGAGAGCGGCGGCGAAACCCTGGCGGGAGCCACGTGGATCTGTGGGAGCGGTAGCAGCCAGGCGGCCGCCGGCGTGGGCAGTGAAACCGAGGCCGCAGGCAGCACAGCTCCTGATGGCGGCTGCGAGTAGGGAGCCACGGTGGTCTGTGGGAGCAGGGGCAAAGCCCCTGCCACGGGCGGCGCCGCCCCTAATGGCGGGGGGAACGGCGACCGGGACACGGGGACCACCGCTGGGGAGGCAGGGAGAGGGGCCGGGGAGAGTAGCTTAGGCAGCTGCCAGAACCACTCCTCCACCTCCTCCTTTGTTAGCCCCGCAGATTGCGTGGGGGGCGGTGACGGGGGCAGTGCTTGGGGTCTGCTTCCTGCCGCGGGCTGGGCCGCGGACAACTCGGAAGTGAGAGGGGAGGGTGGGGCCTCCGCCCCCGGCGGCGGCGGGAGCAGTGGCATCCCACTGGTCAGACTCACCGGATCTGATGCCGGAGGAGACCGGGGGGGGGCCTGAGGAGACCAGTTTAGTCAGCCGCCAGAACCACTCCTCCCCTTCTTCCTTTACTCGCCCCGCATCGTGCATGGGGGTTGGCAACGGGGGCGGCGGCGGCGGCAGGGGCAGCGGCACGCCATCGCTCAGACTCACTGGATCTGATGCCGGAGGAGACCGGGGGGGGGCCTGGGGAGAGCAGCTTAGACAGCCGCCAGAACCACTCCTCCCCCTCCTCCTTTCCTAGCCCTGTGCCGGCTGTGGGGGGCAGCGACGGGGGCAGCAGCGGCAGTGGCGGGGCTACAGGCAGCCCAAGCCTTAGAGCAGGGGCCACCATATCCCTCTCCACCTCCTCCCCACGATCGCACCCCAAGTCTAATGTTGGCTGTCCCTTCTCCTGTTTTTTTCCTTTCCTCTTTAGAAGCAATATACCTTCTTTCTTAGGTCCCCGCAGCTTTTCGTCCTGTGTTACAGCTATGAAAAGCCTCAGGTAATCAAGTTCCCAAAACCGGCATTCCTTATGCAAACAGGAGGTCAGATTCAATATCAGTTCGTTATCAAAACTTCCTAACTGTGGCCATCTCTGATTGTTCTTTAGGTTATAGGTTGGCCACATTTGTAATGATAACCTAACAAGGCCCTCTTTTGTATAGAGCTGGTGTTCACCCACCAGTTTTTCCCGGTATCCTAATACTATACCCAAGAGAGAATCCTTGGGTATTTGGGCATCATCTAAAAGAGAAGAATTATTACCCATGGTCTAATCTTATAAGCAGAAAAATCACAGAAATCCTAGGAGTAGATATATACTTTTGTAGTGTTATGGTTTGACCCGGTGTGAAACAATTTGATTGGTTAAAAACAGGTAAAAGACAGTTCTATGAGTCATTTAGTGTTCCTGTGACGTCTCTGTGAAAGGAATGTTATTAAAAAAACCCTAGGAAGTGATGCAAGACTCTCACTTCCTCTCTTGCTCTCTGACTCCTGGTTGACTACTAGCAAAGGAGTGGCTCTTCCCCAACCCCTGGGCCAGAGGCTCACGGCCCGGGGGGCGGGTAGCCGGCCTCACCCCCTACTGGTCCTGTGCCGTTTGAACCTGAGAGGAGCCTGGTCTATCACCATCTGGACCAAGGCCAAACAGAGAAGCAGCTAAGCTAAGCCGAGCCGAGAAAGCCGAGGAAAAATCGAGAAGCTAAGCCAAGCCGAACTACGCAGAGGGAGTCGAGTTGGTGAGATCGAAGAGTGACCTTGTTAGTTTTTGATAAGAGTTAATAGCAGCCAAAAAGACTTATTAAAATTTGGATGGCTGCCAATGAAGAAGATACAGGGGAGGAAAAGGAGCCTTGGAGAAGCAAATCCTGGCTACACTATCTTAGTTGGGAACATGTAACTGTTATAAATACTTTTGTAGGCATTTTCTGCAAATATTAACCTCTTCTCTAAGCTAGAGAGAAAGGAAAGCAGTCACGTGAAAGACTAAATATGGAGTCGAGTACCCCAAACGGAAGAGAAGACAAGGAGTGGCAGGAAATATCAGAGAAGCCATGTTTACCAACACCTCGAGATCCATCTTTTTCTGTAAGCTGTACTGTGTGATCTGGAGTAATACCAAACTAAATTTCTCTCTTTAAATCACAGATGAGCCATGGGGGAGTGAGAATTTCGACAGCCTAAATAAGAACTTTTTTTATGTTATGTACAGGTGAAATTTGCAGCCTTTGCAGCTATCCTTTGCAGCCTTTGGAGATTATGAGTAAAACAAGCAGGAGCCTGTTGCCTTTGGTACCTTTAGGCTGGAATGACTTACTCTTAAAATGTTTAACCCCAACAGACTTTTCTTGTGACCCACAAACTGCAGAGTGTTTGTGGGAGAGAAAATACACCACTGCAAAAACCTGGGTGGGCTGTGGTGTTTCCTACCAGGTTTGGAACCACACTGAAGATACTTCTTTAAGGAAACTATCTTCCATGGGATGGATCCCACTACGCTACAGAAAGAACTCTCCTATGAAGTAACAATAAGAACTCTTAATCATAAGATCAAAATGTCATGTTTATGTCTTTTATGTGATCAGTGAGAAGGATTAGAATGTATGAGAGGAGAATGATATTTGTATATTATGCCTTAATATTTTCATTATTTTTTATTCTTTCTATTCTTAGTAGAGTTAGGAAATAAATCATTTAATCATTTTTCAAGTTTGCAGCCTGTTTTTGCTGTCTCTTCTCCTCTAAAGAACTAAGCGTAGAGATCTGGAGTTTACCTCCAGGTCAACCCTTCACATCAAGCAAAAATCTAATAGAGAGAAAAAGAACAAGAAGGGTGGTTCGAACCGGTAAAGCTAGAGCCAGCGGGAGGCAGTCCAAATCACTGCGTCACTGCTGGATCCAAGCCAAATCACAAATACTGCAGTACAAAGCTTTTCACAAAGCTAACAACGAACAAAGAGGGAACTAACAAGCCAAGTTAGGACCCCTTGGACCCTTCCCAGGGTCCCAAAATATAAGAGATCTCTTAACACCCTACCCGGGTGTCAAAACAAAACAAAATAACAAAATACCACTCTTATCCACTCACTTACCTGTCCCTGTGTTGAAGAGGGGTTCTTGGGCTCTGGTCCTGCTTGGATGGCAGCTTCAGCCTCCCTGTGCCAGCGGGGGGGGTGGGAGTTGGATGTCCAGGGGGATGTCCAGGGGGGTCTCCAGGGGGGTCTCCAGATGCCTCTTGTCCCATCTGGGGTGCCAGTAACTGATGCCTAAAATAGGAGTACCTGAAACAGAGACTAAGCAAAGTTAGTGAATAAAAGGTAGGAATTTATTGAAGCTCTTCAACAGATACACCTTGGGCAGTACAGAGCCTTGCTGAAGACGAAGCTCCAGCCAGGCTGGACCCAAGACGGACCCAAGATGGACCCCTGGTCATGAGTTTTCCCCACAGATATAAGTTTGGTACATTTGCATATCAGGGGTTAATTGTCCAATTATAGTTCCAGGTAATTAAGCAATATTCCCCCATTCACCCCCCTCCCAATTCACTTTTGTTTATACTTAGGCCTAGGATGGTGACCTTGGTTCCCAGGCCTAGAAGGGATTGTTTTGTCTGACCAAAATGTGAAGAGAGCTTGCTTAGCACATAATATGGAGTTCAGAATTACACACTAGTACAGTGCCGGATTAGAAAAATCTAAAAGCTAATACTTAAGGCATCACCAAGAGTTGCGGTGCTTTGAGGAGGCCAGAGAGGTGGTGGGAGGATTATTTTGTTTTGCAGAAGCTAAGTTTTAGCCAATGGTGAAACATTTCTGATGTTGTAATTCCATCTATTTCTGACTGTGGAACACCAGCTTGCAAGAGAACATTTCACGTTTGTTTCCTTGTCACCCCCGAGGTGACTCTTCAGCTTTGCTGACTCATTTTTTCTCACTACCTGCACAGCTGGCTCTGAGCCCATAAAACCAATATCTCTCAAGGTAGTTTTCAAGGCACCTATATTACCAGTAGCATACATGACTGCTGGTATAACCAGGGGTTTTGATATATCAGATGCCCCTTTCACTAACTGCATTTTGATACTTATCCTTACTGCTACTTCATCAGGATTAGATCCTGTGATCAGGGCATGTGTTGTTCTCGGGTTCAAATAAACACACGGAGACAGCTGTCAGGGTTCTCTAATAGGCAGAGGCCAAAAGGGAGGAAGAAGAGCGAGAGCTGGCCTCTGCCCTAACTTTATTTATATGTTTTCAGAAACCACCGTGGACTGGAGGATAGGAATGCCACCTCCTGCTGTCCACTGGTCAATAGAATTGTCTATCATATAGGTTAGGAATTCATAACAATTTTTGCCGGTTAGCTCAACAAAACTGTGTTTATACAAAAGTGCGTGAGAAACTGTTTCGCCGAACCAAAAACACTGCACATCTGAAGGACTGCAAAATGCAGGGCCACAGGCATGAGCCACTCCCATCTGCCACAGTAAACCAATACCTTCTTCCATTGTGTGTGGATACTGAAAAGCTTTCAGCAGAGGAATTTTCCAGCTTTCACAGTATTCTGTGAGAGTCTGTCTTTTCTCACATAAGTTATGAAAAATAGTGAGTTGCCTTCTTTTGAAAAACATCTTATCATGCACCTGTGAGTTGTTATGCAGTATTGTTTTGGTATTGATTAAAGAAATATTTTGAAGTGGGTGTTATGAAGTCCAGCCAATCATCCTGAGAGGCAGATGGCCAAGGGACCAATGACCTTATGGCATTCATGTGTGCTAAGGTATAAAATGGGTCTGTATATTAATAAATAATAGCATTTTCACCAGCTTCCTGGATCGTATTTTGTGTACTGTTTTGCTCTGTCCTGGACACAACAGCGACATCTGGTGATTCCCGACGTGTCTTCCGACCGCGCTTTGACTGTGCCTCCGCACCAAACCGGGACGCCTCGTGTCTCCTACGGAACGGTACGTGGCTACCTCCCCGGAGCTACGGGACAGAGCCCTTGGTCCAGGCACCGAGGTTTTAGACAAAACCTGGAAAAATGGGGCAAAAAAGCTCAAAGGAAAGCACAGTGCTTTCTGCCTGGAAGGCTGCGTTAGCTTTCACGAAAACCAATATATTGGATGCCGCCTTGACGGAGTTGCTGAACTGGGCGGAAACACATGGCTTTCCCGTGGAAACTGACAGTGCATTTAGCCTTGAAGCATGGCAGGCACTGGGGGACAGCCTGTTTAATGAGTTCACCTACGGAGAAGAAGACGTGACCCAGTTACTCCGTGTTTGGCGAGTTCTGTATGATATACTGCTACGGTTTACAGTGGGAGGGGAAGCCAGAGGATCCCCCGGGCCAGAGGGTTCTGAGGGAGATACAGCTTCTGAGAGACTGGAACCGTTGGAGGCTGCAGAGCCTCAGAACAGCGTAGGTCTCAGGTCCCCGGAGGTGTCCCCGGCCCCATCCCCAGCGCCATTCCCGGCACTGCCGGAAACGGAGACTACTCATTTGTCCCCAGTCCCGTCAGGGCCCGGGGGAGTCATGGAGCCAGCGCGGGGATCCTATCCTTCGCCCTGCGATTATGTGCCGCCTGTATATCCGTCTCCGTGTGACTTTGTCATGCCGAGATACCCGTCGCCTGCGGAGAAATTGGCGAGGGCAGCTGGACAGCAGGGACAACCCGCGGCGCCCCCCCCCCCCTCTTCCGCGCCCCCCCCAATCCCTTCTTTGGCGGCGCGGCCCCCCCCTTTCGCCCTGGGCTTCCCTCCCCCTTCTTCCGCGGCACACACACCTGGATCGGCGGCTTTAGCTAGCCCTTCTGGACCGGTGGTTCCTACAGCCTCCCCGCTACTACAGACGGCCCCCGCGGCTGCTATGTCGCCGGGTGCAGCTGGGTCCTATTTCTCACCATATCCGCAACGGTTGCCTACGGCGCTCGAAGGGGCCGCCCGGCCCCCCGCGCCGCCGGCCCCCGGTCCCCTCACAAACGCGTCCGGCGCGCCCGGTCTCCTCGCGACTGCGTCCGCGCTGCCTGAATACTCCGCACATATGCCTACATCCCAGCACTTCCCTATGCATGGGTATACGGCCCTGCCATCGGGCGTGGCAGAGCCGGGTTTCTCTGCCCAGCTGCTCGCGGTGCTGCGGGAGGCTATGGGGTTGCTCTGAGATCTGACCCCCCTACGGGACACAGAGCGGGCGGCGCAAAGGCGGTTGCTAGGCAACAAGGAGGGGCTGCGACCGCCCCACGGGACGCGGTCCCAACTGACGCGGCGCTGCAGGCACAGCCAGCGCACGTAGCGCAGGCTGCAGTCCTTCCGCCACTCAAGGGAAACGCGCTCCTGCAGGCGCAGCCAGCGGTCTCGCCACCCCCGCAGGCACCGATCCCGGCAGACGCGGTCCTGCGGGCGCAGCCAGCGGTCCTGCCCTCCCTACAGCCAGCGCCTGGTGGGCAAGTAGTTGCGGGGCAAGTCGCACCAGTGCCCACGCAGATGGCAGTGCCTATACAGACAGCTGCCCCATCACAAGTGGTGTCTACACAAGCGGCAATAACACAAATGCAGCCGTCGGAAGTACCTCCGCTCGGCGAAGCAAGCAGTGCTACAGAAGACACGCCTGATCCACGGGGGGAGACGAAGGCAGCAAGTGGGCGCCAGCACCTAGCGAGGCAAAACCGCTCCTGGACTCTCCCATCGTGTCAGGTGACTGTGCGCCCGAGGAACCCAAGACACTTTTGGGAGGATGTTAGGCTGCGGGCTTTGGAAGAGGGGGACTGGGATATGTTAGAAAAGATAGGGAAACCTGGAGAGGAACTGGGAATTATGCAAGATCCAGCAGTTGGTACAGACCCTCAGGAAGGCATACCAGTAGATCAGGGCAATAGTGGCACCTCACAAGGGAACATCCAAGCCTACCCTGTATTCAAGGCTATCCCGAATACAGGACAGCTTGACTCGCATGCTACTATTGCATGGAGAGTAGTCCAGGATTTACAGTCTAAAGTAGCGCAGTATGGGCTTGGCTCTCCTGAAGTCATGCAAATTATTAGAGTGATGAATACTGACCTGCTTGCTCTGTATGATATCAAGCATCTGGGTCAGGTGTTGTTTCAGCCTGTACAGTCCACAGTTTTTGAGCAGAACTGGAGAAGGATGGCTGAAAAAGCTGCAATGCAAAATGCGAATGCGCCTCTGGATGATCCCAGACGTGGGGTGGGAGTAGAAGTCCTTATGGAAATAAATTACTTTTCCAATCTTGATCTCCAAGCTTCCTGGCATCCTCTGATCCTTGAACAGGCCCAGAGGATTGGCATGGGAGCTTTAATGAAAAGCATAGATATGGCTGCTCCTAAAACACGATATGTGAAAATATCTCAGTGTGGAAGTTACTGTTTCTGTTTCTTCTTTTGTTATACTGGGAGTTCTTTGCTCAGAATTTGGAGTTAGATGCAGGAGACACTGAAATGCTCTTCTAACTAGATTGTTTATTAATTTCTTATATATAGCATAGAAGTAAAAAGGAGTTCAAGGTAACAAGGTGGAAAATGGCCTTGAACCATGAGTTCCAAGGTTATTTAAAGCTTAATTTATCCAATTATAGACTGCTAACTAACATTGTTTTTACTTATAATCCAGTGACTGTCCATTTAGCATCCACAATGCGGGCTTTCTGCACCAATGGTTAAACTATTTAGATTTGTGAAGAAGAAGGAAGAAAGAAGAAGTAAAAACCCACACCCCAAATCCTCCATCTTGTTACAAACTTATAAACCTAGTTTTCTACATTTTTACATACTTCACCCAGTGATATAACAAGTTGCTTTTTAATTACACAGTAGTAATTCTAGTGTTATCATTAGATAAGGGGAGTCTTTCCCAAGGCCTCAGATCAAATACCGTGTGCTTTTGAAACTCATCACCTGTTAATACTGAAAGGTTATAACTATTTAATCTCAGGGTCCCGACATCTCCCCCCTCTGTTTGAACTATGAACACTGCTTTCATTGCTCTGTTAAACCATTGTTGGATACACTGAAGTAGACAAGTGTCCTGGTTTGAAGGACAGATGTCTGTCAAGGAAGGTGGGAAACCTCCCTTGAGCACAGGAATGACCCCCCTCCCTCCTCCAAATTACTGTACCTTTGAAATTACGGGGCTCTCAGGCAAAGATGTGGTAAAAAGAATAACAGTTCTTTACTAGGGTTATATAAATATATA
>JACAXG010000324.1:0-28385 GCA_018881555.1 Amblyornis subalaris | reverse complement strand
CCCTTGTCAGTATTTCCAAGTCTTTGGTTTTCTTTAATTGAGGGAATTGTCCTGGCTTCTGGGCTGGGCAAGTGGTCCCTTTTGTCCTTAAGTACCGTCCATTCTGTGTCATTAACGTGGAATGCAGCTGGGCAGATAACTCCCTTTTGTTCTTAAGTATCGCCCATCAATTCCCGGCCAGCCCCTCCCCACCTACACAGCCTCCCTGGTATCCCAGGGGAAAGGAAACAAATTTTCATTTCTTTTTTTTCTAACCCATAACAACAAGGTATAAGTATCACGACGACTACAATGACAATCAAAATATACATGCCGATTCTCAAAAGTTGTCTCCACAATGGAGCGAGGCTTAGCCAGTCAAATAGATCATCTAACCATGATCCTCTTTCAACTTTGAGTTTGATGATACCCTTTTCTAATTGTTGGATGCTCCTGTGTATTGATACCGAATGGTCAGAGAGGTTCATACAACACATCCCATCAAAGTCTCTTCATCCATGTCCGTGTACTAACAAAAGATAATCTATCGCTGCTCTGTTTTGCAAAGTTGCATGTCTTACACTTTGAACATCTGTTAAAAGATCATTCAGTGTGAGAGAAATAGTACGAGAGTTCTTACTTAGCCAACAGCCTAATTGATGCAATTGTTTCAAGGCTGCCCTTGCAGCAGCTTGAGGTATAAAGAGCGCTGCAGCAAACTTTCTTCCAAAACCCCATGCTTTAAAATTATCATCACAATCAGGTGTATATTGATCGAAAAATCTTTTTGTTCTAAACTTATGTTCTTCTACCATTTTTACGTTACGTGTCAGTAAAGTAAGTCTCCCAATGCTACATGGTCCACCTCTAGGGTTTGAGGGAATGGCAGGCCAAACTCTATCTCTACAAATGAGAAAATCTCCCTGTGGTAATTGTAAAGGGACATGGTTGGGTGCTGTATGTAAGACTGAGGTGAAATTGCACYAAGATGTTGCATTTTTGTACAATGCAAGATTTGGAGTAACATCTGTGATTTTGTTTTTATTTTGTTTTGATTCAGGGGAATCAAATATTATGCAAAAATCTATTTTTACTGAGCCAAGGATTTCCAATTCCTGAGGTTCATAGGGTATCTTAGAGAGAAATTTAGTCCAGATACCCCATTCCTCTGTGGGATTCATGAGGAATCGTGAAAGATCTGAAGAGACATTTTCTTGTATTGGCCAATTGTCTATTGGTAATCCAACTAAGCAGGTTGAGAAAGGCTTGTCTGGACTTGTGTAAGTCAAGCAAATGGTATTCAGGCCTGAGGCCTTGGCCAATGTCACCCAAACATTGGTTTTTGGTTGATTCACGGGTAGGATTGCGTTACTTAAGGCAAACAATGAAGTAGTAAGGCACAAATATAATATCTGATTTAGTTTCATGTTTCTTTTCTCAATCTCATTCTGGGACAAGGCTAAATGTAAAGCACGAGAAATATTTCTTTTGCAGTCAATTGCGCAAATTTTGATTTCTTTGGATTCTTTTTAAAGTCTCTTCCAATCTCCGTGCAGACAAGGATTATTTTCTTCCTCGTAACTCAATATAATTGAATTTTCAGTGGCCTTACACTCTGTATGTAATTCTGAATCATAACACGATCCATACTATGCACTCGTCAACAAAGCTTTACAATAAAAACAATTCCCACACTATTATACTAGCACAAAACCCAAGGTTCACAGCTTCTGTATGTGGGATAAAAGATGTTTGTCATCAGCTGTGGTTTTCCTGCAGTTCACATCTGTGTGTTTGCTTCTCTGCTTTCAGGAGCGTCTGCGTATCTCTGTTTTGTAGGGTTTCATGTTTTTTGAAGGAATCCACTTTGGACCAGCACTTGTGGAAACACAAGCATACCCTTTGCCCCAAGTTATTAGTGGGAATGGGCCTTCTATTTTCTCTGTCTCTGGATTTCTAGTCAAAAGTGAAGGGTTTTCCTTTAACTTTTCTTGTGTGGTTGTTGTTCTCAGGTTCGAATAAGCACACGGAGACAGCTGTTGGGGTTCACTAACAGGCAGAGGCCAAAAGGAAGGAAGGAGAGAGAGCCGGCCTTTGCCCTAACTTTATATGTTTTCCGAAACCACCGTGGATTGGAGGATAGGAATGCCACCTCCTGCTGTCTACTGGTCAATAGAATTGTCTATCATATAGGTTAGGAATTCATAACATGTGTGCCGGTTAGGTCAACAAAGTCATGTTTATATAAAAGTGCGTGAGAAACTATTTGCCAAACTAAAAACACTGCACATCTGAAGAACTGCAAAATGCAGTGTCACATGGTGTTGGAGAAATGTCTGATTATTGGTGGGTTTGGTTCTGCAAAAGAGCTGTTTAAAAAATTTAAAACGTATAGCGCTTTATTCAAATGCATTTAAGGCACAGCCTCTGCCTCCCCCCTTTTTTGTTTGTCCAAAAGGGATTTCAAAGTGTGGTGTGTCCTTTCAATGATTGCTTGTCCTGTAGGGGAATGAGGAATACCGAAGGAGTGTCGCACACCCCAATTCATTAGGAATTTATGTAGGTCTTTTGCTATGTAAGCTGGGCCGTTGTCGGTCTTTATTTCTTGAGGCACGCCTAATGATGCAAATGCTTGCAGAAAATGTTGACGTGCATGTTTTGCAGTTTCTCCTGTGTGTAAGGAGGTGAAAACTGCACCTGAAAAGGTGTCTACTGATACATGGATGTTCTTGAGTTTCCCAAAAGATGGGYATTTTGTGATATCTGCCTGCCATAATTGCAGACTCTGCAACCCTCTTGGATTGACTGCTCYTGTAGATACAGGAGGTTGCACGAGTTGGCAGTCAGGAAAAGCACTTATGATTGCCTTTGCCTGATCTTTGCTAATTTGAAACGTTCGTCTGAGTGCTCGTGCRTTTTGATGAAAAAATGCATGGCTCAATTTTGCTTGTTCAAAAATGTTTGGTAGGGTGTTTGTAATGGGTAATGTTAATTTGTCTGCTGTCGCATTCCCTTCCACCAAAAATCCTGGAAGAGATGAGTGTGCTCTGATGTGAGAGAGAAAGTATTTGTCTTTTCTGTTTTGTATAGCTTGTTGCATGCACGTGAGATAATGATATAAATCGTCATTATCAACACTTTTTAAGAGTGATCCTTCTATTCTTTTTACCACACAATTGTAATTGAATTGTAATTGAATTCGAATTGTAATTCAAATTGTAATTCAAATTACAAACACTGGGGAATTCCAGGGACTGTTTGTAGGCTTAATGTGGCCTTTCTGTAATTGTTCCTCCACTAAATGCTTGAGGGCACTCAGTCGTGTTCTTTCTAGGGGCCACTGGTCCACCCAAATGGGGTTGTGTCTTCCAGGTCAGTTGCAGGGTGGTGAGTGCCTCAGTGACCCTCATTAAAAATCCACTTCTATTTTTGTTCCCTACTGTGACAGGATGTCTCTTCCTCATACCGTGATGGGCTTTTGCACAATAAATGGACGAATGATTGCTGTTTTTCCATCTGGCCCTGTAACAATGAGCGGGTTTTGACTTTGCAGACATACTGTAGTCCCTCCAATTCCTGTAAGAGTCTTCAGAGGCGTAACTAAGTTCCACTCCCTGGGCCAAAAATCRTGGGAGATAACCGTGACATCTGCACCAGTGTCTAACATGCCTGTTATCACGATCGTTTTGCTGTCATATGTGACGTTGCAAGCTATTAGCGGTCGATCACGGCTTATTTGTTTTATCCAGAAGATGTCAGTTTCCATGTCTCCATTTTCAGGTGATGTCTGTTGACTTACTATTGGCATGGCTTGTTGCTTTATTGCATTGGATGGTAAGGCAATGGCTTTAGCTATTGGAGTATTTTCTGGAACAACCAATGGGGGTTTCAAAGCCTGGGCCAAAACTGCTAACTCCTCATTATGGTTTGCTGAGATAACAGATGGATAAATAATGAGCCCTAAAGTGCTACTTCTGTCTTTATCTATGATTAAAAAATCTTGTCTTTTCCATGAAGTCCCTGTGACTCCTGTGGGTGTTACCGCATGACTGTCATTCATGATGTATATTAATTTGGAAGCTGCCAATTCACATTGCGCCCCTGGGGGTAGTAATTCTGAGTCGCTGGGAAAACGGCAGATGATTTTGCGTAAGGCATCTGATTGAGGTTCCCCACATATTGTGTGTCTCAAGGGATCTCGGGCTGAGAGGCTATCGCCACAATTTGTGTCTTTGCGTGTGTTCTGGAGTGACTTTATGATGTTATATATTTTAATCGCCTGCTTAATGAAAAGTATTAACTCTGTCTTTAAGCTGGCTCGAGAAGCCAGGAGCTATGTTTTGGTTTTCTTCGAAGGATATTTACATTCTTTCACCTTTATCAGCTTGCTATGTTATGGTTCTGAGGAGAGAACATCTCGGTAGTCGCTTCCTATAGTTGAAGGCGAAGAGACACTTTTTTACCTTTACCTTTTTTTCTTGTGAGCTTTTGCCTGGTTTTTACTCAGCTGAGGGATATTCGGACGGAGTTAAAACTTGCTTTTGGTTTTTTTCCCTCCTCTATTTGAGGCAAGGGAAGAAGACAGGTTTTTTTCCTGGGACTGTATTTTCTGTTTCTTCTTCCTTTGGAACTTTACAACAGACAACTGGGCTCTGTTCTACATACCATCTCTCCAGGGCCTACAGCCCCCGGGCCTGGACAGGGCCTACTCCATACTCAAGCAGCTAGCTAGAGACAGAGCAGAAGACCACACCTGCCAAGGACTCAGGACTTTGATTCATTCAGGTTATCCTCCTCACGAGAGGTTTATTATCTAACATTATTCATTTTTATTTTTATTTCTTTTCCCTTCCCCTGGTGCCTGCGTGCACCCCCCTTAGCAGCTGGGTTTTGCTAAATAAACAAGGTTTTTTTTTTTTACTTTCCTCCAAGAAATTCTTAAGGGAAGGGGAAGGGAGTTTTAAACCCTATCTTTTGCAGAGGAAGCTCTTTGAGTCTTCCTCCTAAGCTTGTCCAGACTGTGGCAAACATATTTGGTGTGTTGGCCGGGAAAATGCAAAAAGCTGTGCTGATTACAATTTGGTTTTAATTACTGTGTATTGGGGTAAAGTAATTACCATGTGGTTTAAGATACTAATGTCTCTCTGTTCTCTAGATCTGCTTAAGGCACTAATGCTTTTCTGGTCTTTAGGCCTGTTTGCCTACCCACAGATAGCTCCAGTTTTGTTCTTGGTATTTATCAAAACAGGGATAGCAACCAAGATTGCTATGCTTCTTTGCTCAGTGATACTGATTTATAAAAAGTTCATAGAGGTACTGGGAGTTATTCAAGATGTGTACGGTTTGTTGATTATGCGTTTTAGTCTCAGTTGCCTGTTCAGGGGGTCTTAGAGTAATTACACCCAATTTGTAGGAAGAGATGGGTTTTCCCAGCCTTTCCCCTCCTTCTTCCTCTTTGAATCTGTTATGTCACCTTTTGAGAATGTACAGTTTCCTCTGCATGCTAAAGACACTGGTGTCCTGGTTTTCATGGTGCTTAATTTTGTAGGTTTCCTCTATATGTTTTACTCCTCTAGAATCAGGGCTGAGATGTCCAAAGAGGCTGATGAGACACCTGACCCAGGTGTGGAAATAAAGGCAGAGGGGCAGGCAGATAAATCAGAAGATACCCCAGTTACTCAGGCTGTAGCCAAACCAGATGCAGGGCCTAAGCCAATGACAGTTGCTCCCATCACGAGAAGAAAGCACAAAACCAAAACTGATCGCCCAGTGAAGGATGATGATAGTGATGTGGGGGAAGGACCCTCAAGGCCAGCAACTGGCTCAAAACCAGAAATCATTATTGAGTCCATGTCCCTGAAGGACCTTTGTGGCCTAAGAAAGGATTACACCCGATGGTCTGATGAATCTATATTAAGTTGGTTAGTCCGTATTTGGGACGCTGCAGGCGATACTACAGTTTTGGATGGCACTGAAGCGAGGCATTTGAGATCCCTGTCACGTGATGCGGCTATCGACCAAGAGATGGTAGTGCCGCCTGACCCTCTCAGTCTCTAGATACGGCTCTTGATAAGTGTGAGTGAAAGATACCGGTGCGAAGATGATCTCTATTTGCAGCAAACCCCATGGAACACCATAGAACGAGCAATTCAACGCTTGAGAGAACTGGCGACAGTAGAGATTATCTTCACACGTGATCCAATAAATACAAATAGGAACCCAGACTTGATAAGAGTTACACCAGTGATGTGGCTAAGACTTGTACAACTTGGGCCACAAGTATACTCTTCTGCTTTAGCAGCGATGGAGCCGAATGGGACCGTACATAATATGTCGAAGGGGCTCCGAGCATATGAAGATGCCGTGCATGGCCCAACACACGCAAAAATTTCAGCTGTGGAAACACGTCTGCAGAAAATGGAAGATAAGATAGAGGGCGATCTTAAGGAACTCAAGGAGAATCACAAGAAAGTTGAGCGCTGCTGTGCCAGACATGTTGGAGCTCCAGTACAAGCTGGAGTCCAAGGCAGCGAAGTGGTATGCCACTATCAACATTGCCAATGCATTTTTCTCCATTCCTTTGGCAGCAGAGTGCAGGCCTCAGTTTGCCTTCACCTGGAGGGGCGTGCAATACACCTGGAACCGACTTCCCCAGGGGTGGAAGCACAGTCCCACCATCTGCCATGGGCTGATCCAGGCCGCACTGGAAAAGGGTGAAGCTCCAGAACATTTGCAGTACATAGATGACATCATTGTGTGGGGGAACATGGCAACAGAAGTGTTTGAGAAAGGAGAGAAAATCATCCAGATTCTCCTGGACGCCGGTTTTGCCATCAAGAAGAGCAAAGTCAAGGGACCTGCTCAAGAAATTCAGTTCCTGGGAGTAAAGTGGCAAGACGGACGACATCAGATTCCCATCGAGGTCATCAATAAAATCACAGCCATGTTTCTGCCAACCAACAAGAAGGAAATGCAAGCTTTCCTAAGTGCCATAGGCTTTTGGAGAATGCATATTCCTAAGTACAGTCAGATTATAAGCCCTCTCTACTTAGTTACCCGGAAAAAGAGCGACTTCCATTGAAGCCCTGAACAGCAACAAGCCTTTACCCAGATCAAGCAAGAAATCACTCATGCAGTAGCCCTTGGCCCAGTCAGGAAAGGACCAGAAGTGAAGAATGTGCTCTACTCTGCAGCTGGGAGCCATGGTCCATCCTGGAGCCTTTGGCAAAAGGTGCCTGGTGAAACTCGAGGCCGACCGCTGGAATTCTGGAGCCAAAGCTACAGAGGGTCCGAAGCCGACTACACTCCAACAGAGAAAGAAATTTTGGCAACCTATGAAAGAGTCCAAGCCACCTCAGAGGTAATAGACACTGAAGTTCAACTTCTAACACCCCGACTACTGGTGCTGGGGTGGATGTTCAAAGCAAAGGTTCCCTCTACACACCACGCCACAAATGTCACCTGGAGCAAGTGAATTGCTCTCATCACACAGCGCGCCTGTATTGGAAAACTAAATCGTCCTGGGATCTTAGAAATAATCACAAATTAGCCCGAAGGTGAAAACTTTAGTCTCACTGACGAAGAGGAACAAGAACAAGTGACACGTGCTGAGGAAACTCTACCATACAACCAACTGCCAGCAGGAGAAACATGCTATGCTCTTTTCACTGATGGTTCCTGTCGCATCGTAAGGATGAAGTGAAAATGGAAAGCAGCCATATGGAGCCCCATAGGACAGGTTGCAGAAGCTAAGGAAGGAGAAGGTGAATCTAGCCAACTTGCTGAACTCAAAGCCATTCAGTTAGCCTTGGACATTGCTGAAAGAGAAAAGCAACCAAAACTCTACCTCTACACTGATTCATAGATAGTAACCAATGCTCTGTGGGGTTGGCTGGAAAAGTAGAAAAAAACTAATTGGCAGTGTAGGGGAAAACCAATCTGGACTGCTGAAGACTGGAAAGACATCGCTGCCCGGGTAGAAAAACTACCTATGAAGATCCGCCATGTAGATGCCCATGTCCTCAAGAGTAGGGCTAATGAGGAACACCGAAACAACGAGCAGGTAGATCAGACTGCAAAGATAGAGGTGTCAAAGATAGATTTAGATTAGCAACATAAGGGAGAGTTGTTCCTACCTCGATGGGCCCATGATGCCTCAGGCCATCAAGGCAGAGATGCCACCTATAAGTGGGCACGAGACCGAGGGGTGGATCTAACCATGAATAGTATTTCTCAGGTTATCCATGATTGCGAGACGTATGCCGCGATCAAGCAGGCCAAGCGGATAAAACCCCTCTAGTATGGTGAGCATTAGTCCAAATACAAGTATGGAGAGGCCTAGCAGGTAGATTACATCACATTGCCTCAAACACGCCAAGGTAAGCGCTATGTACTCACGATGGTAGAAGCCACCACGGGATGGTTGAAGACCTACCCTGTGCCTCATGCTACTGCCCGGAACACCATCCTGGGCCTTGAAAAACAAGTCCTGTGGAGGCATGGTACCCCTGAGAGAATTGAGTCTGACAAAGGGACTCATTTCAAGAACAACCTTATAAACACTTGGGCTAGGGAACATGGCATTGAGTGGGTGTACCATATCCCTTACCATGCACCAGTAGCAGGCAAAGTGGAGCGGTGCAATGGATTACTAAAAACCACCTTGAAGGCACTGGGTGGGAGATCTTTCAAAAACTGGGAGCAGCACTTAACAAAGACCACCTGCTTAGTTAACACCCGAGGTTCCACCAACCGAGCAGGCCCCGCCCAATCTGAATCTCTGCATACAGCAGATAAAGTACCAGCAGTACATGTTAGAGGACTGTTAGGAAAGACTGTTTGGATTACTTCTGCCTCGAGTACAGACAAACCCATCCGTGGGGTTGTCTTTACTCAAGGACCAGTGTAGAGGTAGCTGAACCTGCAGCAGAGTGTTGCAGTGTCTGAGCCAGCTGCAGGAGTGACTGAGCAGCCTATTATTCCTTGTTCCCTTATAAGGTTCAGTTCTAGAGTGTTCTGCTTTACTCAGCATCCCACTCCTCCCTGTACCCCACTCCTCCCCTCGTTTACCCCTATTGGTTGAAGTTGTATTACCCCACCTTCTCTCTGCCCCCTGACCCTCAACCCATTGGTCCCTGTTGTCTCTCTGCCCCCACTGCCCCTGGGATAAAACCCTGACCCCTTCATTGTTCTGGGTTCTCTCCTTCCCTGACGATTCATGGAATAAACTTATTTCATGGAACACATAAGGAGAACCCCTCCGACTCTTTGCCTCAACTAAGTACGCGCGTGTGTGTGTGCACCGCCGAACGCGTCATGGCACCGCCGGACAAACGCCACACCTTCAGGAAGACTGCAAGGGACCCTAAAACCCATCCAGGAGGATTATTATTATTATATTTTTTTATTTATAACAACAAATGGCGCATCAACGTGGGGCGCCCTGAAGACAGTCTCTGAAGACGTGTGCATCCGGTGTCGCTGCTACCCCAAAGGAAGATCTACATTTTATTAGGTCTTGCCTGAGAGGCGGCCGACAACCCTCCGAAGGCACCTAGGAGGTGACCGGAGGACCGGCCAGGAATTGAGGACCCCTCCGAGAGTTTTTTTTTGACCCAGTTGGTGAGTGTGAAAAATATCGGATCTTTTTTCTATCTTTTGTTAACCCTTTTCCTCTTGGTGGTGGGAAGAGTTTCCTGGGTGTGATGGGTAGTGGATTAACCCGTCCCCAGAGGGAGGTTTTTAACCAAATTGAGCGAACCCTTACTCGAGAAACTTTTTGTTTTTCGAAGGGGGACTTCAAATGTTTCATTCTTTAGTTATTTAAATATTTTCCTAGTATTTCCCGTGATGTAGTTTTATTTGTCATTATCATAGTATATCTTAAGGGTATTAGGAAATGTTCAGGTTCTGTTAATCCCCAGTTAAAAGACCCTCCCCCGCTTTTCTCTCCGTGTATTCCTCAACCCTTTTCCTCATCTCAGGAGAGACCTAGAGACGGATCCTGCCCAAGGGCACAGGGTTGCTACCGACTCCCTGACGTCCCCCAGTCTCCCCTGTCCCCTTCTCGAGATGGGCTTGATCACCCCATCTCGAGCTCTCCCCAAATCGTCTTACCTGTACCCACTTACTCGGTTTCGTCTCCTCCCATTTTTACCCAAAATGGCGCTAACAATGTAGCGCCGGCCATTCCACCGCCTTGCGACCTCTCCCTTCCCTTCCCTGCGCACGTTACCGCATCGAGTCCCTCCTCCCACGCGTCGATGAGCATGCCTGCATCGGACCCTTCCCCCTCCATCGGGAATCCCGTGCCTTCTGCAGACCCTGCCTCCCCTTCCAATGTCCCCACCCTCTCCATCGGTGGCTCCGCCCCTGAGAACCAACCCTCTCCCGGTTCCCACACTACTGGGACCGGAACAAGGTGTGGTTGCAGCCGGAAGGGTGCCATTTCGGCGTTCCCCGCCTCACAACACCAGACAACTCCAGTGAAAAGGGTGAAAAACTGCAAGCGAAAGAGGGGGAGGAAACGTAGGAAGAAGCAGGATCGTATTCCACAGCTAAACAACCGGAAGGTTTGTGGATGGGGGTCAAAAAACTAATCGGAAGAAAAAGTCATAGAGAATATCCAGCTCTTTGCAGAATGCCCGCGATGGAATTGCAAAACTTGCAAGGGATTGTTGCGGTCTGTGGTGTACCCAGTGTGGAATTGTCCAAGTTGCCGGTATCACCACCAGCAGCACTCAGGGTTCGGGAAACAGAACATAAAACGGTTTCGGACAACAATATCAAATGCCAAGCTGCACCGCAGTGTGAGAAACGCGAAACAACCCCGTGCGAACCACAAACCGCCCGCCCGCCACCGCCACCGCCGCTCCAACCAAACCCGTCCCGCGCCACCGCCAGTAAACGCAACCTCTAGCTTGCGGTCCGCGGTGGCAGCGGGCAGAAGCAACCTCAGCAAAAGCAAACAAGTCGGCACCAGCTGCACCCCTAGCGCCTGGCGGCCGTTCATCGCTGCTGTCACTGCCGCAGAGCGAAAGGAAAAACACAAAGACAGACTGAAAGAAGGAAGGAAAGCCGAAGTAAGCCCCGAGCCTCCGCGCGACTCAAGCGCTGCACGCCATCAGACGCAGCCTGCCGCTCGCTCTGCCACAAGCTGTCAGACTCGGCAATCATCGCCGCCTCTTCGAACACCGCCAGTAACACCACCTGCTCGACCGTTGCCACTGCCATGTTCACCGCCGCTTCCTGCCGTCACCGTTCCCACCCAGCCGGCATCGGCATTGTGCATCACCAATGCCGCCGCTGGCTCCAACACACTGTACAGCCAGCGCCACCAGCCGACACCCTCCGTGAAAGAAGCAATCGCCGTGGTCTGGAGCTACTCCCCACCACTCGTGGCACCCGCTGACAACTACAACCAACCAGCCACCAACACCGCGCCAAGAAAAACATCGGCACCACGCAGCTACAACACTGTCGCCTGTTCCACCATGGCGTACCACCAGCACGACCAGTTAACGCCTGCCAACAACCGCTACCCACACTGCTGGCCCGGAGCCCGGCCTGACCAAGTCTCTACACGCGAGCCTCATGCAGCCGTCCAGCCGCTGCCGCTGGCCCATCATCATTCCACCAAAGCAACCTAGTACCCTGCGGCTAGAGCCACAAAGCGATAAGTCTTTCCTGTTTAGTATCCTTCCAAATTTTATTTTTATCCCTTCACTACCATTTGTTTTTCCCAAGTTTCTTTATATAACACTTCACCCTCTGTTTCCCCGGTGCCTCTATTCCCTTATTACCTTTCCCCTTTCCTAAATAAATAACAAATCAAGCAAGTACCGCCTGAAAGCGATGTCGGCTCAAGTCGACAAACTACTAAAACATCTAACTTGTGCCTCCTCCAGGCAATTTAAACCCCAAGCCATTAACCCCTCTTCTCTCTTCCCTCATGTGTTTCCCTATCTCATAATCCTTTTATCTATCCTATACCCCATACCTATATTATGTTTTTGTTAAGAAGAGGGGGAGTAGGGGAACGGAGAGTTAAGGGAAAACTATTTTATAATTTATTAACGATTTTGTTTTATGAGCCCACAGAAAAGCCTAGCCCAACCCCCACACATGGCCAGAATGAACCACCTGCACTTCCTTTGATTCTGCTGAGTCTGCTAGACCACCAGAGCAGCCAGTAACATCGTGTAAATTGTCCCATTTGAGTCACCTCAGCCAGAAGCTTATGTCTCAATTGAAAGTGACCTGTCATCACACAATCAAAGCATCCATATGACAATAATTAAAGACCTGGAGACCAAAGAAAGAATGGACTGGCTTGGTGGACTTTTGGGACAGCTGGGGCTGGGAAGCTGGGTAACATCATTGCTTAAAACTGGACTATAAATTATTCTAATAATTTTATTGCTTTATGTAATTTTAGTTGCCGAAAAGGTGTTTGGTCAAGTCTATAAGAAAAGCCTTCTTTTTTCTAAACAAAGAAGGGTGAGATGTAGAGGTAGCTGAACCTGCAGCAGAGAGTGCTGCAGTGTTTGAGCCAGCTGCAGGAGTGACTGAGCAGCCTATTATTCCTTGTTCCCTTATAAGGTTCAGTTCTAGAGTGTTCTCCCTTACTCGGCATCCCATTTGTTCCTGTACCCCACTCCTCCCCTTGTCTACCCCTATTGGTTAAAGTTGTATTACCCTGCCTTCTCTCTGCCCCCTGACCCTCAACCTGTTGGTCCCTGTTGTCTCTCCGCCCCCACTGCCCCTGGGATAAAACCCTGACCCCTCCATTGTTCTGGGTTCTCTCCTTCCCTGACGATTCATGGAATAAACCTATTTCGTGGAACACATAAGGAGAACCCCTCCAACTCTTTGCCTCAACTAAGTACGCGTTTGTGTGTGTGTTTGTGTGTGTGCACCGCCGAATGCGTCACGGCACCGCCGGACAAACGCCACGCTTTCAGGAAGACTGCAAGGGACCCCAAAACCCATCCAGGATTATTATTTTTTTTATTTATAACAACACCGATGGGCTCGTGACCGAGGGGTGGACTTAACTATGGACAGTATCTCATAAGTCATCCACAACTGCGAGATGTGCTGCAATCAAGCAGGCCAAGCAGGTGAAGCCTCTATTGTATGGTGGACGGTGGTCAAAATACAGGTATGGGGAAGCCTGGCAAATTGACTACATCACACTTCCCCAAACCTGCCAAGGAAAGCGCTACGTGTTGACCATGGTAGAAGCGACCACCGGATGGTTGGAAACCTACCCTGKGCCTCATGCCACTGCCCGGAGCACCATCCTGGGCCTTGAAAAGCATGTCCTGTGGAGACACGGTACCCCTGAGAGAATTGAGTCGGACAATGGGACTCATTTCAAGAACAGCCTTATTGATAGCTGGGCTAGAGACCACGGGATTGAATGGGTGCACCATATCCCCTATCATGCACCGGCTGCCGGAAAAGTAGAATGGTGCAATGGACTGCTCAAGACCACTTTGAAGGCACTGGGTGGAGGGACTTCCAAAAACTGGGAACAGCACCTGGCGAGGGCCACCTGGTTGGTCAACACATGAGGCTCTGTCAATCGAGCTGGTCCTGCCCAGTCAGGACCTTTGCACACCATAGATGGCGATAAAGTCCCTGTGGTACACATCAGAGGCATGTTAGGAAAGACTGATTGGATTAGTCCCACCTCAGGCAAAGGCAAACCCATTCGTGGGACTGTCTTTGCTCAAGGACCTGGTCACACATGGTGGGTAATGCAGAAAGATGGGGAAATCTGTTGTGTACCTCAAGGGGACTTAGTTTTACGTGAGCACTCTCCGTGATGTTAATTCCAGCAATGTGTTTGGTATAGAATAAGGGGTGGATTATGTCCTGGGTTAGTCATATATTCTATTACCACCCACAAAAGATGGATTAATTCATAGTTACACATCTAGTCCCTGAGGGATTCCTTATCTCAACTGAGATAAGCACTCCAGCCGACAGCAAGCACCACCCACCCTGGTTATCTGATCTCAGGTAATGGCCCATTAGCACCACCCACCCTGGTTAATGGCCCGATCTTGGAGTTGGAATGTCAGAGTGCCAGGACCATCCAAGCTCAGAGGGCCAGGAAAATCCAAGCTCATTGCCGAAGCAACCAATAGAACGTCGGGAAAATCCTCTTCCATTGTGAAAGTCCGCGCCCCTGGGGGAGGTGCCAGCCAAGAACCACAGCATAAAACAAGGGTTTTGGATGGGAGAAGGTACCTTCGACTCGACGGGACTCCACTCTCGACGGGACTCCACTCTCGACGGGACTCTCGACTCAACTTGACTGGACTCGACTCGACTGGACTCCACTCCTCAGAATTGGATTCAGCTAGCTACTCCACTCCACTCCTCGGAACTGATCTCAGCTACTCCACTCCAATACTGGGACTGGACTACCAGGCCTTTCTGCAGGACCAGTGCCTAACTGGACTACACAGCTACTACCCTGGTCAACAGGGTGTCAGGTTATACCGTGACTGTCGGTTTGTTTAAGCCGGTGTTTCTGCATTATTGCATTTATTTTAACCTTTTTTATTAAAATAGTAATTTTGACCTAAAATCTCTCGAGGCATTTTGTGTGGGGTTAATTTCCCCTGCTGGTTTACAGTCAAACCAGCACAGTTGCTTTTATGGTATTATCTTTAATGACTAGGTAGTGTAATAGATTGCATGATTTCCCCCTTTTCCCCAGTAAAACAAATCATATATAGTTGTTTTCACACAAAGTTAGCAAGCTACATGGGAACAATTTGCCTGTGCAGTCTTGAGCTGTGCCAGGGGAAATATAGGCTGGATATTAGGAAAAAGTTTTTCATGGAAAGAGTGGTGAAGTACTGGAATTGTCTGCCCGGGGAGGTGGTGGAGTCACCATCCCTGGATGTGTTTAAAAAAAGATCGAATGTGGCACTCAGTGCCATGGTTTTGTCGAGGTGTTAGGGCATGGGTTGGACTCGATGATCTTGAAGGTCTCTTCCAACCTGGTCATTGTGTGATTCTGTGTAATTCTGTCCCCTAATTATGACATTTATTCTAGTGTTGAAAACAGAAGTTCAATATATTGGTCATTAAAATGGTTTCGTTTACATCAGAAGGATTCAGGATATCTGAATGTACTTTGTGGCACTAAAACCTCCCAAAAATTTTGAAGACAAAAACATTGTCCAAATACTCTCTTACATGGGAACTATATCTTTTTATTTTCTACTTGAAGATCAAATTATATATTTGAAGTTTTTCATCTAAAAGGTGGATATTAGGGGTGGGGAAGTGATCTAGAAAAATATCCCTCCTCTTTTTAATCCAGCAGGAATGTAAAAACCTTTACAGATTACATGAATATAAAAGTCTTTCTGGGTTATAGATTCAGGCACAGTAGGGAAAGCCTGTCCATATGACTTTTTTTGGGAAGATGTAAAAGGCACCCAAGGAAGGGAAGGGTTGAGATATGTGGAGCTTTGGCTGTTTCCTGCCAACAGTGGAAATCAAAAGAAGTTGAGCAGACATTAAGTCCATATTAAATGAATTCCAATTAAGACGTGAGTGTGTCACGGATGGAGTGGGAGCTTCAGACAAAATTAGAAGTTAGAGAAGTCCTGACATTGAGCTAAGAGGTGCAGAGAGGACACCCTTGTGTTCTAAACTCCTTGTCAGAAAGGAGTCTAGGGGTGGCTGGATCCAGTCTTAGCCCCAGAATTTGCCAATGGTTTAAGTAACTTTGTCCTGAAAGATTTCAAGATGGCAAATCAGATACATTTATAAAAAATGAATTATTTATTATGACAAATGATTAGACAAAGGATCTTAATCAGAATTATTTACTACACAGTATAAAAGCTAAAATTACTAGTAGGATAGGATAGGATAGGATATAACAGTGCACTATATCAAAGCAATTCTATTAAAGCAATTATATTACATCTAGCAAAAAGAAACAATTATTAAGTAGAGACTGATGTAACTCACCCATATCAACACTTGTGGGCAGGTCTCTTAACCTTGAGGAGTATCCTTGGAAGGTGTCCCCTTCCCAAGGGAGGAAACTTCATACACGCACTCCAAGAAGGAATATGATAGAAGAACCTACCATATGGAAGTGGACTGGACTTTTACGCTGTAAAGTGATATGACTGCCAGACACGTGTCCAGGTCAGCTTTAGCAGCTTATCTGCCAAATCTTTGCCTCACTATGAGGATGGTGGTTCTGTGTTAGTTAGCCAGACTGGGTTTAGCATAATTCAACACCAAAAATGCCCCCTCTCAATACACCACCAATAGTTTTGCAAATATGACATTGTCCAGGTTGCTTGACCATGTTCCAAGGCAGACCATCCAGGGCAGGACATCCTGCTACACTCCACCCTGTGACTACAGTAAATCATCTTTACCTCATGAAGTGGTAGTGCAGGTACTTCTTGCCTCCATGCTCTAAAAGTATCCACTGCATATGTGTACATTATTGTCAAATATGTTGAGATACATGAATCTCCTAGGTTTTACTATTTTCCTTAACTCATGTAGTTTGAAACTGTTAGCTATATTATAATCATACATTACACTTTTACATAAAAAATTCTTATAAAAATCAATTAGAATTTAGCTAAATATAATATTATTACAACAACAGGGTATAACATTAAATTCAGCATGTCCATTGTGGTTGGGGACTGTCTTGGGGGTTGTTATCCTATATTCAGGTTGTGCCCAAAAAATTGTTATTGTTTCTCTTTCTTCCCCCTCCCCCTTACCAGCTCAGGGGTATCACGATGCTTGGGAGCCTGGCCAGGATCCTGGTGGGGGCAGGGCTGGGAGTTAGTCTTGCTCTTCCGGTTCAGGGACTGGAGCAGCAGCACCATATGTGCCAAGGTGTGTGTGTATCGTACTGCTACATTGTGACTTAGCAGTCTCTTAGCTGGGGGCGGGTCGGTCCATGCCCGGTTGGGAACAGAGAACAGTCAGTGTTTTTGCCGGGAGCAGTCGGCTGCTTTGCTACACTGTAGCCTGGCTCGCCAGCTTTCATCCACCTGCTCCATTTTTTTCCTGCTGCTGCAGCTGCTCCTGTGCTGAGAGCTGGGACCGGGGCGGCTTCCAGCCGGACCCCTGCCCTGCTGCCTGCTGCTCCTGTGCTAAGAGCCAAGATCAGGGCCGCCTCCCGTGGGGCTCCTGCTTGCCTCGTGTTGCTGCGGCTACCCCGCGTGTTGGGCTCTGAGACTGATCTGCTGCAGTTTCTGCACAAGAGAAGCAGCCTCCCCTCCTTCCCCTGTGCCCGAGCTGCCATTAACCACGTGGAGAGGTCACTGCACTCCCACCACAGTGCCCCCTGCAGCTGTGGAGGAACCATGGCACCTGCACTGCCTCACCAGGGCCCGCCAGCGCCCCCTGCCGGCTGCAAGAGAGTCACTGCAGCCATCACTTCACTGGGAACCAACAACGTCCCCTGCCAGTTGTGGTCATAACTACACCGAAGAAAGGGACATTGCTCAACAGGTGAGAAAAGGCTGTTGTTGGGGTTTTTCCTTGTTTTCTTATTGTTGCTGTTTGTTTACCTCATTATATATAACCAAGTAAAGAACTGTTATTCTTTTTTCCATATCTTTGCCTGAAAGCTCTGTAATTTTCAAGGGTATAATAATTTGGAGGGAGGGGGTGATCCTTTCTATTCCAGGAAGGTTCTCGCCTTCCTTGACAGACATCTGTCTTTGAACCAGGAGAGGGACAATCAAAAAAAGTCATCCTACCAATGAAGTTACCAGTTTGTGTAGATCAGAATGTTCCCCACCCTTTGAGTCTCAAAACTTGCAAGAAAGATGCTATGCAAACCAGGATCTGAGGAGAGAGTTCATGAAACCAGTCTTTCAGTTGCAATGATTGGAAGAGTTCAGCAGATTGGTCAGCAATTTCCTTCACTTTTGTTCATGCTTCTTAATACAGTATTCTTCTTTGGTACAGTTCAGCATTTCACATATTCCTTGCTCAACATATCAGGTTGTATCTAACACAATTTTATAAAAACATTTTTGATACTTGTTGGACTTATGAGCTCCAAAATGGCATGGCAAGTTCAATTTAAGATTCTCTATTGCCCATTTAAATTGCAGTGCAATTATACTCCTTGTCAGAAAATGCAAACCTTAAGGATAGGCAAATTTTCAGTAGTTTGGCCGCCTTACATTTTGGAGTTGGCAATCTTACAGGTCCACATATCATTATAACCTGAACAAACATACATGTCCCAGATTACCAGCCTTGTCCCTCCCACCAACCAGGCTTCAGGAGGAATGTCAGGGTGCATCATGGGAGAGTAACATTCAGTAAAAATTTACTATATAATAGTCCGGTTGCCTCAGGGGAATCAAAGGTATAATGAAACAAGTCGTTCCTACCTACTCAGCATATTATTCCAGCCAAGGTCCTGAGTTTGGACCAAATACCTTCTCAACTTTACTAAACCCTTCATTGGTTACAAAACCAGAAGTGCCTTCTTTTTTTCTTCTGTCAGTTTAACCACTCAGGCTTTCTATGTTGACAGCTGGAGAAAACTTCCCAGCTGCTGCCTCAGTTTCTCTTTCAGCCCCTTTTTTCCCTCCCTCTAGAGGCCACCAAAAGTTTAATATCCCCTTCTTTGGCAAAATCATGCTTCATATATCATTTCCTACTACTACATGTGCCTCCTTCTGTACAGCAATACAAATCTGATTTCTCAATCATATGAAATTCTGTATGAGTGTCTTACTTTAAGACAATTATACAGGGCAGAGAATTCAAAATTAGCTACCTTGACTTTAGTTTTAACCACTCCCCTTTCACCAATAAGGAGAGATGAATGCAAGAAGATATAAGTGAAAAAATAAGAGTTTACTAAAAAGAAAAACAGCAACCACCAAGATAACAGCAATAACCACTAGATTCAAAGGTGATGAATAGGGTGGCCCCCCTAGGGAACAAAGACAAACATGATGGCACATAAGTCCCTCCTTCAAAGATGGCAGCCACAGTAGCAGCCTGCGTGGACCAGAAGACAAAGACAATATGGCGGAGGAGCCCCCTTCTAGGGACCAAGCGACAGACAGAGAGAACAAAGGAAAAACAACACAGCAACCAAGCCTCCATGATTCCAGAACTCCCTCCTCCCCCAAACAACAACCAACGCGGAACAGGGACAAAACAAAAACCTGGAAGATCTATTTTTTGTCCAAAACAAGTCAATGCTGCCAGGACACCGGAAGAAACTTCCCGGCCTTTGCAGCGCTGATTTCCCTCAGTGGCTGGAACTCATGGAGAGTGGGTCTGACTTCCCAACTTGGCTCGGCAGCTGTGGACAGCCTCTGGAACTCGTGGAGCGGGTTCAACACCTCCTGGAGTGGCGCTGGAGTGAAAGGTATTGTGAAATTCTCCAAAGCCTAGGGAGAACAAATGAAAACTCCTGCCTCGCCAAACGACACACTACCAAAGGCAGCTTCTCAGGTTGTGAAATGCAGCTTCTCAGGTTGCGACTCAGACACCTGCCCCAGGAAACCCCATCTGGAGCCTGGAGAGAACAAAAGAGAGCCCTGTGCTTGTCCGTTTCCCATTTTTAAGGGATCCTGCACTCCCCCCTCCTTGAACCCAGGGTAAAACACACAAGTTCCGTTTCCTGGGTTGCCAAGTCTTAAAGTGACAGTAAAATCAGACTGCATGGATTGATGTAGAGGAAATATGGACTACGCATTTTTTGGGTCACCTAGGACGTTAACCACCCTATTCCATATCATCTACTTATGCCCAAATTAATACCTTTTCCAACTATACATATATGCATATAGCTATACACAAGCACGGTCATTATTTCAGTAGTCACTGACAATGCCCCAGGATATGGACTGAGTTCATTTGGTCCATGACTGATATAACTGGAGCAGTACATTCTCATTGTCCACGGTATTTACAACATGCAGTGGCAGTGCCATTCAGCAACCAGTGTTACATATGCAATTCAACATTACAGGCTGTTCTCACCCAAAGTCAAATCCCCTTGAGGTACACAATGTGTTTTCCCATCCCTCTGCATTACCCACCTAGTGTAACCATGTCCTTGAGCATAAACAATCCCATGGATGGGTTTGCCTTTGCTTGAGGTGAGATTAGTCCAAACTGTCTTCCCTAACATACCTCTCATATGCACCACAGGGACTTTATCTCAATCTGCTGTACCCAGGGGTTCAGAGTGGGCAGGACCAGCTTGGTTAGTGGAGCCTCTGGTGTTAACTATCCAAGTAGCCTTTGCTAGATGAAGATCCCACTGCTTGAAGGTCCCACCACCCATTGCCTTCAGTGTGGTTTTTAATAGTCCATTGCACCATTCAAGTCTCCCAGTGGCTCGTGCATGATAGGTAATATGATACACTCACTCAATACTGTGTTCTCTAGCCCAGGTATCTATAAGGCTATTTTTGAAATGAGTCCCATTGTCCAACTCAATTCTTCAGGGGTGCCGTGTCACCACAGGACTTGTTTTTCAAGGTGCAAGGTGGTGTTCCAGGCAGTGGCGTGAGGCACGGAGTATGTCTCCAGCCATCCAGTGGTTGCTTCTACCATTGTAAGCATGTAATGCTTGCATTGGTGACTTTGTGGCACTGTGATGTAATCGATCTGCCAGGCCTCCCCATACTTATATTTAGACCATTGCCCCCCATACCACAGGGGCTTTACCCTCTTGGCCTGCTTGATCGTAGCACACATCACAATCATGGATAACCTGGGAGATAGTGTCCATGGTTAAGTCCACCCCTCGGTCACTAGCCCATCAGTATGTTGCAACTCTTCCCTGATGACCTGAGGCATCATGGGCCCATCGAGCCAGAAATACTTCTCCCTTGTGTTGCCAGTCCAGATCTGCCTGTGACACTAATCTTGGCAGCCAGATTAACCTGTTTGCTGTTGTGGTGCTCCTCATTAGCCTGACTCTTAGACACGTATATCTACATGCCAGACTGACTGTCAACTTCTCTACCGGGGAAGCGATGTCTTGCCACACTTCAGCAGCCCAGATGGGTTTTCCTCTGCATTGAAAAATGTGCATGTGTCACCTGCTCTTCTTCCTCTTCAGATGGTAGTCCAAAATTCTCACCTTCAGGCCAGTTTGTGATGATTTCCAAGATCCCAGGACTATTAGGATTTCCTATCCGAGCTGCCTGTGTGATAAGAGCGAATCCACTTACTCCACATTGCAGCAGTGGCAGGATGTGTGGAAAGGACTTTCCCTTTGAACACCAAGCCCAGCACTGGTAGTCGGAGTGCCAGAAGGAGCTATGCTTCAGTGTCAGTCACTTCTGAGGCAGCTCAAATTGCATCATAAGCTGCTAAGATCTCTTTTTCAGTGAGGCTGTAGCTGGCCTCAGATCCTTTGTACCCCCAACTCCAGAACCCGAGATGTGGTCCTCAAGTCTCTCCAGGTACCTTTTGCCAGAGGCTCCAGGAAGGACCATTCTCCCCAGCTGTGGTGTAGAGCGTGTTCTTCATCTCCTGTCCTGTCCTGTCTGGCCCAAGGGCAATTGCATGAGCAATCTCTTGTTTGATATGTTCAAAGGCTTGTTGTTGTTCACAGCCCCACTTGAAATAATTTTTCTTCCATGTCACAAGGTATAGAGGTCTTACAGTCTGACTGTACTCCAGGATATGCATCCTCCAAAAGCCCACAGTGCCTAGGAAAGTCTGTGTTTCTTTCTTGCTGGTCAGTGGGGACATATCAGCTATTTTGTTAATCACTTTTTTTGGGATCCGTTGACGTCCATCTTGCCAATTCACTCCTAGGAACTAAATTTCCTGGGCAGGTCCCTTGACATTACTTTCTCTAATGGCAAAATCAGCTTTCAGGAGAATCTGGATTTTCAGATTCCCTTTCTCAAAAATTTTCACTGCCATGTTCCCCCATATGATGATGTCCTCAATGTACTGCAAGTGTTCTGGAGCCTCACCCTTTTCCAGGTGTCTTGGTTTAAAAGACAGGTGTCTGCTGAGGAAGGCAGGAACCTTCTTGGAACGGAAAAGATGACTCCCTCCATCTGAATTATAACTTTGAAATTATGGGGCTTTCAGGCAAAGATATGGAAAAAGGAATAACAGTTCTTTACTAGGATATATATATATATATAACCCAAGATAGACAAACAGCAACAGCAACAAAAAACCCCAAAATACCCAATAACAGCCTTTTCTCACCTGTTGAGCAATTTCCCTTTTTGCTGTAGTTATGCTCACAACCGGCAGGGGGTGCTGGCAGGCCCTGTTGAGGTAGGGCAGGTGCAATGATTCCCCCACGGCTGCAGGGGGTACTTTGGGGCGAGCTTGGCGACCTCTCCATGTATCAGGGGCGTGTCAGGCAAGAGGGGAGAGGGGAGACCACTCCCTTTGCAAACTCACGGAACAGCAATCCATCTCAGCACCAACCCCAGCAGCAGGCAGCAAGCAGCAAAGGCAGGCAGGTCCAATTGGGCAGCGATGGACCTCGGTATCACCCATCGAGCAGCCAGCAGAAACGGTGAAGGCAGGAACAGCAGAGGTGAGCAGACCTGGGGGCGAGCGACGAGCTACAGTGTAGTAGCAACCCCAGCTGCGGCAGGGCCAGGGGAGACAGCAGATCCAATCAGCAGCAGGTTAAAACATAGCACTGTTCTCGGGATAAACCAGCACTTGCTCCTGTACCACAGGCGACCGCCTTCCCTCACTGCCGAGCTGAAAAGAGACAGAGGCCATCCCCCGCCCCCTCCAGCCAAGTCTCGAAGTCCTCCCACCTCTTGCGGCATTACCTGCAACTCCCGAGAACAACCCCCCAGCCAGAGATCTCATTCCCCACCCAAAACTACAGAGCTCTCTTTCTCTGGCTGAGAGATTATCCTGGTATGTGGGAGTGCTTGACCATGTTCTTTTGTTTCTTAATTACCCCCATTTGTTTGCTAGAAAACCAATGGGAAGAAAATTCCTTGAGGGAAAAAAAACCACAAAACCTAACCCCCAACACCAGGGCAGTCTGGATCAGTCCGTGGCAAATGGTGGGGCTGTGCTTCCACCCCTGGGGCAGTCAGTTCCAAGTGTACTGCTCACCCCTCTAGGTAAAAGCAAACTGTGGCCTGCACTCTGCTGCTAACAGAATGGAGAAAAATGCATTAACAATGTCGTTGATGGCACCACTTTGCTGCCTTGGACTCCAGTTAGTACTGAAGTTCCAGCATGTCCGGCACGGCAGCACTCAGTGATGGTGTGACCATTCAGGCCACGATAATTCACTTTCAGTCTCCACTCTCCATTAGACTTACACACAGGCCATATGGGGCTATTGAAGGGTGAGCGAGTCTTGCCGACTACTCCCTTGCTTTCCAGTTCATGGATTATCTTATGGATGGCAATCACGGAGTCTTGGTTTGTGCAGTATTGCTGAAGATGCACTATTGCAGTAGCAGTCATTGCCAGTTGTTCTTCAACCCTCAGGAGTCCTACCACAGAAGGGTCCTCTGAGAGACCAGGCAAGGTGTTCAACTGTCTAATGGCCTCTGTCTCCACAGCAGCTATCCCAAAAGCCCAGCGATGCCCTTTTGGGTCTTTGAAATGCCCACTCCTCAGGTAATCTATGCCAGGGATACACGGGGCCTCTGGACGAGTAATGATGGGTCTTTTCTCACTCCTTCCCAATCAAGCTCACTTCAGCTTCCTCTAGAGTCAACTGTTGAGACCACCTTGTCACCCTGGCAATGGAAACAGGTTCTGCCCCTATATATCCCAACGGCATCAAAGTACATTGCATGCTAGCATCAATCAAAGCTTTATATTCTTGTGGTTCTGATGTGCCAGGCCATCAGATCCACACAGTCCAATAGACCCGATTTTCCCTGGCCTCCACCTGGCTAGAGTCAGGGCCCTTCTAGTTCTCATCATTGCTTCCTCCCTGTGCATATATCCTGGAGGTCCCTTCACAGGGATTGGACATGTCATCCTCCCTTCTGTTCTGCCTAGGAACTTGCCCATGGGAAACTGGAGCTACATTCATCCTTGCCAAACTTCCTTTGTCGGTCTTCACCTGGCAACAAAAGCAGTATACTTTTCAGATATTGCCTCAGGGATGTAAACACAGTCCCTCCATTTGCCACCAGATGGTGGCAGCTGATGTAGTACTCTGGTCAGGTGCTATCACTGTTCACAATTATATTGATGATCCATTGATTATGGCAGTCACAACAAGAAATTGAAGCAGCTGCTGAATCACTGAAAGCCTGCTTACAGGACTGAGGCTGGGCAATTAATCCACAGAAAATACAGGACCCTAGTACTACTCTGCAATTTTTTGGGGATAGTTTGGCATGGACATCTTAGAGAAATACCAAACATAGTACAGCAGTCTAGCAATTCCTTGTACTGACCACGGTGAAACAACTGCTAACATTTCTGGGACTTTTAGGGTACTGAAGAACATTTATTCCACACCTAGCGGTACTGATGCACTCTCTGCGGAAATGGACTGGGAAGAAAGATGTTTGGCAATGGACCAAACAACAAGAAGCCTTTGATGCCTGCAAGAATGCTTTGATTGAGCATGCCGAAATGTACACTCCTAGGCAAGGAAATCCTTTTGAACTAGAAGTAACAATTCTAGATGACAGTCTTGTGAGGATTGTGGCAGACAGCTGGGCCAAAAAATCAGAAAGAACCTATAGGATTTTGGTCTAAAGCATTACAAGGCTCGGCTACACATTACACCCTGATGGAAAAACAAATTCTAGCTGTAGATGGGTGTCATGGATTAACCTGGAGGCAAACTCCAGATCCCCATGCTTAGTTCTTCAGAGGAGAGGAGACAGCAAAAACAGGCTGCAAACTTGAGAAATGATTAAATATTTATTTCACTAACACTACTAAGAATAGAAAGAATAAAAAATAATGAAAGTATTAAGGCATAATATACAAATATCATTCTCCTCCCAATACATTCCAATCTTTCTCACTGATCAAATAGAGGACAAACATGAGATTCTGATGTTATGATTGAGAGTTCTTATTGCCACCACATGGGATAAAGAGAGTTCTTTCTGTAGTGTAGTGGGATCCATCCCATGGAAGACAGTTCCCGAAGAAGTATCTTCGGTGTGGTTCCAAAACTTTCAGAAACACCACAGCCCGCCCAGGTTTTTGCAGTGGTGTATCTTCTCTCCCACAATACACTCCACAGTTTGTGGGTCACAAGAAAAGTCTGTTGGGGTTAAACATTTTAAGAGTAAGTCATTCTAGCCTAAAGGTACTAAAGGTGCCGCGGCGGTGCTTTCAGTGTTAGGATGCCACAGCCTTCTGGAAGCAGTCCCGGGCGGGAGCACTTTTAGCGACGGCTTTGGCACTTCTCACGGTCCGGGATAGCAGACRCCGTGAACACTCTTGCACCGATCTCTGAGGCGGCGGGAAGCAGTAAAGAAGGAGACGGGTCTCTGATGTGGTCTCGGCACGCAGTTTATTTGCCAAGAGGTCAGGGACCAGAGAACCAAGATGGCTCCGGCTGCCGGAGCTTATAAGGATAGCGACGGCGGCGGGAAGAGCATACAGACCAATGATCTGAGGGTAAGTAGGTGAAGGATAGGAGGCTATCAAATGGGAACAGAGGGAAGGAGGGACTTAGGGAAGGGATCCAATGGAGAGTACAATTTAAACGAAACCTCTGGAACTTTAACCATACAGGGATACCCGTCAATCAGTCCCTCAGGGGGAGGAGATGTGGGTGGCTCAGACCCTGGAAACTGCCCACCACTGTGGCTGGGCTGGTCTCCTTCCCGACCGGGCTTGAACCACCACGACATCTCCCCCTTCTTTGTTTTTAAAGAAGGATCTGATGAGCTTACAAAGCAGCCTCTTAAGGCAACCGAAAATACATAAAATTAAAAGGACAAGAAACAGAACTAAAAGCAGAGTTTTGATGATTGAGATGACCCAGCTTGAAAGTCCGGTATTCTTAAACATGTCCTGAAACCAACTGCTGGCCTCCTTCTTTAGATTGTCGATCTGGTTCTTGATCTCCTTAATCATCAAATGGATACTCTGGCTGTCAGATGTTACTTGCCCAGCATCCATTCCCGGTCCGGCGATGATGATCCAGACCGCAAGGAGGATCCACGGTTGGATGAGATTCGTTCTCAGCTGGGCCATTTTCTTCCTTTGGGTTTCTAAAAGTAATTTTACAAAATTAAAATTGTTATAATGTTGGAACCCTAAGTTTCAGTCTTTCATTGTTGTAATTAAAAAGCAATTTGTTATGTCACTGGGTGAAGTATGTAGAAATGTAGAAGATTCGGTTTATGAGTTATTAGTAATGTATTGGTAGCAATATGGAGGATTTTGGGTGTGGGTTTATACTACTTCTTTCTTCCTTCTTCTTCACGAATCTGAATAGTTTAACCATTGGTGTAAAAAAGCCCGCATTGCAGATGCTAAATGGACAGTGACTGGATTATAAGTAAAAACATGTTAGTTGGCAGTCTATAATTGGGTAAATTAAGCTTTAAATAACCTTGGAACTCACGGTTCAAGGCCATTTTCCACCTTCCTAACTTAGAGAACACTCTGTGCTCCTATGCTATAGATAAGAACTTAATAAACAACCTGATTAGAAGAACATCTCAGYGCCTCCTGCGTTTCATTCCAAACTCAGAGCAAAGAACTCTCGAAATAGTAAAAGTAAAAACAAAAATGAGATTCCAACATCTGGTACCACCGTGTGAGGACTTAGAGTTTGGAGACGGACAGGACTTGACAACTGGCACTCTCCTGTGCCAGGCTGGAACACTTGACTACTAGGATACCCTGAAGAAACACGGATAAAGGAAAAGGAATATTCCCCGGGGAAGAGACAAACTCCATGCTGCTGGACAGTACTGGACGGCTTGGTGGCTGAAAGGAAGCCGAATTTGCTGAAAAGAAGCACGACTACCAGAGTGGCTGAAAAGAAGCCAAAAATTGCTGAAAAGAAGCACGACTACTAGAGTGGCTGAAAAGAAGCCAAAAATTGCTGAAAAGAAGCACGACTACCAGAGTGGCTGAAAAGAAGCCAAAAGCTGCTGAAAGGAAACAGGAATAAGGATTCTGGCGATTAAAGTCAGGTATGAAAATTGTGTATTCAGGGGGAAAAAATCTTAGTTATTAGTAATGGGGAAATCTATGTCTAAATCGCAGAGAGATGCACTTATCAAGTTAAAATCTATGATCAAAGACCATCCTATAACTGTACTAAAAGAGTAATTAAGAGATTTAATATTCGGCAACTTCTCACAGCAGCATGGCTTGCCCACAGCCTAGGCTGATGGCAAGAAAGGTGGAGGTGGCCCCGCCTCTCACCGAAGCTCGCGCGGTAGAGACTAGAACTAAAACAACCCAGACGGAACAGACAGAGCTTGTAACAAGTTGCGAGCCCGGGGAGCCCCCTCCGCTCACATATTTGCGAGAGCCAGGCATGGGAGGACCATGGGACTATAAGAGCAACTCTGATACTAAAAACCCCGGCGGCGGCTGCAGCAGCTCCGTCCGCAGCCCTGTCAGAGCGCCCAGGAACAGCAGCAGCTTCTTTCCTCCTTTTCTCCCCCCGTTGCTGCGTTCTCACCAAGTTGCTGTATATCACCAAGTCGAAGAGAGCGACGGGGGAGGGTGAGCTTAAACACTCCCCCCGACTCAGACACCTACACCACGTGGGGGGGGGCCGGGAGGCCTGTTCAGGGCTATGCAACTCCATCCGTGCATATTTTTTCAAAGTGCCTTTTTGACTTTTGTGTCAGAAGCAGCTAAGAAATTTCTGGGTGTGTGTCATCTTTGAAGTGAAGAACTAAAATAATCTGCAAGAGAACTTTCACAAGAGAAAAGTAATCTACAAGAGAATGTTTACATTTCACAGCTAGGAGAACTACTGTCTCCTCATTTTAAGTTTCTGGAAACACGTAGTTTGTTTTAAAATGCGTTCTACTGCATCTCAGAAATGTTTTTAGCTTTTGTTAAAAGTAACTGTATTTTTAGTAAGCTGCGCTTTCTGTCAGAATTGTTTATTGCAGAAATTATCTCTACATACCAATAGAATTACGTAATTCCTTACTTTCAAAATTCTTCAATGAAATACTTATATATTACATAATTGGTACAACTTGTTATGTAGGATGTGTACTGCCCTTCTAAAAATTTTGATCTCTACCTGCACAATACTTGTAAACTCAATACCCTCAGAATGTTATTTCTCCTTAGAAATGTTTAAAGTGAATGTTAACAGAACAAAATGTGAACCAGTAACAATTAGCTCTAAAGCTTAATGTTCTATCGAACATTCCTTTCCTCACTCCCTCATTACTGTTATCTCAAAAATTATTTATGGCTTTCTA
>JACAXG010000323.1:217805-228894 GCA_018881555.1 Amblyornis subalaris | reverse complement strand
GGGGGGTGAGCGGGGGGGGGCTTGGGGGGGTTTTGGGGTCTGGGGGGGTCACAGGGAGGTCCTGGGGAGGGGGTGAGGACATTGGGGTGCTCTGGGAGGGCACCGGAGAGGAATTCTGGGTGTATTTTGGGGGGTCCTGGGGAGGCCCTGGGAGGTGAGTTGGGGGTCCCAGGAATGGTTGGAGGTCCTGGGGGGTTTTGGGGTCCTGGGAGGGGGTCCCAGACCCCTGCTCACCCCTCGTCGTCCCTCAGATGCTGCCGGACGCCCCCCAAACTGGGCCCCGGGGAGAAAGAAAAAGGATTTCTCCTGCAGCGACCGATTGGTGGGACCCCAAAACCCCCCCGGGGACCCCTCTGAACACCCAAAATCCCCTGAGGAGCCCCAAAACCCCTGGGGCTCCACCCTGTGCCCCTCCCAGTCCCTCTGGGTCATGACTCTGGGGGTCTCCTCCCACCCCCAGTGCTCCCCCAGTCCCTCCTAGTGCCCCCACACTCCCAGTTCACCCTTCCCATGTCCCCCCAGTGCCCCCAGTTCACCTCCCCCAGTGTCCCCAGTTGACCCCAGTAGCCCCAGTTCACCCGCCCAGTCCCTCCCATTTACCCCCCAATGCCCCCAGTTCACCTCCCTCTGTCCCCAGTTGACCCCAGTGCCCCCAGTTCACCCCCCCAGTCCCTCCCATTCACCCCCCAGTTAGTTCCAGTGCCCCCAGTTCACTCCCCCAGTCCCTCCCATTTACCCCCAGTGCCCCCAGTTCACATTCCCAGTCCCTCCCATTTACCCCCCAGTGCCCCCAGTTGACCCCCCCAGTCCCTCCCATTCACCCCCCCGGTGCCCCCAGTTGACCCCAGTGTTCCCAGTTCGCCCTCAACGCGGGGCTGCGGTTCCTGACTCCTGAGGAAATGTTCCTGGGCTGGGCCCTGGCGCCCTTTGACCTCCCGGCCTTCGACCCCGTGAGTGACCACTGACCCCACGAGTGACCACTGACCCCGAGAGTGACCACTGAGCGTGACCCCAATACCGACCTCTGTCCCCAGCGCCGCCCGGACCCCAAAGCCCCCCCAGAACCCTCCAAGGCCGAACTGGTGTCGGACAAGCCGGAGGTGCTGCTGACCGTTGGCTTCCCTGGGGGTGAGTGACCACTGACCTCTGACCCCTACACTGACCGCTGACCCAACTGTGACATCTGACCCCTGAAGGGGAAAAAGGGAAAGAAAAAAAAGGGGGAAACATGAGGGGAAAAAGATGGAAAATGTGAGGGGAGAAAAGGGCGGGAAACGTGAGGGGAGAAAAGGGCGGGAAACGTGAGGGAAAAAGGGTGGGAAGCATGAAAGGGAAAAAGAGCAAGAAACGTGAGGTGGAAAAGAGGATGAGAAACGGGAAAACTGTGGGAAATGTGAGGGGGAAAAAGGAAAATTTTTCGTTTCAGCCGGCAAATCCACCTTCGTGAAGCGACACCTGATCCCAGCAGGATACGAATACGTCAACCGGGTGAGTCCCTGACCCTTGGGTGACCCTCAGGCCACTTTGGGCTGTGTCTCTGCCTGTTCGGCCACTCTGGCCTGGGGTGACCCCTGTGACACCCCCTGCCCCTTGGTGACCCCCAGGACACGCTGGGCTCGTGGCAGCGCTGTGTGTCCGCCTGCTCGGCCGCTCTGGCCCGGGGCCGCCCCGTCGTCGTGGACAACACCAACCCCGACCCTGAGTCGCGACAGAGGCCAGTCCGGGCACTGGGAGGGAACTGGGAGCTACTGGGAGGTGTCGGGGAACACTGGGAGGGTGCTGAGGGCACTGGGAGAGTGCTAGGAGTTAGTGGGAAAGTACTGGGAACAGAAGATGGGCACTGGAAACCACCCCGTTCAGCCCTTTGGGCCCCCTCCCTCGGGGGTTTTGAGCCCCCCCTCATGCATTTTGGGGACCGCCTGACCCCACTCCCAGGGTTTTGGGGACCCCTTGACCCTCCTGTGCCCCCCCAGGTTCGTGTCCTGTGCCCGGGAGGCCGCGGTGCCGTGTCGGTGCCTCCAGTTCACGGCGAGTCTGGAGCAGGCGCAACACAACTGCAGGGTGAGGAGGGGTCTGGGGGGTCCTGAGGGGATTTGGGGAGATCTTAGAGGGGCTTGAGGGAATCCTGAGGGGCTTTGGGGGGATCCTGGGGGGGTTGTGGGGGTCTGGGCAGGGGTTAAGAGGTCCTGGGGGTATTTGGGGGGGATCCTGAAGCGATTTTGGGACATCTGGGGGGGTCCTGAGGGGGTTTCAGGAGGCCCGAGAGGGGGTTGCAGGGTTTTGAGGAGATTTGGGGGAATCCTGAAGGGGTCTGGAGAGGTTGGGGGATCCTGATCCCCTGCTAAGGGGTTGAGGGTGAACCGTCAGCACCCCCCGAACACCTTTTTTTGGGTTTTCACCCCGAAAAGTTCCGGGATATGACGCAGACTGGCCACGTCCCCGTCACCGACGCTGTCCTGTTCAGCTACAGGTGAGGGGGGACTGGGGGATGCTGGGAGGGTTTTGGGGAATTCCAGGGGGAATTTTGGGAGATCTGGGGCATTTTGGGGACTCCCTGAGGAGGCTTTAAAGGGGCTCTGGGGGCGTCCCTGGGGGCTCTGTGGGCAAGGTTTAGAAAGGCCCTGGGAAGGTTGCGGGAGGCTTGGTTGGGTTTTGGTGGGGGTCCAAGGCGAATTTGGGACTGTTTTGGGTTTTTGCCCTCCCCTCCCTTACTTTGCCCCATTACAGTTTGGGTTTTTTGTTCCATTTTCCCTGTTTTTGCCTCCTTTTCCCCATTTTTGGTGGTTTTTTCCCCTCCATTTTATTTTCCCCATTTCAGGCGGGCTTTCTCTCTTTTTCCTCTCTCTCCTCCCTTCTCCTTTCTTGGGTGGTTTTGCCCCACTTCTGGAGGGTTCTCCCCAGTTTTGCCCGATTCTGGGTGGTTTTACTCCATTTTCCCCCCACAACAGGAAACACTTTGTGGCCCCCGACCCCTCTGAAGGCTTTTCCCAAATCCTCCGGATCCCCTTCGTGCCCCATTTCGGGGACCCCCCGGACCCCCAACGCCAGCGCCTCTTCTTCCAGTTCAGCAATGGATGAATCCCCCCTTGACCCCCCAATAAAGGCACTGCCCCTCCCCCGACTTTTGGGATATTTTTGGCTCCAAATTGGGTTTATTGTACAAAGTGGGGGAGGGGTGGGGGGGAGGGGCGGTAGGGGGGGGTCACGGCGTTTCCATGGATTCACCCTCTGTGGAGAGAAGGGGGAGGGGCTGGGTCAGGGACCCCCCTGGTGTCCTCAAGTCCCCCGCATTTTTACCCAATTTCTCCAATTTTCATCTCGTTTCCCCTTATTTTTGCTCCATTTTTACCCCATTTCCCCCATTTTTGCCCAAATTCCTTAATTTTTATCTTATTACCTGATTTTCCTAATTTTTACTTGTTTCCCACTCTTGTCCCTATGGTGCATTTTCTCCAGTTTCTGGCCAAGTCCTCCCATTTTCACCCCATTCCCTCTTATTTTTGCCCAATTCGCCCCCTTTTTTCTCTCTTTCACACCCCATTCTCCCTGATTTTCGACCCATTCTTGCCCCATTTCCCCTTGGTTTGCCAATCCCTAATTTTCACTTTATTTCTCCCATTTATCCTATGTCCATTTCTTGTATTTTGTCCCATTCCACCTGTTTTTTCTCTACTTCCCCATTTTTGCACAATTTTTCGTATTTATACCAATCTCCCCCACTATTTTGCCCAATTCCCTTATTTTTCCTTCGTTTGTTGTATTTCCACCCCATATCCCCCAATTTTTGGCCATTTACCCCAATTTTGCTCAATTTTTACACCCCCCTTTCCGTCCTCCATTTTGCCCCGTGTCCCCCTCCCCATGTCCCCAGTGTCACCCACCCTGTTCCCACCCTGTCCAGGTAACCCCCCCAGTCCCAGGTGTCCCCCAGGTGCCCTCCCAGGTGTGTCCCCCTCAGGTGTCCCCCAGGTGACCCCTGGGTACTCACGGAGCTCGTTGAACAGAAAGGCCTCCTGGTACTCCCTCATGTACTGGGTGGAGCGCGACTCGTCCAGGAACAGGGAATACACGCGCTTGATGTCCTCCACCCCCACCTCCGCGCCCTGGTGGGGCACAAACGTCAGGGGGGACCTCAAAACGTTTCACCTCACATTTCCCACCATCTTCTCCTATTTCCCGCCCTTTTTCCCCTCACGTTTCCCGCCCTTTTTCCCCTCACGTTTCCCGCCCTTTTCCCCCTCACGTTTCCCGCCCTTTTTCCCCTCACGTTTCCTGCCCTTTTTCCCCTCACGTTTCCTGCCCTTTTTCCCCTCATGTTTCCCGCCCTTTTTCCCCTCACGTTTTCCATTTTCCCCCTCACTTTTCCTGCCCTTTTCCCCTCAATTTCACACCCTTTTAACCCCTCACGCTTCCTGCCATTTTTGCCCTCACATTTTCCACCCTTTTTTCCTCACCTTTCACACCATTCTCTCCTCATATTTCCCACCATTTTCCCCCTCATGTTTCTTGCCCTTTTCCCCTCACATTTCCCACCTTCTTCCCTAACATTTCCCATCCCACAATTTTGGGTTCCCTCTCCCCAAATTTTGGGGTGTCTCCCCAACCTTGCGCCAGGTAGGCGGTGGTGATGACGTGCAAGAAGTTCTGGTTTCCAAACTCAAAGGATCCTACACCCCAATTTTGGGCTCCCAGCCCCCAGGTAAGAATCCTCCCCCACAAGCAGGGGCTACCCCCCTATTTGGGATCCTAACACCTAATTATAGACTCCAACCCCACAATTTTGGGGCGCCCCAGCCCCCTCGCCAGACTGACCACAGCGATCAGCTCCAGCCCTGGGGTGGGGGGCTCCAAGGCCTGGGGGGGTCTTGCCCCTCAAATTTTGGGGTCCCCTCTGGGATTTGGGGTGGTTTCGGGGTGCCCACCTTGCGCTTCCTGGCCACCAGGCTGGCGGCGGTGATGAGCTGCATGGCGTAGCGCAGCGACGTCTCCAGCCCGATGCGCGTCAGCACCGCGTACGCGTCCTCCGTCATCTCCACGTCCTCCTCCTCGCACCTGCGCCCCCAAAACTCGTCAGGGGCACCCCAAAACGGGTGAGGGATCCCCTAAAAAGGGGCAGGAGGGTCCCCAAAAGGGGTCAGGGGGCACCCCGATGGGGCTATGGGGTACCCAAGGGTGTTTGGGGGCAGCTGGGCAGAGTTACAGGGTACCCCAGGGCAGTTTAGGATTTGGGGTAGTACCCTGAGAGGYTGGGCAATTCTGAAGAGGTTTATGGAGCACCCCAAGCGTGTGGAGAGTGCCCAGGTATGTTTGAGGTTCAGAGCGTTCTGGGTCTCCACGTGGGTTTTGGGGTTCAGGTGATTCGGGGAGGTGCCCACGTGTGTTTTGGGGTGTCAGAGACGGTTTTTGGGGTGTCCCACCGGATTCTGAGGATCTGCCGGGTATCCTTGTCCCTGTACGGGGCCATGGCGATGCTTTTTGGGGTGCCTACATGTGGTTTGGGGTGTGTCAGGGAGGATTTTCGGGTGCCCAAATGTATTTTTAGGGTGTCCCAGCAAATTTTGAGGATCTGCCRGGTCTCCTTGTCCCCGTACGSGGCCGTGGTGATGGTTTTTGGGGTACCCAGGTGTGGTTTGGGGTGTGTCAGGGAGGATTTTGGGGTATCAGGGAGGATTTTTGGGGTGTCCCACCGTATTTTGAGGATCTGCCGGGTCTCCTTGTCCCCGTACGGGGCCGTGGCGATGATCAGCAGCCGGTCCAGCAGGTCCAGGGGGAGCCCGTGGGGGCTGCGGTGGGCGGTGCCTCGGATCCTGAGGGACAGGTGGGAATTGGGGGGGTTACAGGGGTGTTTTGGGGGGTCCAGGTGAGGTTTGGGTGTGTTTCAGATCTGGCTCAGGTACCTGGTGATGCCGTGGTTTGTAGCCATGACGAGCATGGGCAGGTTCAGGTGGGACTGGGGGGGTTCAGATGGGATTTGGGGGTGCCCAGGTGTGGCTCAGGTGTGCCCAGGTACCTGGTGATGCTGCTGTGCATAGCCATGATCAGCATGGTGGGGTTCAAGTGGGACTGGAGGGGTTCAGGTGCCCCAGGTGGGGTTTGGGGGTGCCCAGGTACCTGGTGATGCTGCAGTTCACAGCCATGAGTGCAGGGGGGGTTCAGGTGGGGTTCAAGTGGGACTGGAGGGGCTCAGGTGCGGTTTGGGGGTGCCCAGGTGTGGCTCAGGTGTGCCTGGGTACCTGGTGATGCCACAGTTTGTGGCCATGATGAGTGCGGGGGGGGGTGTTCAGGTGGGGTTCAAGTGGGACTGGAGGGGCTCAGGTGCCCCAGGTGGGGTTTGGGGGTGCCCAGGTGTGCCCAGGTACCTGGTGATGCCGCGGTTCGTGGCCATGATGAGTACAGGAAGGGTTCAGGTGGGGTTCAGATGGGGCTGGGGGTGTTCAGGTGGGGTTTGGGGGTGCCCAGGTGTGCCCAGGTACCTGGTGATGCCGCGGTTCGTGGCCATGATCAGCACGGGGGCCATGTCGCTCTCCAGGGCGCGGTTGAGGAAGGAGAAGCTCTCGATGTCCAACATGTGAACCTCGTCGATGAACAGCACCTGGGGGGGTTTGGGGGGGCTTTGGGTGGTCCCCAAAGGGGTTTTGGGGGTCCTGGGGGGCCCTTGATGATCCCCGAGGGGGTTTTGGGAGTCTCCAGGTGATTTGGGGGATCTTGGTGCAGCTCATGTCTCAGCTGGTTCCTCTGAGACGTGAGGAATTGAGATATTTGGGGGTACCTGTGGGGTTTTGGTGGATCTTGGGGAGGTTTGGGGGTCCCCACGGGGGTTTTGGGGGACCTGGAGTGGATTTTTGAGGTCCCTGAAAGAGTTTGGGGAATCTCTTGATGAGTTTTGGGTGCTCTTGAAGCACCTGATGCAGCTTATTTGTCACCTGGCTCCTCAGAGAAAAGTTTGGAGGTCCCTGGTGGGTTTTGGGTTGCCCTGGGGGGATTTTGGGGGTCTGGGGGAGGTTTAGGGGGCTCATGAAGGTCCCCAAAAGGATTTTGGGGTCCTTGACAGGGTTTTGGGGCATCCCTGGGGAAGGTTTGGGGGGATCTCACAGGGGTTTGGAGGTCTCTTGAGGAATTTTGGCAGCCCTGGTTGGGGGTTTCAGGGGTCCCTGATGGGGTTTTGGGGGTCTCCAGGGGATTTTGGGGTCCCTGATGGGTTTTTGGGGTTCCCAAGGGGGTTTTGGGGGTCAGGGCTCACCCCAGGGATGACCTCGGCCTTGCCCTCCTCGCGCCACTCAGCCACTTTGGCGTTGATCTGCTCCCGCACCTCGGGCTTGATCTCACCTGTGTCACCTGCATTTGGGGTTTGGGGGGGTCAGGGGGGGTTTGGGGGGGCTGGGGACGGGTTTTGGGGGGGTTTAGGGGCAGTTTTGAGGGTCCCAGGTGGCAGTTTGGGGGTCAGTGAGGGTCTGGGGGTACCCAAAAACAGGGCGAGGAAGCGCTGGGGTGRGTGAGGAGCAGTTTTGGGGTCCCAGGAGCAGTTTTGGGGTCCCAGGAGGGATTTTAGGAGTTTGGGGTACCCGAGAAGAGGGCGAGGAAGCCCTGGGGTGGGTGAGGAGCAGTTTTGGAGTCCCAGGGGCAGTTTTGGGGTCCCAGGAGGGATTTTAGGGGTTCAGGAGTACCAGAGAAAAGGGCAAGGAAGCGCTGGGGTGGGTGAGAGGAAGTTKTGGGGTCCCAGGAGGGATTTTGGGGGCAGTTTTGGGGTCCGGAGGTACCYGAGAAGAGGGCCAGGAAKCCCTGGGGTGGGTGAGGGGCAGTTTTGGGGTTTTTGGGGGCAGTTTTGGGGTCTGGGGTACCCGAGAAGAGGGCCAGGAAGCCCTGGGTGCGGGAGTTGATGACGTCGATCTCGTGCAGCGACACCGTGTGAACGACCTCGCGCCGTTTCTGCAGCTCCCCGTCGGGGCACTGCACGAATTTCGTCTGGGGGGGCACAATCAGGGGGGTCAGGAGGACCCCAAAAACCCTCCCCGAGCCCCCCAGGACCCCCCAAAACCCCACCTGAGCCCCCATGGCGTCGTAGTCCCGCGCCCGGGTGAAGGAGCGGCCCAGCTTGGAGATCTTCCCCGTGGCCTTGTCGATGGTGATGACGTCGCTGGGAAGGGGGAACAGGGGATTTTGCGGGTTCCTCCACAAATTTTGGGGTCCCCATCCCAATTTCAGGGTCCCTCCACGCCTAGTTTTGGGGTTTTCTCCTCATTTTTTGGGTCCCATTTTCCTTATTCCACGTGCACCTTCCCCCCATTCAGCCCCTCGATCACCTTCACCCCACAACCCTGGGGTCTCCCACAACTTTTGGGGGATCCCACCCAAGTTTTGGGGTCCCCATCCTGATTTTAGGGTCCTCCACCCCAATTTCAAGGTCTTCCCACCCCCAGTTTTGGGGTCTCCTCCCCATTTTTTGGGTTCACTTCACCTGTGCCTTCTCCCTGCTCGGCTCCTCCATCACCCTCACTCTACAATTCTTGGATCTCCCACAAGTTTTGGGGGATCCCACCCAAATTTCGGGATCCCCATCCTGATTTTAGGGTCCCCCACCCCAATTTCAAGGTCCCAACACTCCCAGTTTTAGGGTTTCCTCCTCATTTTTTGGGTTTCACTCCACCTGCACCTTCTCCCTGCTCAGCCCCTCGATCACCCTCACTCTACAATTCTTGGATCTCTCCCAAGTKTTGGGGGATCTCACCCAAACTTTTGGGTCCCCACCCCAATTTCAGGGTCCCACACCCCAATTTTGGGTTACCCCACCCACCCCTTCTCCTTGCTCAGCCTCTCGATCTCTTCATCCCCAACTCTCAGACAATCTCCCACCCCAATTCCAGCCCCCATCCCCRAAATTCCAGGGTCTGTCCCCAATTTCGGGGTCTCCCCCTCAATTTTGGGGTCTCCCCAACTCGGGGGACCCCCACTCACCCCGCCTGCACCTTCTCCTTGCTCAGGGCCTCGATCATCTTCGCCCCCAAATCATAAATGGTTTCCATCTCTGTCGTCTTCAGCGTCAGCTTCCCCACCTTGGTCCCCTGTGAGGAAGAGGAAGGTTTGGGGGGGCCCCGAGGGGATTTTGGGGGGCCCCGAGGGGAGTTTTGGGGTCCCAAGGGGGTTTTGGGGTGCCCCCTCACCGTGCCGGTGGCCGGGCGGTCGATCTGGATCTCCACCACCTCCCCCTCGATGATCTCAGTCTCCTCCCTGCGAGAGGAAAAAAGGGGGAAACCCCCCCAAAAATKAGGGGGGACCCCGAGATTTGGGTAGGGGACCCCAAAATTGGAGAGGAAACCGTGAAATTTAAGGGGAAATAACCTAAAATTGGAAAGGGAGAGGCAAAAAATTAAGAAAGGGTCAGTGAAACACAGCTCAAAATGTGAAGAAAAAAACGGGGCAGACCCCAAAATCGGGGAGAGACCCCAAAATTGGGGGTTGGGGGATTTAAATGGGGTGGGGGAACCCCAAAACTGGAGTAGACAGTTAAATTTGGGGAGTGAAAGTGAAACAGAGCTCAAAGTAGAAAGAAAAATCTGGAATGGGAAGCACAAAACAGAGTTAGGGGACCCCAAAATGGAATGGGGGACCCCAAAATTGGGGTAGTAAACCCCAAAAATGAGAGGAAAGATGAAACTGAGCTCAAAACAGGAAAACGGGGAGTGGGAAGCACAGAATGGGGTGGGGAGACCCTGAAATTGGGAGGAAGAGCCCAAAATTTCAAGGAAGACATGGAAATCTGGGGGGGGAAATCCCAAAATTAGGATGGAGCAGCCCAAAATTGTGTGGAAAATTGAAACTCGGGGGGGAAAAGGTGAAATTAGGCAGAAGAAAGTTAGACAGAGCTCAAACTGAGAGAGAAGATCAATAGTAAGCATAAAATACAGTGTGGGGACCCCAAAATGGGGCAAGTGGGGAGCCTGAAATTGGAGTGGGGGCCCCAAAATGTGACAGGAGACCCCAAAATTTGAGAGGAAACCTCCAAATTTCAACAAGAACACCCCAAAATGTGGGAGAAGAAAGGGAAGAAGGGAGCGGAAAGAGAAGTGAGATACAGAACAGGGTGTGGGGACCCCAAAATTGCAGTGGGGACCCCAAAATGTGACAGGACACCCCAGAATTTGAGAGAAAACCTCTGAATTTGAGAGGAAACCTCCAAATTTTGACAGGAGCACCCCAAAATGGAAAGAAAAGTGAAATAAAACTCAAAAGAAATGGGAGAAGAGTGAGTAGGAAATACAGAACGGGGTGCGGGGACGCCAAAAGGTGGCAAGTGGGGACCCCAAAATTGCAATGGGGACCCCAAAATTTGAGAGAAGACCCCAAAATTTGACAGGAGCACCCTGAAACCTGGCAGAGAAACAAAACAAAGCTCAAAACAGATGGAAAACAAGGAATGGGATAGACCAAAAAAGGTGTGGGGACCCCAAAAGGTGGCACGTGGGGACCCCAAAATTGCGGTGGGGACCCCAAAATGTGACAGGAGACCCCAAAATTTGAGAGGAAACCTCCAAATTTCAGACTAAACCTTCAAATTTTGACAGGAGCACCCCAAAAGAGGGGAGGAAGGTGAAACAAAGCCCAAAACAGGCGGGACAAGAGCGAGTGGGACACACGGGACAGGGTGTGGGGACCCCAAAAGGGAGCGTGGGGCCCCCGAAATCCMAGAAACCCCCCCAAAACCCCCCCGAAGGCCCCGTACTTGATGCGGACGCCGATGGAGCGGCGGAAGGCCTGGGTCAGTGCCTCCGTCCGGGACATCTCCAGGGAAAAGATCTCGCTGCCCGCGATGGCCGTGAACGGCGTGTCGGGGCCCAGCGCCTGCGCCATCCCTGAGGGGGGAAAAACGGGGATTTGGGGGGGTTTAGGGGGGCTTGAGGGGTTTAGAGGGGATTTGGGAGGTCACAGGGGGGATTGGGGGAGGTTTGGGGCATCAGGGAGGGATTTGGAGGAGGATTCGGGGGTGATTTGAGGGATTGGGGGGGGTTTTGGGGGGATTTGTGGGGTCAGGGGGGAGTTTGAGGAGGCAAGGGGAGATTGGGAGGAGTTTAGGAAGGGTTTGTGGGGTCAGGGG
>JACAXG010000323.1:96315-109141 GCA_018881555.1 Amblyornis subalaris | reverse complement strand
CCCCCAGGACCCCCCCTGGGATCCCCCCGGGGACCCCCCCGGGAATCCCGACCCCCTGTGGGAGCAGCTGCGGCGCCTGGAAGTGGGGGTGACGGGGTAACTGGGGGTTTGGGGGTTCACTGGGGGAAAATCGGGGGTCCCGGGGGGAGAAATTGGTGCCTTTCTGGGGGCGACTGGGGACAATTGGGGGTACTGGGGGGGGGAATTGGGGGTTTGTGGGGGGGAAATTGGGGGGTTTGGGGGTCTTGGAGGGTTTTGGGGTCCCCCCTCATTGTCCCTCTCCCCTCCCAGGTCCCGGCAGGGAACGAGGCCGTGCGGGGTCGGCCCCCCCCTCCGCGCCCCCCCAGCCCCAGGTGAGCCCCCCCGAACCCTTGGGACCCCCCTGGCAGTGGGGGGAGGGGGGRGATTCCCCCTTGTGACATCACCCATGGGTGTCCCCCCCAGGGATGACCCCGCGGTGGGGGAGGAGGAGGAGGAGAGACCCCTGAGCCCCGGCGAGCTGCGGGAGAGGGTCCTGCGAGAGGTGGGGGGGCCGTGGGGGGGGTCCCAAACTCACGGGTGGGGTCCTGGGGCCGTGGGTGGGGATCCCAGACCCGTGGGTGGGAGTCCCAGGGCCGTGGGTGGGGTCCTGGACCATGGGTGGGGGTCCCGGACCCATAGATAGAGCCTGGTTGGGGGTCTGGAGCTACGGATGGGGGTCCTAGACCCACGGGTGGGGGTCCCAGACCCATGGGTGGGAGTCCCGGGGCCGTGGGTGGGGTCCTGGGACATGGGTGGAGGTTCCAAACTCAGAGATGGGGCTCCCGGGGCCATGGGTGGGGGTGCCAGACCCACGGGTGGGGGTTCCAGACTCATGGGTGGGGTCCTGGGGCCATGGGCAGGGGTTCCAGACTCATGGGTGGGGRTCCCAGACCCACGGGTGGGGTCCCGGGGCCATGGGTGGGGATCCCAGACTCGTGGGTGGGTGTCCCAGACCCACGGGTGGGGGTCCCGGACACCTGGGTCCCCCCCTAATCCCCCTCCTCCCACAGGTGCTGAGCCGCGAGGGACCCCTGCCCACCCCCCGGCTGGATTTGGGGGGGCCCCGGGACCCCCCCGAGCCCTGAGCGCCCCCGCCCCCACCGGACGTCGGGGTCCCCCCACCCACGTCCGCGTCCCCCCACCCCGTTCCCACGGAAACCAAATATTTGGGGCGGTCGCGGTCGCGTTGCCCCCGGCGACGGCCAAACTTCCCAAAACAGCCCGAAACGGCCCAAAACGAGCGTCGGAGGGAGGGGGAAGTGGGGGGAGGGGTGGGGGCGCCGCCCTTTGTGCCCCCGTGTCACCCACCCGCGGGCTGGGGACACACGTGGATGCCCCCCCCCCTCCTCCGGGCTCACCCCAGGGACCCCCGAGGGACCCCMCGGGCGTGGTGGTCCCCTGACGTCACCGCCCGGGACCCCCTGACGTCACAGCCCCGGCCACGCCCCGGTGGGCACCGCCCGGAGAGACACGAGCGGGTCCGGCCCGGCGGAGCGACCCGAACCCGGACCGGGGGGAGCCGAACCGCAGCGGAAACACCCGAGCCTGCCCGAGAGGTCCGGAGAGACCCGAACCTGCCCGGAGAGACCCGAACCCGCCTGAGGGGACACAAACCGGGAGGAGCCCAACCGCTCCCGAGAGACCCGAACCGCCCAGAAACACCCGAACTGGGACCGTCCCGCGCGAAGGGACCCGAACCTGCCCGGGGGGACCCGAACTTGGACCCGAACCTGCCCAGGAGGGCCCGAACTAGGGCCCGAACCCGCCCAGAGAGACCCGAATCAGCCCCGGGGCACCCGAATCCGCCTGAGGGGACCCGAACCGGGAGGAGCCCAACCGCTCCCGAAACACCCGAAGCGGGACCGTCCCGTGCGGAGAAACCGGAACCCGCCCGGAGGGGACCCGAGCCGGGAGCTGCCCGTCCGGTAGGACCCGAACCGAACCCGAAGAGACCCAAATTCCTGCGGATAAACCCGAACCCACTCGGGTGAGTGCCGGGACCTACCCGGGGGTCTCCGGGGTCTTGGGGGGAAGGGGAGGTGACACCATCTGGAGGATCCTGGGGTGCCCCCCCACAGCCCAGCCCCCTCCCCCGGACCCTGGGGGTCTCCCCTGTCCCTCTGGGGTCTCCCCCGGACGTCTGGGACCCCCCCCCATCACCCACAGGATGCAGCCAGCGCCCAGGTGGGGCGGGGCGACCCCAGGATGCGGCGGCGGGGGGGGATGAGATTCTCTAAGGCCTTATATGGGCACAGCCCTGACCGCCCCCACGCCCCCGCGCGCCTGAGACTCCCCCCAGACCCCCTGGGCGACCACCCGAATTCCTGGGATTCTCCTGGACGTGGGAATTCCCCTCCCAACCCCCCAGCTCCCCCCCAAAACCCTTCAGCCCCCTGGTACCCCCCCACCTTCTCCAGCCCCCTCTTCTCCCCCCAGCCCTCCAATACCCCCAGTTCTCCAAACACCAAATCCACCTGATGCCCCCCAATCCCTCCCAGCCTCCCAATATCCCATGACCCCCTCTCGCCCCCCAGTATCCCAGGATAACCCCCCCATGCTGCCCCCTCCATCCCCTCTGTGCTGCACTCAGGGCTCAGCCACCCCAAATACCCCCAAATAACCCCCAGGCCCCCAATAACCCCCATCTCCCTGATACGCCCCGGCCCCTCAAGAGCCCCACAACCCCCTGATGCCCCCCAGCACCCCAATAACCCCAATAACCCCCTGAACCCTCCCCCATCTCTCCGCAGCCCCTGGCACGCCGCTGTTCCCTCCCTGCTGTGTCTGGGTCCCCAGCCCCTCAATAACCCGGTTATACCCTGATACCCCCCAATCCCAGTACCACTCAATATCCCTGATACAGCCCCCAGCCTCAGTATCTCCAACCCCCCAATACCCCCTGATACCCCGGTACCCCCCGATACCCCCCAGCCCCAATACCCCAAGCACCCCAATACCCCCCCAATACCTGTGATATCCACAACCCCAATACCCCCAGCACCCCAATACCCCCAGCCACCCCCCAGCCCCAATACCCCCAGATACCCCCAGATATCCCCCAGCCTCAATACCCCCAGCACCCCAATACCCCCAGCCACCCCCAGATAACCTCCAGCCCCACTACCCCTACTAGCCCCCAGCCCCCCGACACCCCCCAATACCCCTGACCCCCCCCCTCTCTCCGCAGCCCCCGGGATGCCCGCTCCGTGCCGCGCCCCGTCCCCTCTGCGCTGCGTCCAGGCCATCAGCGCCCTCCTGGCCCTGGCGCTGGCAGCGGCCGCCGGCCACTGGAACCCGGGCGAGGGCGACGGCTGCTTGTCCGCCTGGGCCTTGTCCTTCGTCTTCACCACCCTCCTCCTCCTCAACGACGCCTTCCGCCGCCCTCCGCCCCGCCGCGACCTCCCGCTGGTCCTGGCCATGGCCGCCGCCATGGCTTGCGCCACCGCCACCGTCCTGTGGCCGCTGGGCCACCTCCGCGGCCGCGACAGCGGCCAGCCCCGCGCCCTCCGCGCCGCCGCCACGGCCGCCTCGGCCGTCGCCACGCTGGCCTACGCCGCCGAGGTGACCCGCGACCGCGCGCGGCCCGGCGAGGCCGCCCCGTACCTGGCCACCCCGTCGGGCCTGCTCAAGGTGGCCGAAGCCTTCCTGGCCCTCGTCCTCCTGGGGCTGTCGGCCGAGCTGGGCGCGGCGTCGGGCCCCGCRGCCTGGCGCTGGTGCCTGGGCATCTACTGCGTGTCCTTCGTGCTGGGCGTGCTGCTGGTGGGCAGCTGCCTGCTGGGCTGGGGCTGGTGCGGGTGGATGCGGGACCCCGAGGGGCTGCGCTGGGGGCTGGGGGTCTACGCGGGGCTGGGGGTGGTGGCCTACGGGGCGGCCACGGTGCTGTGGGCGCTGTACAGCTTCTCGGACGACGTGGGGGGCCAGTCGCGGAGACCCTACGGCTGCCCGGCCACGTGCCCCTGGGACAGGAGGGTGCTGGTGGCCGTGCTCACCGGCCTCAATCTGGTGGCCTTCGGGGTGGATTTGGGGCAGACGGGCAGGTTGGTGCTGCTGAGGGCCTGAAGGGGTACGTGGGGGGCGTGGGGGTGGAGCAGGACCTTAAGGGGGGTGTGGGGTCACCCCAGGGTGGGATCAGGGCCTTGATGGGGTCTGGGTGCCTTCCTGGGGTGGGATCAGGCTCCTCTGTGGGGCAGGATTCGGGCCCTACAAAGGGTCTGGGGTCCTCTCCTGGCAGGTGTTGGGATCCTAATGGGGGTCTGGGGTCACCCCAGAGTGGGATCAAGGCCTTGATGGGGTGTGGGTGCCTTCCTGGGGTGGGATCAGGCTCCTCTGTGGGGCAGGATTCGGGCCCTAAGAGGGGTCTGGGGTCACCCCAGGGTGGGATCAGGCCTCTCTGGGGTCTCCTTCTGGGGTGGGATCCAGATCCTAATAGGAGTCCTGGATCCTCTACAGGGCAGGATTGAGCCCTTAATGGGGGTCTGGGGGTCACCCCAGGGTGGGATTGGGATGTTAATGGGGGTCTGTGGCCCCCCCCTTGGGGTGGGATCAAGTGCCTAATGGGAATTCTGGATCCTCTGTGGAGCAGAATCTGGCCTTTATTGGGGTCTGGGTCCCCCCCTGGGGGGATAGTGGGACCCTAATGGGGGTCCTGGATCTTCTATGGGGTGGGATTGAGCCCCTAATGGGGGTCACCCTAGGGTGGGATTGGGTATCTAAATGGGTCCTGGGTCCTCTATGGGGCAGGATCCAGCATTTACGGGGGTCTGGGTGCCCCCGTGGGATGGGATCAAGTGCCTGAGGGAGTCATGGATCCCCCCTGGAGGGATATTGGGATCATAAGGAGGGGTCTTGGGGAGGGGGACACCACTGAGACCTTAATCGGGGGGGGGGGGGAATGTGATGTCATTAAAGGGACATTCCTGCTTCTTAATGAGCTGCTGAGTGTCTGTGAGGGGACTTGAGGGGGGTAAAAGGAGGGGGAGATGTGGGGGAAAAGGGCAGGAAATGTGAGAGAAAAAGGTGGGAAACATGAGGGGAAACGGGTGGGAAATGTGAGGAGAAAAAGGCAGGAAATGTGAAGGAAAAAGAATGGGAAACATGAGGGGAAAAGGGGAAAATGTGAGGACAAAAGGGTAAGAGATTTGAGGGGAAAAAGGGTAGGAAACGGGGAAAAGCGCAGGAAATGTGAGGGGAACAAGTGTGGAAAACGTGATGGGAAAAGAGCAGGAAAGGTGAGGGAAAAAGGAGTGGGAAACATGAAGGGAAAAAGGCAGGATATAAATGAATGAAAAAAGGGCAGGAAATGTGAAAAGGGGAAAAGGTGGGAAATGTGAGGGGGGAAAAAGGGCAGGAAACGTGAGGGGGAAAAAAGGGCGGGAAATGGGGAAAAAAAGGCGGGAAACGTGAGGGGGGAGAAGGGCGGGAAATGTGAGGGAGAAAAAAAGGATGGTAAATGTGGAAAAAAAGGGCAGGAAATGTGAAGGAAAAGGGCAGGAAATGCGAGGGAAAAAGTGGGAAATGTGAGGGGGGAAAAGGGCGGGAAACATGAGGGGAAAAATGGGGGAAATATCCCCCCCAATTCCTCAGGTGACCGCCCCACAAACGAAGCGCAGAGTCCGGGGGGTTGCTGAGACACTTTTATTCCTGGGGGAGCTCACGGGGCCTTCGCCGCCCGCACCCTCTTCTTCCTCACCACCACGGGCTTCTGGCTGCGCAGGATGGCGCTGGCCCGGCGCAGAGCAGCCTGGARGGGACAAACATGGCGGTCAGCACCCCAAAAATCAGGGAGAAGCCCTGGGGCTGGAGTGGGCCCACCCCCTAAATTATCCCTCCGAGCTCCCAGCGCAAGTTTGGGGACCACCCCCGGTTTTGGGGATCCCCCTCTGTGCTCCGTGGAAGTCATAAAGACCCCCCCCACTTCCACTACTCTTGGAATTTCCAGTTTTAAGCACACCCCCTCCCCCAAGAGTTTTTAAGGGTCCCTCCATTTTTTTAGATGTTTAGAATCCCTTTGGGACCTTCCCAAAGTTCTGGGTCCCCTCTCAACTTTCAGAGCCCTCTCCCCCAAATTTTGGAGTCTCCCCAGATTTTTGGGTTCCTCCCCAGTCTTGGAGTCACCCCCAGATCTTTGGGGACCCCCAACTCCATGAGATCCTTTTCCTAAGAGTTTCCACCCTCCCACGGGTTTCACACCTCCACTCCCCAAATTCCACGGTCCTCCCTGGATTTTCGAGGTTCTCCTGAGTTTGGGTTCCTTCCCCCGATTTTGGGGACCCCTCCCAGATTTTGGGGCACCCCCTCACCATGCGCAGGTCCCTCCTGTATCTGTTCTTGCTGATCAGGTGCCGGAGGCTCCGCAGGGACCCGCGGGCGTCGCGACGGATCCGCACGCGCACGTACGACGTGGCCGGTTTGCGCTGCCCTGGGAAGGGGAAAAAGGGGATTTTGGGGAGATTCTCCGAGGATTTGGGGATCCCCTGACAGACGGGGATGCACCCCAAAAAGGGGGGGGGGGGGATGGCACCCATTGGAAGCGAGGGGCAGGACCCCCGGGATTGCGATGGATCCACATCCGGACGTGGCGTGGGCTGCTCTCACGGGGAGGCTGTGGGAGGTTTGGGGGGGCCCCCTGGGAATTTCGGGGTCTCCTGGGGGTGGGGGGCACCCATGGGAATTGGGAGGTACCCAGGGGGGCTGAGATTCCCAGGTGTCCCAACAGATCCCCACCTTGAGGGGTAAGTTTTGGGGGGCTCCCTGAAGATTTAAGGTGGCACCACAGGAGTTGTGGGGTGCCCTAGAACGGGGGGGGCCACCCCAAAAGGGGAGGAGTGGGACCCCAGGTCTCACAACAGATCCGTGCCTGGATAAAGTTTGGGCTGCCCTGGAAGAAAGTTTTGGGGGATCCCTGAGATTTTGGGGTGCCCTAAAGGGCGGGGGGGGCCCCCATGGGTGTGGGGGGCACCCACCTGCGCGTTTCTTGAGGACCACCACGATCCCTTTCCCATCCGGCGCCGGCTCCACGCCCACGGTCTTGCGGTGGATCAATCCGTTGTAGCGGAAGGAATTCCGGGCCTTGAGGTTGTTGGGCTCCTGGGGGGTTTAGGAGGGGTTATAGAGGGGGTTTGAGGAGGCCCTAGGGGGTGATGAGGGCCCCAGAGGGGAGCCCTAAAAATCTGGGGATGCTCAAGGGGTCTGGACAGGGCCCAAGGGTTGGAGGGCAGGGGGCATAAGAGGTTTGGGAGGGGTTCCCAGCGGGCTGGGGGCAGTCAGCCAATCCCAAAGGGGATTTGGGAGGGACTGGCAGCATCCCCGAGAAGTCGTGGGGGACCCCAAGGGTCCTCAAGAATTTAGGAGGTACTCAGGGGGCCTGAGGGAGGGCAGGGTAAAAGCCCAAGGGTTTTGGGTCGGCTCAGAAAATTTGGGTGGGCCCCACGAGGATTTGGGGGGGGTCAGGGGTTTGGAAGAGGTCTCAAGGTGTTCGGGGGGACCCCAAACATTTGGGGGGACACTTGGGACCCTCTCTGGGTGTTCATAAAGGGTTATTGGGTGCCTAAAGCTTCTTCTCAAGGTTTAGGGGGATCAATATGAGGGCCCTAAAGGGCTGTGGTGGCACCTGCGACCCCCCTCTGGGTGTTAAGAGTTGCATCTCTCGAGTATGGAGGAGTCCTGAGGTGTCACTGGGGTGTCCCCATCTCCCCGATTTCGGAGTAACCCAGCTCCCCCTCCCCACCCCGATTTCGGTGTGTCCCCCGCACTGACGGTGCTGTAGGTCTGGTTGTTCCTCTTCAGCAGGAAACTGGAGCAGTTCCGCACCACCATCCACTGCAGATGGGCCGACATGGCGCCTGCGGGGACACCGGGGAGGGCCCCGGGGAGCGGCCTCAGCGCCCGCCGCCTCCCAGGGGCCGCGGCTTACGGCCCGCTACCCGCCCCGCGTTCCCCCCTCCCTTAGGGACCCTCCCCGGGGTTGGGGACCCCTCTCCCGGTACCGGGGACCCCCTCGGCCCGCCCCAAACCGGAGCCCCACGCGGCACCTCCGCTCCCTGAGGCCGCCGGAAACGGAAAGACAGACAGAAGCCTCGGCAAGCTCCGCCCCCTCGGCAAACTCCGCCCCCCTCCGGCTACATCCGCTTCTGGCTTCGGCAATCTTCGGCAATCTTCGGCAATCTTCGGTAATCACAGAATCACAGAATCACAGAATCACAGAATCACGCGGTTTGAAGAGACCTTTAAGATCACCGAGTCCAACCCATGCCCTAACACCACCTCAACTAAACCATGGCACTCAGTGCCACATCCAATCTTTTTTTAAACACATCCAGGGATGGTGACTCCACCACCTCCCCCGGGCGGACGATTCCAGAACTTTATCACTGTTTCAGTAAAAAACTTTTTTCCTAGCATCCAACCTAAATTTCCCTTGGCGCAGCTTGAGACTGTGTCCTCTTGTTCTGTCAATTGTTGCCTGGAGAAAGAGACCAACCCCCACCTGACTACAACCACCTTTCAGGTAGTCATAGAGAGTGATAAGGTCACCTCTGAGTCTTCTTTTCTCCAGGCTAAACAACCCCAGCTCCCCCAGTCGTTCCTCAGAGGGCTTGTGTTCCAAGCCCTTCACCAGCCTTGTCGCTCTCCTTTGGAAGCGTTCGAGCATCCCAACGTCCTTCCTGAACTGGGGGGCCCAGAACTGGACACTGCACTCAAGGTGCGGCCTCACCAGTGCCAAGTACAGGGGAAGAACTGCTTCCCTGGTCCTGCTGGCCACACTGTTCCTGATGCAGGCCAGGTGCCGTTTGCCTTCTTGGCCACCAGGGCACACTGCTGGCTCATATTCAGTCGGCTGTCCACCAGTACTCCCAGGTCCCTTTCTGCCCGGCCACTGTCCAGCCACACTGTCCCCAGCCTATAGCGTTGCAGGGGATTATTGTGGCCAAAATGCAGGACTCGGCACTTGGACTTGTTAAACTTCATCTTATTGGGCTCTGCCCATCTCTCCAACCGTTCCAGGTCTCTTTGCAGAGCCCTCCTACCTTCCAACTAAATTCTCTAAGTTTAGTGTCATCTGCAAATTTACTAATAGTAGACTCAATGCCCTCGTCCATATCGTCAATAAATATTAAATCATAAACAAATTACAAACAATATTAAAAAAAAACTGGCGCCAGCACAGATCCCACTAGTGACCAACTGGATGCGGCACCGTTCACCAGCACTCTCTGGGCCCGGCCATCCAGCCAGCTCTTGACCCAGCGAAGAATGCACCTGTCCAAGCCGTGGGCTGCCAGCTTTTCCAGGAGTTTCCAGCTCGATTCCCTCCGCTGACACTCGGAAGTTTCCGTCACTTTCCGTCAATCTCCGCTTCCCCTCGGGGACCCTCCCCTTCCCTCGGAAATTTCCGGGTTTCTGGGGGGATTTCCGTCACTCTTCGGCGGTCTCCGCCCCCTCCTCGGAGCCGTGGTTCGGCTTCTTTCGGCTCCGTTCGGGAGTTTACGGAAAGGAATCGGGGCTAGGGCGGCTTCCCGCGCTTTTTTCTGTGTGGGGCCTCGGGGCAGGTGACGGAGAAATGCGTGAAAAAGGGTGAAAGTGGGGGTTTGTTTTAGGGATTATGAAGGCTTTGGGACTCTGTGCGAGATACTGAGGGCCTGTGAGGGGATGTGAGAGGCCATTGAGGATTTCTGAGGGGATTTGGGGGCTCTGGGCTTCTATGAGAGGGAAGGGGGGCTGTGAGGGGATTTGGGGGGCTGTGGGTATTTTTAAGATTTGGGGGGCTCTGGAGGGTTGTGAGGGGATCTGTGAGGGGTTTTCCTAAGGTTTTTCTAAGCCTGGTAGTCCTAATGGAGAAGAAGTCATTAAAGCCCGTTTCGGTTTCTGAAAGGCTTTTCCGCAGTCAGGAGACCTTTCCAAAAACTACCTCATACAGAGTTTTATCAACAGGAAATTCATGATTCAAGGTCAACACCACCCAGCAATTCCCAGAGGTGCCCCCAGTTCTCGTTTAGAAAAGGGTTTAGGAATTTGGCAGAGACATCTCTTGCCCACCCTCCTTTTGTCTGTGTGAAATAATAAATCCCAAATCCAGCACCCCTTGTTCTACACTTCAAGCTTTTTTTCTGAGGAACTCTACATCCAGATTGCCCTAAGAAATTTAACAGATTCATGGGCAGTTCCGTGCATTGAAAGGATCTTTTCCAATTCTGTATTGCAGAGTAAAATTCAATCTCTGGAATTCCAGGCCCTGACTCTCTCTGCTATTTCAGGTTCAGGATTCTGCAGCAGGAAGCTTTAACCCTCCAAGGCCTTTTCTTCGGGAAGGTGAACTTGGATTTCCCCTTTTCCAGATGTGATTTGTGCATTTAATTTACTCAGCACATCCCCATCTCAGGTATGTAAAGATTCACGGGGTAACACCCCATCCCCAGCCCCAGATTTTAAYGGTTGTAGGAAAGGCTGATTTTCTTTTTGCTCTTTCACAAATAATTAATAATTTCCTGACTAAACTTTCCAAGTATTTAAACCCAAACACAGTGCCCTGGTTTTTCAGGGATTCCCACTCCCCAGCATTTCCCAGTTSTTGAGGACACTTCTTTGGGAGCTTTTTGAGATCTCTTCTCTTGGGAACTGTGGAGAAAGCCCTGGCCAGTGTTTAACACCTTGGAAAAAAAACCTTTTGACACCTTTAAAAGCTTTCACAAACTTTTTTATTGTAACAGTTTATGAATTTTGGCAAGCAGAGGAGTTAAGTGCTTATTGGCAGGAAATTACAGTTCGCTAATTAACAAATATTAGTTAATGATTACTCACTGCTCGTAGTGTTTAGCCTCCATTTTCAGCATTTTAAATATATTTTTCTCAAATAAAAATGGTTTCAGTAAATTGCCAGATTTGTTGGTTTCTTCTTTATCCCTGGCTTCTGCAGATTGTCCTTGTGGGCCATAAATTCTGCATTCTTGGTGCCCAGTTCCAGCAATTTTTCTCTTTTCCAGGTTGTGTTAAATTCCTCCCTCCAGGTGTGACATCATTGATGCACAGCAACGTTGATTGCAGTTGTTTTGGCAAAATTTAACATTAATTTTTCGGACAAATTGTAATATTTCAGTTCTATCTCGTATCCTGATTACATGAAGGGAAGATTGAACTGCATATCCCATGTACTAAAGGTAAAACTTATGATTAACTACAGAAAAATCATTTGAAACTATCAGGTACAAAAATGATTTCAAATATTCAAGTAGAAAAAATGGAATTAGCTAAAAATCACCTTCATGCTCTTGATAAACCTCGTGATTTTGCATAAAAATTAAGTAAAAAAACCATTCAAAATAATTAAGTAGAAAAATCATTTTCAACAGCAGCACAGTAAGGAAAGTGATTTGAAACAATCGAATGAAAAAATCATTTGAAAGAAAAAACTGCTTTAAACCAACTGAGTAGAAAAGCTTGAGTGGGGGCACCCCAAAACCTGCACACCCCCAAACCACCCCACACCCCTCCTAAGCCCCTCTGGGACCCCCAAACTGGGGGGACTCCTCCTGTGGCGGGTGGGGGGGTCCCCCTGCTCCTGTGACCCCCCCCCACGCAGGCGTGGGGATTTGGGGGGGGCTTCTGTGCCCCTTCCCCTCCTATTAATGAGCCCCCATCTTAATTAGGGCAGCGCTGGGTATGGAGTGGGTCCAAATGCCTTCAGATCCCACGGAAATCCCAGGAATTCGGTCAAAACCACTGCAGTTGCCTAAAAATCACGCCCAGTATCCTTATACGTTCCAATACCTGGGATATAAAATCCAGAACTTCGTTAAAAACATTCGCGACTTTGCGAAAAAACTCTAAAAATCTCTCCAGACGCCCCCGGGGGGGGTCAGGGTGGGGTTCGGGATCCCCCCGGGGTGACCGGGGGGGGTTCCTCCCACGTCCCCCGCCGCGTCCCCTCCTGGATGGGGGAGGGCTGGAATCGGGGGAGCTTTGGGGGGTGCTGCGGGTCCCCCTTTGTCCCCGTGGGGGGGACTCGGGGGGCTCCTCTTCAGGCTGGGGGGACACGGGGGGGGTCCCGGCCTCCTGCTTGCTCTTCTTCGCCCGTGGGGGCGTCACGGACCCCCGACGCTTCCTTGCCCCCCGAGGGCCCCCCCGGCGCCGTGGGGCCTCCGAGGGGCCTTCGTCTCCGTCGGGGGTGGCAGAACCTGGGGGGGGGGCACAAGGGGAAAGGGGTCAGTTGGGGGGGGGGACTTCCCATCCCCACGAGCCCATCCAGACCCCTCGGGTGCCCCCACCATCGTACCTGGGGGGTCCCTTCTGGGCACCGTCCTGAACCGAACGTACATCACTTCCCACTCCACGCACTCCAGAGGGGGATTTTGGGGGGTCTCTGGGCTGTTCTGGGGGGGGACGACGACGACAAGGGGGTGTCACAGCTCGAGGGGGGTCCCCAGGGCAGGTTGGGGACCACCCCTTTGCTCTCTCCCTGGTGCCCCCATCGACCCCCCCAAACACTGGGAACCCCCTCCCTCATCCCCCCCACCCCCTCCCTCATCCCCTTCCCCCCACCAAATTTGGGATCCCACAGGATCAGAGCCGCTCTATTCCCCCCTACCCCCTTTCCCCATTTTGGGGACCCCCGGGACCCCTCCCCTCCCGCAATTGGGGGTCCTCCCTCACTTCCCCCCCCCATCCCATTTGGGACCCTCGCCAGCCCCTTGCCCCGCCAAACTCGGTATTTCCACCCCCTTTTTTCCCCCTTTTTTCCCCATTTTTACCGCAGTCTCCTCGTTTCCCGCCATTTTCGTTCCGTCGCGTAAGTGTGACGTCATCACCAAGG
>JACAXG010000322.1:224312-250940 GCA_018881555.1 Amblyornis subalaris | reverse complement strand
GAGGCCGGGTTGCCGTGCTGTCGTCTCAGTTCCAGGGCGCCTGCCTTCATTCGGGAGGCAACAGCCGGGGAAGGCACGAGTTGGACCTGGGCCACCCCGGGGGGGTACCGAGTACAAATACCGCAGTGGGGGCATTCCGCTGTGACAATGGCGCGAGCCAAAGGGTCCACCCCCTCCCCCTGCGCCGGGAAGGCACAAAGGAAGGGACAGATGCCTCCGCTTGCCCCGTCCCACAGCACGGGGTGGGGAGGATCGGCACTGCCAGGGTCCTGGCGTCCGGGGGGGGGGGAAGGCTTCCCCCACGCTCCCCGAGGCCAGCCCGTCCTCGGCACCGTTCCAGTTCTCCCCCTCCACCCCGGCCTGGGCCAGGAGAGAGGACTCGGGAGTCATCTGAGACCCGGACCCGTCCTGAGAYCCGGGCTCCTCCTGCCCATCCCCCGCCTCCTGTTCGGAGAGGGYTCCCGGCTCATCGAGGGAGCCCACGGGAGTGGAAGCACCCGACGAAGTGCTACTAATAGCAGCATTGACTTGTTTCCAAGAAATCAACAACGCAGCCATATCTAGCTGGAAATCCAGAGCCAGGCAGCCAAGAATGGCTCTGCCTAGCTCAGCCCAAGAGGCCTTGGAGAGCACATATCCTGGTCCTGTGAAAAGACCTCTGTCTTTCCCCAAAAAGTACAATTTCTGCAAGTCCGGTCCAGGCACCAGAACATTAGCTGTTTCTAAAGCTACTTCCAAAACTTGCAATGCCAAGGCATTGCATGACAAATTCGCGATCTCCATTTCAAACGGCCCTAACTACCCGGGGAGAAAACCCCCTGACAACTTACGAAACCGTATGGGCCAACCAGATGTTGTTCTCAGGTTCGAATAAACACACGGAGACAGCTGTCAGGGTTCTCCAACAGGCAGAGGCCAAAAGGGAGGAAGAAGAGAGAGCCGGCCTCTGCCCTCATTTTATTTATATGCTTTCAAAACCCACCGTGGATTGGAGGATGGGAATACCACCTCCTGCTGTCCACTGGTCAGCAATATTGTCTATCACATAGATTAGGAATTCATAACAATCTTTGCCGTTAGGTCAACAATTTGTGTTTACACAAAAGTGCGTGAGAAACTATTTCGCTGAACCAAAAACACTGCACATCTGAAGAACTGCAAAATGCAGGGCCACAATACCCCTTGTTCCTTTAAGTTAATGCTTTGTGAAATGTTTTATGTTAATTGAATGCTGCTCTAAACTTTTGCCAAAGTTCTCTGATTTTCTGAAGTTGACAGTAGTTTTTTTGTTGTTTTGACCTCTTGACAATATCTTGTCAGTATTTCTCCCGTGCATCTAACTCAGAGTACATAAAAAAACCGTAAGCAATTTTAAGTGTCTCGTCGAGCGAGTTTTGGGGTCTTACAATGGGATAATCGATCTGATACTAATTTTGTGTTCTTTACTGTGAGCATCTCTTGCTATCCAAGCATATTTGTTCAGTGGAGTTTTAAAAACCAGTGGCACCTGGCCAATGGTGGGGAGTTTCACCAGCACTGGCTGTCCTGGATAGTGAGAGAGGGGTTATGGTATCATCTGGAATGAATAAGTTGACTATTATTGTGGGAGCAGTTGGATAAGAGGCAGTGAGTCAGGGGCATCCATTAACACCCCATCGGTCATTTATTTTGGTCACTGCATCCCAAAGGCAGACTACCCATCCAAATTCATGTGGTTTGAGAAACCGTTTCAGTAGACCATTGGCCCTTTCAAATATACCATTGGCCTGAGGGTAGTAGGGGATGTGAAGTACCACTGTATACCCTCAGCCTTGGCCCAATCCTGTACCACCCTTGCAGCAAAGTGACTAGTTATCAGATTGCATTGATTTAGGTTTTGGCAAACAACTGAACCATAGCTGCAAGTTCTTAATGGTATTTTCCCCAGTTGCTCTTGAGATAGCTCCAGCTTCTGTCAATCCAGAAATTATTTCTGCTCCAACCAGTACATAAGTTTTCCCATTTGATTTCCTGAAAGGACCAATGTAATCTACTTGCCAGACATCCCATAATCCCTTTCCCTCCCTCAGGCATAGTGGAGGGTATTGTAAGGGATGTCGGTTGAACCAAGCATGGCATTCTCCACATGCTCGTTTTCTGCTTCTAACGCCAAAGGGGACAAAGGGGTGAGAGAATCCACTTGATTGTTAAACTGGTGTGATAGAGTGTCATTACCCTGGTGGGCTGCAACCCCAAATATGGAGTGGTCTTTAGCTATTCCTAAAATACCCTCCCATTTTCCCCTTTCCCAAACTGGAACACAGTTAACTTCCCAATTGATTTGCTCCCAGAAAGGAAGCCACTCCATACATCCCTTTAATGCTGAACACGAGTGAGTATAGATGTATAGGGGATGTTGATTGCATACTTTCTGGGTAATGACACTCCAAACTGCCACCAGTTCCCCAACCTGTGCACTACCCTCACCCTCTGAAATAATTCTGTCCTACTTGCCATCCACCCCAAGGGCTACTGCTTTGTATTTCTACATCTTTCCCTCCCTCCTCACCGATGCATCTGTGAACCAAAAGTTAGTTAAGTCAGAGGAATAAGGAGGGGCGGGGTTAATGACAGAGGGAGGAAGTTTAGTATGAAGAGGTTCAGGAAGGGGGTCTTGAATTTCCATGAGCTTGAGGGCTCCCTCCTCAATCTTCCTGCTTGGAGAATAGTGCTCAATTTGGGCATACCATTTCCTGACAGTTTCTTGTTGAGCAATCCCTATGGGGGGAAGGTGCTGCTAAGCACAATCTTTAGTACTCTGAATGGTCCCCTGAGCAGGATTGGTTACTGATGCAGAATTTTTTCTGCTTCCTGTAACACAATGCTGACCACAAACAACCCCTTTTCCCAATCAGAATACCTTTTTTCAGCATCTTTGAAACTCCTAGAGTATAATCCAATAGGGCGAGTATGGTGGTGGCTTGGCCTGCAGCTGTAGATGCTGCGGAGGATAGGCCAGCCACACAAGTAACCGAGGAGTCAGTGGGGCCAGGGAGCCCAGGTGTTGTATTAAGTAAAGGCTCCGAAGTCCAGGATCTCCCCCTAGATTGTGGTAAGAAGGAAGGTCTCTCCCACCCAGGCCTTGGAGTGGTATGCTCCCCCATTCAATTGGTTTATTCTTGTCAATCTATGTTCTGTATATGGTTATGTTCCAGAATGTTCTCTCTCACTCGATGCCCCATTGGCTTTGTTCCCCTGCTCCTCCCCTCGCCTACCCTTATTGGTTTGTGTGCTGCTACCCCACCTTTTCTCCTCCCCCTAACCCTAATGCGATTGGCCCTCAGTGTTCTCTCCACCCCTATTCAGTTTGGTATATAATCCTGTGTCACCCTGTAGTTAGTTCTCTCCTTCCCTGACCCTTCAAGAATAAACACCTTCTGTGGAACATCATAAGGAGAGTCCACCTCCGACTCTTTATTCCCATCTTAAGGTGTCGACTGTGCGACTGCCTGCTTAACCACCTGCGCTGGTGGAATTAGCGGGTGGAAGGCAAGGCACTGTGCCTTTCCCACTGGCTGTTGCACACTGCACCGAGGCACTGCCGGACAAGCGTGAGGCTTCTAGGAAGGTTGCGGCCACTGACCATCCAGCTGGATGAGGCCACGCCACGACAGGCGAGGGGGACCTTCAGACCCCTTTTGCCACATATGGACCGACAAGCCATGGAAAGTAAAGCCCCATTCTCCGAGGAGAGGACCTGTCAGACTCAAAGGACCCAAAACTTGATGCAAGGCAACTGTGCTCTTTAATTCCTTACAATAGCACCCTACCCCCTGTGCTGTTCTTTGTTTCCCAGGCATGCTGCAAATGTGCGAGAGACTTATGATGTACATTATACTGCAGAACTCAGGTCAAATCTATCAGGCTGGTGCTCATCCCATATTAAGCCTAATTTAAATATCATTGAAGTAAAGGAAGATTTTTTAAAAATAATTTTTATTTTATGATTTTTATTGTCTTGTGTTTTCAATTACTATCAACATTACTGAAATAGAGATGCACTGCTGTAAACTGTCTGCAAAGTGTGTATCAGTTGCCCTGAGAGTCCTGTCAATGCAGGAGGTTGCAGATGTGGCTCATGCTAGCAAGTTTCTATACCTCTCCAAAGGGATTTCATAGAAGAGATCTTCAACCACTGCAGTCAGGGAAGAAAAAGCGGTTCTGAAAGTGTAAAATGAATTTCTGATCAGGTAGTTTGCTTGGTCTGAGTGAAAACTTTTAAAATTATTTGCAAGTTTTGCTATACTACTTCTGAAAATGAAGAATAAATAGATTATCAAAGTCTCATAGGTAGCTACTGTGTGGTTTTTCAGATTGTTTGGGTTTTTTTTAAGAAAGTAATTTTCAAGATATTTTTTGAGGGTGGGTTGTTTGGAAGGAGCTAAAGTCACAAGAGAGATTGTAGTAGGAAGCAATTTGTGTACATATGTTGCATTACGTATGTGAAATTTGTTGTCCCCTTAAACTTTCATCTTCAAAGAACTTAATGACTTTTACATTATAAGAAATGCATTTGTCTTCTAAGGCATGATGGAGGGGAATTTAAATATTATTTTCTTCTGATTCATATGATTCTGATTTTTTATTTTGATACATGTGAAGATGAAATAGGTTAAGGTCAATCAGTTAACTTTTTTTAAAGAAGGCAAAGAAAAGCTATTGTGGTGTTTTGGATTTTTTAAATGTATTTCTTTACTGTTCCTGTGAAAATATTTGATATTTTTCTGAGAGGAGCAAAGGTTGTATTATTTTACTTGTACATGACTTTTCTGACATCCTAGTCCCAGGCAAGCACTAAATCATCAGTGTGCTTCACAGTTTTCAATTATTCATTCAGCTTCTAAAAGCAGTAACAACAAACCCAAACAAACAAAATAAAAATAAATTGAAATTTAATATTGCAATTACAAAAAAAAACACCCCAAACATGGCACCCTATACAGGAATGTTACTCTAACACAAAAAGGTGAGTAGTGAGATTGAAATGAGCAAAGTAAAAAACAATTATCACTGAAGTGAGATTGATGCCAGAGATTTTTGCTTTTATATTTTCCATATATTTGTAGCTCTGTAGCCTTTTATTGTATAACTATATAGATTCTTAGCTAGTATTTTTCCTACCCTGTTAGATAGAGATAAAAAATACATTCTTAAGACCCTACCATAATTTTGCTCCTTTGGCAACCAAGGACCCCATGTCTCACCACAAAGCACATTCCTAAGACCCTATCATTCTCCCTCCTTTGGGAACCAAGGACGTTTCGCTGTCCCATGTCTCATGAAGTATAAACAAAAATAGAGCTAGAGAAAAGGGGGGCCTCAGTGGGAGGCCGAACCAAGGGGTACTAAATGACTTAATTAACTGGACCTCTAATTGGAAGGTTGGGGTCGATTATGCAAATTTTCTAAACTTATAAAAGCTTCGAAGTCTTGTATTATGGGTGCATTTTTGGGTATGCATTTTGTGTGCATTTTCACCATAAATGTACCTGAAGGACCTTCATTAAACAGTAACTGCTTTTATCAATTTAATATTGTTTGGCTTCTGATTTTAGGTGGCTGAAAAAGACATCACTCCCATGGGCAAACAGTCCTCCCAAAACTGCTGCAGCGTGGGTCACTCTTCCACGGGGTGCAGTTCTTCAAGGACAGGCTGCTCCGGCCTGGGAGCATGGCCCCTCTCTCCACAGATCTCTCACAGGATCACAGCCTCCTCTAGGCATCCACCCGCTCCGATGTGGGCTCTTTCTCCACGGGCTGCAGGTGGATCTCTGCATCCCCGTGGACCTCCATGGGCTGCAGGGGGACAGCTGCTTCACCATGGTTCTCACCACAGCCTGCAGAGGAATCTTGGCTTTGGCACCTGGAGCACCTCCTCCCCCTCCTTCTTCACTGACCTTGGTGTATGAATGTTGTTCTCCTCACATATTCTGACTCCTACACTGGCTGGAATTAAAACTGCCCTACAACTTTTGTTTTGATTTCTTCTTAAATATATTATCACAGAGGCATTACCACCATTTCTAATAGACCCAGCCTTGGCCAGCGGCATGTCCATCTGTGTTGGGGGTTAGGTTTTTTCAGGGAATTTCTTCCCATTTGTTGTCAGGGAGATGGTCAATAGACATCAATCAAGAGACAAAAGAGGTAGCCGAGTGTCTTGACATACCGTTGAAATGGTTCTGGGGGGGAACAAGGTTTTTTTTGGCAGTTTCTTAACTGGAGGTGGTCAGTCTTTGTCAGGTTTGGAGGGGAGATGGTTGTGGTGTTTGGTGCTGGACTTCTACGCAGAGGGCTCAGCACTGCTGTGGAGTTCTCCTGGCTGCCTATTGGTAAGCCTGCTGCTTGCAGGAGCCGATGGTGGACTGGGACTTTTTCAGCACCCACCCTCACCAGAAGAGACCCTCACCATCTGCGTGGGTGTTTCAGGGGAAAACCGGGCCCTCACCTCCTCCCTCTCTCTGGAGAGAGCACCTCCCAGCTGCTGACTGGAACCTCAGTTGCTGCCATGGCCAGGATACTGATGCCTAAAATTGGGAGTACCTGAAACAGAGACTGAACAAGTTAGTGGATAAAGGTATGAATTTATTGAAGGCCTTCGAGTGGTACACCTCTGGTGCAGAGGCTGGCCGAGGCTAGGCTAGACCAAGATGGACCCCGATCACGAGTTTTYSCCCCCAGAYATAGGYTTGGTACATTTGCWTATCAGAAGTTARTTGTCCAATTACAGWTYCAGGTAATGAAGTAATATTCCCCCATTCACYCCCTCCCAATTCACTTTTGTTTATACTTAGGCCTAGGATAGTGACCTTGTTTTCCAGGCGTAGAAGGAATGCTTTGTCTAACCAGAATGTGAAGAGCTTACTTAGCACATAATATGGAGTTCAGAATTACACACTAGTACAGTGCAGGATTAGAAAAATCCAGAAGTTAATCCTTAAGGCATCATATCCCCCCTTTTAGAGATTCAACAAGGCCTTAACCTTGTTGAGTCTCTATACTACACTAAATATCCCCTAGTGGTATGCTATTTAACAGCAGTAAATATCTAATAATAGTAAATATCTAATAACAATAACTACCTAATAACAGTAAATATAACTATCTAATAATAATAATAATGTTTAATTGGCCATCATGTAGACAAGAATTATGGATATAACTGCTATGAACAGTTCTTTGCGCACAGAAGAATCATTTAAGTCACGTCGTCACTCGCATCGGCCTCTGTTTTTCCAGTTGTTTCAGGAGCAGAAGCCTTCTTAACTCTGGAGTAGTGAACCCAAGGTCCTTTGCCAGCGACTTTGACTGCAGTGAGGGTAGTCAGCAGGACTTGGAATGGTCCTTTCCCTTTGCTTGTACAGGATCACTGTCCCACCATCTGACATAGACCCAGTCTCCAGGTTGGAAGGGATGTGCAGGTGTGTCCAACACAATGTAATTCTGGAGCTTCTGCAATGTGGAACTTAAAGCCATTAGATATCTCCGTAAATCAAGTTTCCCTCTCATATGAATATCACTGGGACTATGCGGAGTCTGATAAGGCCTGCCATACAATATCTCATAGGGACTGATGTTATCCCTCCGCCTTGGCTGTATGCGGATTCTTAGTAAGGCTATAGGCAAGGCCTGAACCCATGTCATGGATGTCTCTTGACAAATTTTGCTAATCTGTGTTTTAAGGGTTCCATTCATATGTTCAACTTTACCATTTGCTTGAGGTCTGTAAGATGTGTGTAGATCCCAAGTAATTCCCAGAATTCGCCTAACCTCCCCAACCACTGTCGCGATGAGGTGAGGTTCGTGGTCTGATGACATTCCCAATGGAACCCCACACCTTGGAATTATATGATTAAGCAGAACCTTCACCACCTCTTTAGCTGTGTTAGTACGACAGGGATAAGCTTCAGGCCAATTACTAAATGTGTCCACTAATACCAGTATGTACCTGTGATCTGCCTGATCATACTTTGGAGTGAACCCTGACAGGTCAATCTCTTTTTGTGGTATTACTGCGAGAATGCCTTTTTCTTCAATTCCTCTTGCTGCTTTATCAGCAAAGCGATTTCCCAATTCAGGAGTGGTTTTCCCTTTTTGATGACCCCTACAATGCATGATAGCTGCTTCTGTAGGTTTTCTGATGCTCTCCAAGAGGGCAAGGATCTGTTCAGCATGTTTGATTCTATTACCTTGAGTGGTCAGCAGTCCTATTTTCTTCCAGATGGCTCTGTGGACATACACAACATTAAATGCATATTCAGAATTAGCACATATTTTTACCTTCTTTCCTTTGCTCAGTTTCAAAGCTCTCGTCAGTGCAATCAGTTCAACTTTCTGCAATGATACGTTACCTCTCATGGAGCTGCTTCCATTTGTGTATAGCTTCCAGTCTGGATTTTTCTAGAGGCACGTCCTTCAGGTCTGGTCTGCTGGAATAGGCTTCTTCTGTGGTCTGTAAACAGTCACACTCAGACACATTATTGGTTAGCGTCGAGGATAGAAGGACAACAGATGTTGTTTTCAGAGTAATATCACCCTGTTTCAATAACATGGCATGGGGTTTGTGTTGTTGATGTTCACTGAGGCTTTCAAGCCCCATACAAACCACTGCTTCCTTGGCAATTTGTGCTTTTTCATACAGTCCCAAAAAATTCAATGAACGTACAGTCAGTCGAATGCAGTTGTTAGATGTGGCCATTCTTGGCTGCTGGTTTCTCTGCTGCCTTCTCCAGTTCACCAATTCTTTTTTCAGCTGATTTCTGAATATAGTTGGGCTATTCTTAAAATCTTGGGGTAGAACCGTCCAAATAAGCTGTGTTTTCGTCCCTGGCTCAGGGTTTTCCCACTCAAAAGCAAAAAGCTCTTTTTTATGGATAGGAAAGCAGAAAGAGGCATAAATTTTGACAAAAATTATAACTTGTACACCCTTTCCCTTTTAAAATCTAATTTCTGCTTCCAGTTTCTCCAGTCTGAATTTTAAAAGTTTTGTTTTGCTTATCCGTATGATACCAACTACTTCCAAAGTGCCCATTAAGACAGATCTAATGTGCCTTAAAAAAGCTAAATTAATTCTGCCGGGCCAGGCAACTGGCCCATGGCTGGACCCCACCTTCCCCTCTCGAGTGACTGAGAGAGAAGCAGACAAGATAACCCCGTTTCCGGGGTGAGTGCATGCGGCGGTGCGGGAACAGCCATGTGTGTCGGCCCTGCTCCGGGGCTGCGGGATTGCAGCACGGCTGTGGCGTGGCCATGCCGCCTCCGCCTCTGCCCCCACACTGGGGAACAGCAGCCGTGCCAAGAGCCATGGACCCACTGCTCCGGACTCCGTTGTCATGGAAACTGAAGCTCTTTGGGGCTTCACAGCCCCCTTCCTGCTCCAGCACAGCAGCGGCTCCAGCAGCAGCAGCGGGCACTGGGACACGCCTTCCTCCCCCCCTTTCATGCCCGGAGAGGAGGCTCTGCCTTTCGGCTCCACCTCTAGGGGCGGCGCCCTCAGCTGCAGGCCCCTCCGCAGGGGCAGTTCCATTGGGGACATTCCCCTGCCCCCCAACTCCGTCCTCAAGGGCGGGACGGTCGGGTACTGGGAGGCACTCCTCCCTCCCCTTTCCATTCCCGGGAGTGGAGGCAGGCGGGGGCTCGGCTGTGTCGGGCGATAGCAATGGGGACACGCCACCTGCCCCCTCTGCCACCCTGTGCCGCACGGCCAGCTGCACTGGGGGTAAGACCGCTCCCGCTCCAGCCCCGGCCGCGCCGGGGGGCGGTGACTGGGGCAGTGCTTGGGATCCTCCTCCTGCTGTGGGCTGTGCCGCCCCTAATGGCAGGAGTAACGGTGACCGACATGCGGGGACGACTGCCAGTGAGGCAGGGGGAGGAGCCGGAGAGAGCAGCTCAGGCAGCCGCCTGAACCACACCTCCACCTCCCCCTTTCCTCACCCCTCACCGTGTGTGGGCGGTGGCGGCAGCGGGGCTACAGGCGGCCCATGCCTTAGAGCAGGGACAGGGACCAACATATCCATCTCCATCTCCTCCCTGCAACCACTCCCCGAATCTAATGTTGGCTGTCTCTTCTCCTGTTTTTTTCCGTTCCTTCTTAGAAGCAATATACCTTTTCTTAGGTTCCCACAGCTTTTCGTCCTGTGCTACAGCTATGAAAAGCCTCAAATAATCTAATTCCTAAAACCGTCGTTCTTCACGCAAACAGGAGGCCAGATTCGATATCAGTTCATTATCAAAACTTCCTAACTGTGGCCATCTCTGATTGTTGTTTAGGTTATAGGTTGGCCACATTCGTAGTGATAACCTAACAAGTTCCTTTTTTGTATAGGGTTGGTGTTCACCCACCAGCTTTTCCCAGTTTCCTAACACTATATCCAATGGACAATCTTTAGGTATTTGGGCATTATCTATGAGAGAAGAATTATTACCTATGGTCTTATCTTATAAGCAGAAAAATCACAGAAATCAAGCAAAAATCTAATAGAGAGAAAAAGAACAAGAAGGGTGGTTCGAACCTGTGAAGCTGGAGCCAGCGGGAGGCAGTCCAAATTACTGCGACACCGCTGGATCCAAGCCAAATCACAAATACTGCAGTACAAAGCTTTTCACAAAGCTAACAACGAACAGAGAGGGAACTAGCAAGTTAGGACCCCTTGGACCCTTCCCAGGGTCCCAAACGAACAGAAGGGCAACTAACAAAGCAAGCTAGACCCTCTTGGACCCTTCCTAGGGTCCCAAACTATAAGAGATCTCTTAGCACCCTACCCGGGTGTCAAAACAAAACAAAAATAACAAAAATTCCACTTTCATCCACTCACGTGTCCCTGGTCCCTGTGTTGAAGAGGGTTGAAGAGGGGTTCTTGGGCTCTGGTCCCGCTGGACTGCAGCTTCAGCCTGCCTTTGCCGGTGAGGGGGGGCGGGAGCTGGATGTCCAGGGGGGATGTCCAGGGGGGTGTCCAGGGGGGTTTCCAGACACCTCTTGTCCCTTCTGGAGGTGCCAATACTGATGCCTAAAATTGGGAGTACCTGAAACAGAGACTGAACAAAGTTAGTGRATAAARGTATGAATTTATTGAAGGCCTTCGAGTGGTACACCTCTGGTGCAGAGSCTKGCCGARGCTAGGCTAGACCAAGATGGACCCCGATCACGAGTTTTCCCCCCCAGATATAGGTTTGGTACATTTGCATATCAGAAGTTAGTTGTCCAATTACAGATCCAGGTAATGAAGTAATATTCCCCCATTCACTCCCTCCCAATTCACTTTTGTTTATACTTAGGCCTAGTATAGTGACCTTGTTTTCCAGGCCTAGAAGGAATATTTTGTCTAACCAGAATGTGAAGAGCTTACTTAGCACATAATATGGAGTTCAGAATTACACACTAGTACAGTGCAGGATTAGAAAAATCCAAAAGCTAATCCTTAAGGCATCAATACCACACCAGACACGTGAGAGCCCAGGGAAAATCGAACCCCCTCCTCGACCTTCTCTCTCTCTGAGGCCACCATTACCCTCTGGGCAGGCTCAGGGCTCACATCGGTGCGCCCTCTGAAGCTGCTTGAACCAACAGCACCCTCTGAAGCTGCGGGGGAGTCACTGCAGACACTGCCTCAACACAAGCCAACAGCACCCCCTGCCGGTTGTGGTCATAACTACACCAAAGGGGAAATTACTTAATGGGTGGGAAAAGGCTGTTATTGGGTTTTCCATTGTTGTTTGTCTGTCTTGTTATAAATATATATTCTAGTAAAGAGTAGTTGTTCCTTTCCCCAAATGCCTGAAAGCCCCATAATTTCAAAGTTATAATAATTTGGAGGGAGGGGGTAATCTTTTCCATTCCAGGAAGGTTCCCACATTCCTTGGCAGACACCTGTCTTTTAAACCAAAACCATGTGTGATTAAATTAAAAAAAAAAAAAAAGAGGATTTTGTTTGCAGAAACATGTAGATCTATTTTTTGGTAGTTAAAGCTCATGCTTTTTTTGTCTAAACTCACTTTGAATTTCAGTTTTGCGTGAGTGTGAATAAGAAACAGATCAAAACTGCTATCTGGCAGATTACTTGTGTTGAAATCTTAAATCATTCCAGTTTTGGAAACTGTAGTGAACCTTGGTGCTTGTCACAAAAAATGAACTCAGAAGAGCTTTTATAGAAATTTCTCCCAACTCTTTAATATCTTTATCTTTTTATTTCTTGTGGTTTCTACTGTGGTTTACCAACTGCTCTGAATGCTTTCCAGTTATACTCCCTCTCTCTGTTACCAGATGATAAATTGTCTACACCTGGTGAGCTCACACAATGCTTGTTCTCCAAAAACTACTGGCCTATGGAACTGCACAATGCCCATTGTGTAAGAAGGAGAACCGGAAGTTCACCAGCCCCAGTGCCCTGCCAACTCAGGCAGGTCGACTGGAACACTGGGGTCTACGACCACCAGGGACGACCAGAGAGACCCTCAGGACAGAAGAACGCATGTGTAAAGGGGAGGGAAAATATGCTAATGATTTTGGGGAAATGATTATCATATGTATGTTTATTCTGGGACAATCGATGAATATGAATGTAAATTACAGTTTATAAACAGAAACTTTCCTATACTCAGCATGCATGACTTTAGGAGGAGCTATTGCCCTGTGCATCTGGCTGAATAAAGAATGCCTGCTTCTTAATGCTACATTGGTGTTAAGGAGTTTTTTATTTTACCGAATTTTTGGTAACATCTCCACTGAAGCTTTCCCTTACTTATGGTATTAGTAGTCTGGTGCCTAGGAGAGTTATTTTCCCTTTTCATACTCCCTTTGTCCTGCCTAGTTTCATCATCTACTCCCCCACTGTTCTCCATATTAAACCATGTAAACCACATGTCCATATCTGTATTGCTAGGGTGGCCTTAGACTAAGTAATATCCTGTTTTATTTTTAAATGTAAGCTGAAAAACTGAAGTGGGAATTAAGTTTGATTTATGTGTTGAGTGTACCCCACCAACCAGTCTGTGAAGGAATTTATCATGTGAAAAAGATGTAGATAGCCTTTTTTGAACTGAGGGTTATTCTTTGTTGAATTCCTTCAGTTCTTGGCATGCTGACACCAACTCAGAATACATCAGAGTTGCATTGCAGATATTTCAATATCAAGCTCCTAAACCAGTAGATAATATTGTATTGGATCATTTTTACTTTACAACTAGTGTCCTCATCTGTACCTATAAAAGTTGCATATCAACATTTAAGCCCAGGATTGTCTGCACCACACAGGACTTGCAAAGTGGCAAAGGACTTGGTTTGTTGAGTATATTTGCTTGGGAAAAGCAAGGTGGGGTTTGTATGTATGAGGGTGTATGTGTATGAGAAGATAATATATCTAGTTTTCTTGATGCCTATTTCAATAATCTTTTCAAGCATTCAATTGAGGGAATCTTAATGCAATCCAACACAAAGCATCTAAATTAAGGTCATAGAGAAGGGCATTTCATAACTTTGAAGGGCTTAACTTTGCAAGTTCAATTATCTTCTAATTTGCTATTGTATGACATTTACCTAACAAAAATAAAAATACAAAACAAGCATAAAACCAGCCTTGCTCCCCCAAATTAAATTAGACTGTACCACATTGACACCTGTGTCATTTTGTCAAGTTTAGTCATTAAAGGTACAGCCAGCCTTCATATGGACTAATAAAATAACTAGTCATGAAGCAGAGGATTATTTTCATCCCTGTAAGAAGTCATACACACATTTTCCTCATTCCTTCCCCACAAAGGATGAATGTACAGCTATTGGTCAATTCTGGAAGGAAATCACTGCTTAAAACAAGTTTTCTTTTGCCCCCATCCCTATGGTTACAGCCTGTCTGCTTTTATCTTTGTCCACCAGTCTTATTTCCATCTTCCCCATTACTGTTTCTGGCAGTTTTGTCCAGAAAATTGTCATCAGCTTCATCAGGATTTAATTAAGTTCTCTTATCTTCTGGTAATTGTACCACTCTGCTTTACATGCTTATTTTCTTTCTAACCTCATCATCACCTTCAGAGTTGGAATTCTTACTTCTCTATCCAAATGTGGGTAGAAGGGAGAAACATCATAGAATGACTTCCAGGTCCCTATGTGTGAGATTGCTGTTTTTAATCGTGGGTCCATGGTGCTTTAAGGGTATGGGAATTTAGCAAAAAATAAACCCCCTTGCATTCCAGCTGGTCCTCAGAGATCAGAGGGGCTGGGTGCAGCTGAGCTTTATTTCTGATTATAGCCAATTCAGCACTATAAGTCTGGTTGAGTTCAAAAGAAGAACTTGCATGAGCACAGATGCACAAATAATGCAATTTACCAATCCATTACTATAGGTCTGGTTGCATTCAATGAGGACTTTGCATGATTCACGAATAGTGCAGATTATTGAAGCAACAGGAAAGCATGCTCAGGATTGCCATGATAAATGCGCTAACTACAGCGTGTTAATATGTGTCGCAACAAAAAGTATAAGAGATCTAATAGCCCTATATATATATACACACCTGTGTCTGCTCCATTGCAGTTGGAGGTGCAAAGCTCACCTAAAAATGTCCCTTTAGGAGAGGAGGAGAGACAGAGTCTGTTGACTGATCCTGAACAGGCAGAGGTGTTTTCCCCCTCTAACTTTCTGCCCTGAAGCCCCCCTTTCATACTATAAATTTTGGCCTGCCCCAATGGGATGGAACAATCTCATGTTAGAGGTGGGGTTTGGTGACTTTGGTCATACATGCATTATGCATCCCATGTTCTTCATTTGCATCCTAAGSGGTGTGTAAGTTAATATGTTAATGTGGTTTAACGACAGTCTCAGTTACTTTTGGTCAGAATTTATAGTTGACAAAAGAGGTAGAATAAGCACTTTGGTCCTCCTCCACATACTGAGTTGGCAGTGAAGGCTCTGTGACCTTCATCAGAGGGTCTTCGAGTGCATCCTTATCTCCTTAAGGAATCAGATTTATAACAAGGCTGGTTTTTCATGGGGGAGGGATTGTGGCTAATGGCTGATATAGAGGCACAAGTGCTCTTCTGATCCTCACTGAAACAACATCAGGCTGTGAGACCTCTGCTTTGCTCCAGACATCCTTCAGTTGTTAGGCCTCGTTCAAGCCAAGAGCAAGATAAGCAAGAGGCCCAGCTCATGTTTTTCTCAACCAGCCTCATAAATTCTTCACCATCTTAAAGCAATATTGTAGAATTCTGACCATTTTTGACAAGAGTTTACAACGAAAGTGCCTAATACCTTTTGAAGAGGACCAAGAGCTTTGAGTAAAATTCATATATGTGAAGACAGCCAGAATAAGCCATTGTAATTCTCAAAGTAGTTATATGATATTCCTTTGGCCCATATTTGGTATATGAGTGAATTCCATTCTTAAAAATTCTCAAGACACAGCAAATAATAACTAACAAAAAATGCATCCCATTTGTACTAACAAATGAAGAGATCATTCATCTCTGGGAGCTCATGTATATGGACTATTTAAATTGTCTTAACTTGACATTATAAGAAATACCATTCTTAATTTTTTTGGCATTTCATTATTTTAGTTCTCCTATATAAATGAATTCTGAAAGTAGAGATTGCTATCAAAGATCTTATCTGGCAATGAAGAGAGAACGGAAAAAAAGCTGCCTATGTAAATTGCAAGCTCTAATCTAAATGTTTCATTTGATTGTGAACAAGTTGTTAATGTTTTCCTTAAAAGGGACTTTGTGCTGAAGACATATAGGATGTTGCATTACAGTCTCAATCTGAGCTGGCTTCCAATCTTACTCATTCTCTGCCTACTTATGGAGAAATGTATCATTTAGATATTCATATTCAAATCAATCTAGGATAATAAAATGCTTTCAAATAGCTTTGATAGAAGTGCTTGAAAACAAGGAAAGTACTTTATTTGAATAGTCTAGAAAAATGTGCATGCAGAAGGATCTGGTGATAAATCATGTGAAGTGAGAGGGTTGTGGAGTCATTAATCTCAGGGGTTCTAAGTGTAACTGGATCCTCATTTTCTCTCTGACTCCAATTCATAAAGTAAGCAGCTGCCTTTTCTTTGTTATGCTGGCAACTAAAAATTCAGGTTTTAGCACTTCAATTTCCCTTCTCTGAAGGAGGAGATTATATTGAAATATCCACTGTATTCAATATATTTTTTCCCTTTGTCATAGGTTAGCCTGGAGAAATTCCAGACCACTACGATATTGTATTCTTAAGAGGAGAACAAAAGAACTACATGGCAAAAACAGGCTCCAAAGCTTAAAATAACAAAATATATTTATTACCTAACAAGCTACAGGTAAAAAGAATAATGATAATAAAGATATTAAGGCAATACATACAGATACATTTCCCTTCTCCCAAAAAACACCATCTCATCTTCTACCGAACATGCAAAGAGAAAAACAAAAACCATGGGATTTTTAAGAGTCCTTCTTGATACATAGAAGCAGATTTCTTCTGTTGTAACTTCCATCACAAACAGCAGCCCCACCCGAAAAGCTGCTGCAGTGAAAAAACAATTCCTCTCCCACAAAACTCTCACAGTCTGTGGATTCGTTAGTCCGGTGGGATAATTTTAAGGATGTGAATAATTCCAGCCTATTAATAATATTAATAAAGAGTCCTCTTCTTCAATCCCCAAACAATCTCAGCGTGTGCCCATGTTATAAATGAATTTGCAGGCTGAAATTTTAGTAGTGTAATATTGAATATTTATTAGTAGAACAAAGGCAAACAGCGCTGGGCTCATAGCAATATTTTCCAGAGGCGTGCTCCATTCATTTTACTGTGATCTTAAGTACATTCTTAAACTGTTACATATTCATTAAGCCCAAAAGGTAATTTACACTTCACTCAACTTCCCCCTCCCCGGTTCTTGCCCTCTTCCGCTGCCTTGGGTCCTCTGGATTACTTCAGAATTGAAAGGCAGTCATCTCCCTCCGGTATAACTTAATTTGTAGCTGACAGTTTTTCGGGGAGGTGTGAGCTTTCGATGAGATAACAGACTTCCTGAGATGCTTGTGAGGTCTGGTGAGATAACAGACTTCTAGACTTCCTGGGATGCATGCAGTTTATCTTTTTTGTTGTCTTGAATTGTCCTGATCTCTGGCTCTGTAGTTTATTAGCTTAAAGACATTTATTACCACGTATCCATTACAACTATTTCAAAGTTACAATTCACTCTAGTTTTGTTTCTACTTAACTATATTTTACCTTAACACTATTTCTACATAGTACATTATCACTGGTAAATGTTAAATTCATATATGCGAAAGCCAACATTATCATTCACTCATTTATCACACCCGTCATAAGCAAATTTCTTTTCAGGCTATAAGTGGATATTCATCATCTCCCCAACGTTCTATTAGAATGAATTATAAAAGAACAGTTTTGTTACATTTAAAGCTCACCAAAGCTCGCAGAAGAAAAGTCTCAGCTGTACATTTGACGTATCATTCTCCCCCTCTGACTCCAGTGCCACCATGGTAGGTTCCCGGCCATGCGGCCGCCGCCACCATTTTGTCTTCTTTCTGCGCGATCGAACCTTCCCTCTTTGGCTTGGAACAAGGACTAGCATCTGCAGTATATACCTGGAGAATTGGTCTTATTCGGATTCCTCACCGTGCCTCCCATTATCGGCTGTGTGATGGTTTCTGATCAGTTCAGAGTAAGCAACAGCCGAGCCGCGTGGGGAGCGCAGGGAGCCCCGTTGGAATTGGAACCACACCGCGCGGCCCCAGGGGCTGCGTGGTCCGGGGTGCAAGCTGCTCGCAGCAATTTCATGGCTGCTCGTAGCAATTTCATGGCTGCTCGTGGCTGCTAAAAATCGGCAGCCCACTTGGCTTTAGGATGCTGCTGGCTGGGCAGCAGCAGCTCCCGGCATGGAGCCCCGGGAGGGGGCCCTGCCACCCCTACTGCAGGGGAGCCTAAGATGGCTGACTTCCGCCGCCTCTTCCGCCTTCTTCTTCCTCAATATGCAAAATTCACAGAAGCGCATCATTGGTCCACCCACCTGTCTATCAACTCTAAGCTCTTAGCCAATAAGAACACGTTAAACCCATAACACCCTTATCCACCTTGCCCCTACTAGATATATGCCAAGCAGATCTGCAATGTCTGCACAGAACAGTTGGATTTTTTATTTTTTTTTAAACAGCCTGGAACAGAATCACAGAATCACAGAATGGACTAGGTTGGAAAAGAACTTTGATATCATCAAGTCCAACCTATGACCTACCATCTCCTCATTAACTAAACCATGGCACTGAGTGCCACATCCAGTCTTTTTCTAAACATGTCCAGGGACGGTGACTCCACCACCTCCCTGGGCAGTCGATTCCAGTGCCCAATCACTCTTTCAGTGAAGAATTTTTTTCTGATGTCTAACCTAAACTTCCCCTGGCGCAGCTTAAGGCTGCGTCCTCTTGTTGCCAGTGGTTGCCTGGGAGAAGAGACCGACCCCCACCTTGCTACAACCTCCTTTCAGGTAGTTGTGGAGAGAGATAAGGTCTCCCCTAAACCTCCTTTTTTCCAGGCTAAACAGCCCCAGTTCCCTCAGCCATTCTTCATAGGGCATGTGTTCCAGGCCCTTCACCAGCCTTGTTGGCCTCCTCTGGACACGTTCGAGCATCTCAACATCTCAATGTCCTTCTTAAAATAAGGGGCCCACAACTGGACACAGTACTCAAGGTGAGGCCTCACCAGTGCCAAGTACAGGAAAAGAATCACTTCCCTGGTCCTGCTGGCCACACTATTCCTGATTGTTAGTCACATTGTTAGTCTTACTCAGTTTCTTGCCTAATAAAGGAGGAAATAAAACTTTGCAACAGTATTAGAATAGTAACATAAAAAAGCAGGTCCTTTATTGAAAGCCTTCAAGCTGCATAATATGGCTATATGCACACGTGATACAGGACTTAAACAATTTTATAAGTTTAACAAATTAGCATACTTAACAAATATTGTCCAATTTAAAGAGCAGTCAATTAAGGAATCTGCCCCCTGGGTTCTGCCCCATTGGAATTGGTCCAAGCACTTCTTGTTACGAATGGAATATGTGGGTTAAATCAGTTCCTGCCTTTTGCCCAGGCCCCTGGCAGCAGGCAGTCACGTTATTGAGGATGGCCAGCACTCCAAGACCCACTTTCATTCATTAGTTCTTTAATAATGGCTGATTTGGTCTATTATAGAATGAATTATTTATTAATAGACACAAAATTAACAGACATAAGACTTAAAACAGACTATTACTACACAGGGATAAAACAAAAGGGATATTAAACACTGTGCCACTGTCAGTAATAGGTTTGAATATACCAATTGATAACTACACAGGGTAACCAGAGATTCAATAAACACTGTGCCACCGTCAGTAATAGGCTCAAATATGCCAGTTGCTAACTACACGGGGTAAGAAGAGATTTCACTAGTGAGTTATAATATGAATATACAGTGCACGATATAGATCAATACAATGATTAGTCAAGGAATCGTACAGTTTAGAAGCTCATATGACTTACCAAATGTGAATGGTATGGTGTGCTGAGGCTTCTTTCACTCAGCTTCCAGAAGAGAAGAATTACTCAAAGCCACTGTCCCAGCTTGAGGGGTCCAAATCCTCTCACACTTTGAGGTGTATAGAGGATTTTTTCCAACTTGTGTGTGTCAGAGTGAATCTTTTATACCTTGTAAAGTATGGTGTCTATGAGCCATAAAAATACCAGCATAACCTCTCTCTTTATAGCAGTTGTCCACTGTCATATCACCCTGGCGTCTATGCGTCTGCGAGGCCATGGAAAAGGGAGAGRTCTTTCTGGTTTATGAAAAAGAGCAGATAACCTTCTTGACCTGGGGACTGTCTTGCCACACTTCTTTGCCCTATTTCTTGTTGAGTCTTCTAAGATTCTGGTTACAAAATCAAAATGTTCTCTTCTTGACAGTAAGACCAAACAGTATTTCAGGAATGTGTTAGAAGGTTAGCTTATTGTTCTAAAATCTAAGAGAAAGGGTAGGAAAAGTACCAGTACTAGCTAGGAGCTATATAGCTATGCAATAGTAGTCTACAGATATACTATTATATGAAGAATGTAAAAAAGCAAAAATCTTAAGGTGTCATTCCCCCCTTTAGAGACATGACAAAATTTCATCTTTTCTAGTCTCTACCATCCATATTTAACACGAAACCATAAAGATGACCAGAAACTATGCCATTGAATCAAACAGTAAGCTATCATGCAGAAACTAAATATAAATATAACTATTAAGAACAGTTGTTTAAACCAGGTCCAGTTTGGTAACCATGAAGTGAGTATATGGAAGACATTTTCAAAGTCCAATGAGTCATTTTCGAGAGTTACCTTGATGCCAAAGGGATTTTTGCTTTTATACTTTTTATATATTAGTAGCCCTGTAGCCCAGTAGCCCCATAGCCTTTAACCGTACTTCTAATTGGGAGATTTTGGTCAATGATGTTAATTTGCTAAACTTATAAAAGTGTCGGAGTCCATTGGGGGGGTGGTAGGGTATGGTATGGGACGGGGACTACGGTGATCATTGTGTGGTGCGCATTTTGTACCCTTGGAGGACCTCCAAATAAAGGTGACTGCTTTCCTTATCCTCTTAACATCGTCCAGCTTCTGATTTTAGGTAGAAAAAGGCAAAAACCTGGTGTAAAATTTGAGTTTGTTTCCAAATTTCAGCCAAATCTTTATTAATTCTTCCACTTTGATCTATATAAGAACGTCTTGGGGATTGTTATCCCATATTCAGGTTGTGCCCAAAATTGCTACAGTTTCTCTTTCTTCCCCTGATGCCAGGGGATTTTTTTGCTTTTCTAGCTTTATATATATTAGAATGTAATGTTAGAATACTAGAACTCCTGTAACTTTCCACTGAAACTCATAGATAATGCACCCTGTTCTAGACAAAATAGACCCAGTTATCATCCTTAAGCATTCCAGAGTTGGACATATCACTTTATGATGACCAAAAAACAAAGTTATAGAACTACCAGAGACCTCCAATAGAAACCTGCTGCGAGGAATAGTCTCATTAATTCTGCTTTTCATTGGAGAATATCTATAAACTATGTTAATCTGCTAAAACCCTAAAATAGTAGAAGCTTGAGCACACGGGATATCTTTTTATACCCTTTCTCTACCTTCTATTCTTCTTTTATTTTGCCTTTTAACTTAGACTTGCTTTGTGCCACCCACAGGGATTGGGCCCATTCCCTGCGATCGCAGCTGGTCCCAGAGGTACTTCCGGGAAAAAGTTTTTGCTTTCTCCGTACCTCGAATAAAGATTTTTACTTCTTCTTACCCTCATATTCAGCCTCGGCCTCTGCTTTTCAAACGGATAAGGCATTGCCCCCTCCCCCTTCCTGCTTCAGGGGTATTGCAATACTTGGGAGCCTGGCCCGGGATCCTGGTGGGGGCAGGGCTGGGGGTTGCTCTCTCTTCCAGTTTGGGATCAGAGCAGAGTGGTTGCTTGTGCGGAGGTTTGTGTGTATCGAGCTGGGGCTACTGCTACATTGTAAAATAGCAGTCTCTTGGCTGGGGATGAGTCAGTCTGCCCACTTGGGAAAAGAGAACGGTTGTGCATTTTGCAGGGAGCATTTGGCTACTTTGCTACACTGTAGCTCAGTTCGCCGGCTTGGGTCAGCCCACTCAATGTTTTTTTTTTCTGCTGCCGCAGCTGCTCCTCTGCTGAGATCCAGGACCAGGGCTGCTCCCCACTGGCCCCCGTCTGCCGTGTGTTTCCGCAACTACCCCATGTGTTGGGCTCTGAGACTACAATCTGCTGTGGTTTCTGCATGAGGGAAGCCACCTCCCCTCCTTCCCCCGTGCCCAAGCCGCCATTTGCCACATGGAGAGTTTGCCGCACTAACTCCACAGTGCCCCCTGTAGCCGCAGAGGAACTATCACACCCGCCCTGCCTTTCAGGGGCCTGCCAGCACCCCCTGCCGGCTGCAAGAGAGTCACTATAACCATCGCCTCTTTGGGGCCTTCAAGCGCCCTCTGTCAGTTGTGGTCATAACTACACCAAAAAGGGACATTGCTCAACAGGTGAGAAAATGGCTGTTATTGGGTTTTCTGTTTTCTTATTGTTGCTGTTTGTCTGTCTTGTTATATATATCTCCCGGTAAAGAACTGTTATTCCTTTTCCCATATCTTTTCCTGAAAGCCCCATAATTTCAAGGTTATAATAATTTGGAGGGGGGGTAATCTTTTCCATTCCAGGAAGGTTCCTGCCTTCCTTGGCAGACACCTGTCTTTTAAACCAGGACAGTTCTTGGTGCCCAATGTGAGGCACAAGGGCATTGAGAAGAAAGGGTGAAAAAAGGAATAACAGTTCTTGGGTGACCTATTTGTGCATTAGGTAAAGGAACCTCACTAGGCAGCACCATGTGGCCCAGCTTACTCCGGTTCATCCAGCAGATGATTGTAGGTACATTTAATTTAATGCTTGTAAACCTCTTTTGGTATGTGTTCATGTGGTTATCTAACACTGATGGCCTAAGGTCCTATCTTTGGGAAGCCATTATTAATGGTACCTATTTTGAAGAAGAAATGCAGGGGCGTCTTGTGTCCCAACCCTTTGCCCACTTTTTAAGGTCTACCATAACAGCTGTTGAAGGGCTCAGATTTTCTCTAGATGCAAATGATACACAATGGCTGGTGTTACTGATACGTCTATTCAATGCGGTCAATTCAGTCTTTAGAGACAGGGTGAGGAAGCCTTTGGTAACTCCCCTGGAATCTACCCCAGAGACCAGGGATGCTGCCAGGAGCATGCCACAAGGGCCAGGGAAACTGCCCAACAGTCGACCTTAGAAATTAATCATTTGGAGTAGATGGGGGTATGGGCGGAGATAGGCCAGGTGCTGAAGGAATAGTCTCTCCCAGGTTGTTTGCAAGCTTCCCCCTGAAAAAACACTGATCCCCAGTAAGGTTGCTGAGTGCTTGAGAGAACATTGTTCCGTAAATTCCAGAGACTGCCTGTCGCACTTGGACACGAAAAGAACCACGCAGACTCAGCTCCGTCAAGATAGGAAGCAAGAAGGGGGCCAGACGATCCCGAGCTTGTTTATTTATATGTTCTTAGAAACCACTGTGGATTGGAGGGTGAGGTTACCACCTCTCATTCACTCTGGTCAAAGGAAAAATCCATCAAACGTCTCCGCCTAGGAGAATGGAATGTAAACAATAAGGAACAGTTAGCAAAACATGGCTATGTTTACAGGAAGTGCATGAGAACTCTGTTACAGAAATGAGAAACATCGAAGAACTGCAAAACTCAGGGCGACATCTCACTCTTTTTCCATTAAAAAAGAAAAAGAAAAAAGAAAAATGAACAATGTTCAATCTCTGCTTGTGGAAGGACCATCGGAGTGATCACCCACATCATCTGCATCTGTCATCACTCGATGTTCCATCCACTTGATGACTTTCACTTTGGTCACGGTCTCCACCTTGCCTGTCGGCCGGATTTTGCCTCTGCGGTCGCAGGTCAGGACGAACACACTTTGCAGGTACCCAGCACACCCCAGTATCTGTGGATACACAAGCATACCCGCGCCCCGAAGCGATGAGGTCATAAGGACCTTCCCACTGTTCGGTGACTAAATTCCACAACCGAACCTTCGCTCGAGGCTGCTGTGCCTCGTCCGAAGCCTGTAACGAGAGGTGATGGTTCAAAATGACAGGATTATTAGAATTCTGCAGCACCGTAAGGTGATTGATGGTATACAAAGCTTTTGCCAATCGACTGTGCGGGGTTTCACCCTGCATTCCCCGTTTTTGTTTTTGAAGAACCCGCTTCAGAGTACCATGAGCACGTTCTACAATAGCTTGACCAGTCGGAGAATGAGGAATACCAAACCTGTGTGACACACCCCACAACTGCAGGAACTGCCTCACCTCTTTCGAGGCGTAAGCAGGACCGTTGTCGGTCTTCACAGCAGAAGGTATGCCTAGAACKGCAAAGGCCTGCCTCCAGTGGGCAATGACATCGCGGCTCTTTTCTCCAGTGTGAGCAGACGCCCACATGGCAGAGGAGCAGGTGTCCACCGTGACATGCACATACTTGAGCCGGCCAAATTCGGCGACTTGAGTGACGTCAGTCTGCCAAATCTCCAAGGCCCTAAGGCCTCTGGGGTTTACCCCCGCCGGCAAAGGCGCAGCAAGCGCGTGACAATCGTCGCACGACTCGACAATGTCACGGGCCTCAGTTGGCATCAACTGAAACTGCTTCTGCAGGGTACGTGCGTTTTGATGGAAAAACCCATGCGATGCCTTGGCCTGCGCGAGTGTATCTGGCTGAGGTGCTACCCATGCCGGGTTAGCCAACTTCTCAGCCCTCGCGTTACCTTCCGCTATAAACCCTGGCAAATTGGTATGACTCCTCACATGCAGAACATAATATGGATGAACCCGGTCCTGAATGACACACCACAGGGTCCTCAGCAAATGAAACAAATCAGCATTGCCGACCTTCTTCAAAACTGAATAACCCAACCGCTGTGCTATGTCAGCCACATAGGCGGGATCCGTGACCAAATTGAAAGGTTCCTGGGAAAATCTTTGAAATGCCATAAGAGAAGCCCTCAGTTCTACCAATTGGGCTGAGCCATCCTCATGACCTTCCAGAACCTGCCAATCAGATCCATCCCTCCAAGTAACAATGGCCTTTCCTGTTCTTCCCGAACCGTCAGTAAAGATGGTGGGTCCCTGCACCGGCTCCTGACTATGTTTGGGCCTCAGAGAAATCTCTGTGAGTTTTGCCACTTGCAGCAACTTGTGGCTAGGCAGATGATACATGATCTGCCCTGAAAAATTTTCCAGAGCACTTTGCAGAGAAACACTGTTTGCAAAGCTCCAGTCAAAGTCTTCCTGCTGTACTGGTAGTACAATCTTTGCGGGGTCTGCACCCATCAATTGCAAACACCGTTGCCGGAATTTGACTATCAAGCGAGCGATCAGCTCAAACAACGCGGTTGCCGTCTTCTGCGGCTGATGGGGCAAGAAGACCCATTCCAGGACGTGCAAGGGATCGGACCATTCGTCACTCCATTGGCCAATGATACCTGTGGGATGCAAATCTGGAGTGGTAATAAAAACAGTGACATCAACAGAGGGATCAATGAGATAGACTTGTCGAGCAGAAACAGCTCGCTGCACCTCGTCCAGCACCTGACGTGCCTCAGGGGTCAATGTGCGAGGCGACTTCAAATCACAGTCTCCCTTCAACAAATCAAATAAAGGAGACAACTGCGCTGTGGTCAGTCCCAAATATGGACGTAACCAAGCAAGGACACACACCAATTTCTGGGCATCATTCAGTGTYTTCACCGAATGCACAAATTGCACCTCTTGGTATTGAACTGTACGTTCCAAAATTTTGACCCCCAAATATTTCCAAGAAGGTTGCTGCTGAACCTTCTCCGGAGCCACCTGCAGCCCATGAGAATGCAAAGCATCGAGCAACTGAGGCTGGATCCGCAGCAGCTCATCCTGGGTGGACGCAGCCACCAAGATGTCATCCATATAGTGATAAAACTGAGCATCAGGAAACTGCCTGCGAACTGCAGACAAGGCTCTGGCCACATACATTTGGCATATGGCTGGGGAATTTTGCATCCCTTGGGGAAGAGTCCTCCATTGATATCTCTGTGCAGGACTAGCATTGTTAATTGCTGGCACCGTGAAAGCAAATTTCGGTCTATCATCGGGATGCAAAGGAATTGAAAAGAAACAATCCTTCAGATCCACGATGAGGATCGGCCAACCTGCGGGAAGCATGGTGGGCGACGGCATCCCAGCCTGCAACGTCCCCATGCCTTCCACTACGGAATTCACCTTCCTGAGATCTTGTAACAACCTCCATTTCCCAGACTTCTTTTTGATGCAGAAGACAGGAGTGTTCCAGGGACTGGTAGAARGCTCCAGATGACCCTGGTCCAATTGCTCCTGAACCAACCCATGAAGGGCTACTAGTTTATCTTTAGGCAGGGGCCACTGATTCTCCCAGATGGGTCTGTCCACCAGCCACCGTATAGGAGGCGTGGGACACTCTACGCCCTTCACCACAGTGGCCCCTATTAAAAACCCGTCCCAATGCGCACCCCCCATGCAGCCAGAACATCCTCCCCCAGAGGTTAATAAGTCTCAGTAACATGGGGCCTAACCATGGCCATCTGTCCCTCTGAGTTCGTTATCACCACAGGCTTCCGGCTCACGTAGCAGCGCTTCGTTCCTCCCAATCCCGTGACAGACGTCCCCACCGGATCCAACAGCCACTGCAGAGGCCAAGCGGCAAGGGAGAGAATCGTGACGTCTGCACCGCTGTCAAGGAGCCCGCGGAGGCGGGTCTCTGGCGGTGTGGCATCAGGGATGGACAGGGTGCACTGCATCTCAGGACGTTGTTCGGTCATGACAGCAGTCCAATGAACTTGAGGCGGCCCAGTGGAACCAAAGCAGCCGTCTCCTCGTGACCGCGACTCTGTCCTGGGAACAGAAGACTTAGAAGGGACAAGTTGAGCAATCCGAGTCTTTTCAGGAATTGTGACCGGGGGGGTGGGTGT
>JACAXG010000322.1:208304-223322 GCA_018881555.1 Amblyornis subalaris | reverse complement strand
AGAACACGAGCCAGAGTCCGGATATCATAAGGTACTAGTAGAGAAGCATTAAAAACTCTAAGCAGCTGCATCACCTCACTAGACCCCAAACCATATCTTCCAGCCTTCTCCCGGAGGTCCATCAGAGCCTTCCACGATAAAACCTGATGGGTGTTTTGATTGTCACCGAGAATAACAGGGAAAGCCTGGAGACTTTCCGGTGAAACCGCAGCACCTGCTGCGTCCCATCCCATGGGGTCCACAGGGACTTCAGCCGTAGCCGGGCTAAGGGGCCTATCACCACAAGCCACGGGGCGACGTGAGTTAGCACGATCACCCACTTCCTCAACTTTTGCTTTCACATCCCCCCAGAATTTCGCAGGATCCTGGGGACGAACCGTGACCTTACACGGCGGAAGAGTCCATAAGGCAGCCGAAGGGGACCCGCCAGCCCGAGATCTGAGATCCTGGGGAGGCACCGGCCCCCCAGTCGCGTCACCACCTGCGTCAAAAACAAACAGTCCGGGACCTACCCCCGCTGCAGCTTCGGCAACTGTGGAATGCAGCGGGGGCGAAGCCCTGCCAGGCGGCACCCGGCTCCCCCCAGCCCCAGCAGAGCCCGCGGCGTCCGAGACCTCAGCGGCGCTCACCGCCGCAGACACAGGGTGGAGCGGGGCCTGCCCGGACTCCCCCCGCCCCTGCGCGGGGAGGGAGCGAGCTGCCGGGAGGGGCGAGTCCCGCAGGGCTGTGGCGCTCTGCCGCGCCACAGGCAAAGACTTGGATGGTGACGGACCAGTCTGTGCAAGCCATGCGGGGGGGGAACCGCCGAGATCGAGCCCAGAAGGGTCCCGCCAGTAGTGCGAAGCCCGAGCACAGAGACCGCCCACCCCGGGGGGGGTCGCGCGCTCTCTCTGGCACTCGGAGCTTCTGCCAATTCCAGCAGATCTCCGGTTACTAAGACCTCACGCCCCCCGGGGCAGGGCTCGGCGCTAACTGGCATGTCAATCTCGGCCGAAGCCAACCAATCAGCTGCCACCTCGTCAGCAGAGGGCGGGTCAAATTGCATGCCTGCTGCCCCGGGGGGAAACTTGGTGGAAACGCCACAATTCGGACACTCTACGGTTAAACTCGCACAGGCCAACGACCCTGCCCCTTCCCCCAGTGCCGGGAAGGCGCAGGGAAAAGGGTAGTCTTCGCTGCTCCACCGCCCCCACAGCGCGGTGGGGAATGAAGCTGGCGCCACCTAGATCCCGGGGCCCGGGGGGGCGGAGCCGGCACTGCCAGCCCCCCGGGGCTTTCCGAGGCCAATTCGTCCCTGAATGCCTGCCAATCATCCCAGATCGGCTGGCTAGCGAGCCGAGCGCTCTCCGGGGGGGCCCATCCCCCACATCAGTGACCTGAGGCAGGAGGGGGGGCTCCGGTGCTGTTTGAAACCCGAGCTCCTCCTCCTCTTCCACCTCAGCCAGCTTGGAGAGTGCTCCCGGCTGGCCGAGCGAGTCCACGGGAGTGGCTGTTCCCGACAGACTGCCACGGCCTTGAATAACAGAATTCACGTGTCTCCAGGAGATCAACAATTTTGCCACATCTAGACTAAACTCCACAGCTAGCATATCGATCAGAGCATCTCCTATCTCCGCCCAAGTTGCCTTAGAAAAAACATCTCCAGACTCCTGGAAGAAACCCCGTTGTTTCCTCCAAAAATACACATTTTCCAACTCCGTTCTGGAGACCAAGACTCCCTTTCTCTCCAACGCTCTCTCTAAAACCTCTAATGCCAAGGTATCGCATGAGGAATGCTTAATAACCACCATTATAAAACCCTAGCTGCCAGGGGAATTCCCTACCTGACAAAACAAGCCTGCACTTCCCTGTTGGGCGCCAGATGTCGCACTTGGACACGAAAAGAACCACGCAGACTCAGCTCTGTCAAGACAAGAAGCAAGAAGGGGGCCAGACGACCCTGAGCTTGTTTATTTATATGTTCTCAGAAACCACCGAGGATTGGAAGGTGAGGTTACCACCTCTCAATCACACTGGTCAAAGGAAAAATCCATCAAACGTCTCCGCCTAGGAGAATGGAATGTAAACAATAAGGAACGGTTAGCAAAACATGGCTATGTTTACAGAAAGTGCATGAGAACTCTGTTACAAAAATGAGAAACATCGAAGAACTGCAAAACTCAGGGTGACAACTGCCAACTAACTGCAGTGTGTTGGACCTTGGCTAACACTTACCACACCATGGTCTTAACACTACAGTACAACCTGTAGTCAGAAAAATGATTGATGGAGCAGAGGTGGAACCAAAAGATGTTAAAACCGTCCAGGTTTCAGCTGTACCACAAGGGCAACCACAGCCAGCAACAGTAATCCCTGTGCAGAGGAGGAAGTATAAAACCAAATTGATACACCCAGTTAATGACAATGAAGTACCAGGGCCCTCACAACTAGTGGAGGAGGCGGAGCCAGAAATCATCAGAGTCCCTGTTGCATAAGTGTGCAATCTGCGAAATGACATTGTGAAACGGGGGCGCAAGGCTTTTTCGACTTGGTTGACTCAAGTTTGGGACCTTATGGGCCCAGATATCCAACTAGATAGTGGTGAAGCAAGGTATTTGGGATCCTTGACCAAGGATGCAGGTATTGATCAGGTGTTCGTGAAGGAGGCAGGGCCCCTTCCTCTCTAGGAGCAACTCACAATGAGTGTAAGGGAAAGGTTTGTTCATAGAGACAGACTGCAGGAGCACCATCATAGAATGCCCTGGAAGACCACTGAGGAAGGGATCCAACGCATGAGAGAAATGGCGGTATTGGAGATGCTTTTTGGAAGAGATGGAAGACATGATAACAACCCTGACAAGGTCAGGTGCACAGCGCAAATGTTGTGGAGCCTGACACATCTAGGGCCAACTGAATACTCCAGCTTCATGGAAAAAATGAATGTTGAGGACAACCGAGAGACGGTAGGTTCCGCAGACAGCAAAATAAGGAATTTTGAGAGCACGATCCATGGCCTGCTCGAGTCTCCTGTCTCTGCTGTAGTTAAGAGTCTCAAAGAGGAGATAAGGGAGGAGATGAGGAAGGAGAGGAGGGAGAGTAGTCCCTATGTGGCATCAGTGCGAAGCACAGTCCCTGATGTCAGAGCCCAAAGCCCCTAAGCCAGAGAGAGTGGATATGTCCCACGGACTGAATTGTGGTACTTCCTACTTGACCATGTAGAAGACATGAGATGGTGCAAGAGGAAACCTACCTGTGTCCTAGCAGCCCGAGTACAAGAACTGAAGGAAAAAGAAAAAGGGAAGTCAGTGAGAGCGAGTGCAGCACCAGTTTCCCGTGAGCAAGGATCTGACCCACTGGAAACTACCTCCCATATGTATTCACAAGACCACTGTTAGAGGGGCCCTGCCTCTAGCCAGATAGAGCCTGGGGAGAACTGGGTCTTTTGGACTGTGTGGATCCCATGGCCTGGCACATCAGAACCACAGAAATATGAAGCTTTGGTCGACACTGGTGCTTAATGTACTTTGATGCCATGGGGACATGTGGGGGCAGAACCTGTTTCTATTGCTGGGGTGACAGGGGGATCGCAGGAGTTGACTCTGCTGGAAGCTGAGGTGAGCTTGACTGGGAAAGAGTGGAAGAAATATCCCATTGTGACCGGTCCAGAGCCCCTGTATATTCTGGGCATAGACTTTCTCCAGAGTGGTTATTTCAAGGACCCAAAAGGACTCAGGTGGGCTTTTTGGATAGCTGCTGTGGAGACAGAGGGCATTAGGCAATTGAACATCTTGCCTGGACTGTCAGAAAACCCTACTACTGTAAAATTCCTGAGGGTGGAGGAATGACGAGTGCCAGTTGCAACCTTGACAGTGCATTGCCAGCAGTATCAAATGAATTGAGATGCAGTGATCCCCATTCACAAGATAATCTGCAAGCTGGAGAGGCAAGAGGAAGTTAGAAAGGCCCACTGTGCTGGTTTGGCTGTAAACCAGCAGGGGAAGTTAACCCCACACAAAATACCTCAAGAGATTTTAGGTCAAAATTACAATTTTAATTAAAAAAAAGGTTAAAATAAATACAGTAATACAGAAACATGGGCTTAAACAAACCGACAGAGTCACGGTACAACCTGATACCCTGTTGACCTGGGTGGTAGCTGTGCAGTCCAGTTAGGCACCGGTCCAGCAGGAAGGCCTGGTAATCCAGTCCCGGTAGTGGAGTGGAGTAGCTGAGTCCAATTCCGAGGAGTGGAGTGGAGTGGAGTAGCTAGCTGAATCCAATTCTGAGGAGTGGAGTGGAGTGGAGTGGAGTGGAGTGGAGTGGAGTCGAGAGTGGAGTCCCAAGAGCTGAGCCCCATCAAGTCGAGGGTATCTTCTCCCATCCAAAATCCTTGTTTTATGCTGTGCTTCTTGGCTGGCACCTCCCCTAGGGGCGGGGACTTTCACAATGGAAGAGGATCTTCCCGATGTTCTATTGGTTGCTTTGGTAATGAGCTTGGAGGAGCCCTAGGGTCCTCTGAAATGTTCCCGAAGGGTTCAGGCTAATTAGTCAGGCTGGGTGGTGCTAATGGGCCATTAGCTGAGATCAGATAATCAGCTGGGTGGTGTTAATGGGCCATTACCTGAGATCAGATAACCAGGGTGGGTAGTGCTTCCTGTCAGTTGGAGTGCTTATCTCAGTTGAGATAAGGAGTCCCAGGTGTGTAATTATGAAATTTATCCAGCTTTTGTGGGTGGTAATAGAATATATACCTAACCCAGGACACCCACTCACCCTTCAACAGTCCCATTTGGCCTGTGCGCAAGTCTGATGGGGAATGGAGTCTGACAGTGGGCTATCGTGTCTTCAATGAAGTTACCCCACCACTGAGTGCCGCTGTGCTGGACATGCTGTAGCTTCAGTATGGAGTCCAAGGCAGCAAAGTGATATGCCACTATTGACATTGCTAATTCCTTTTTTCTCTATTGCCCTGGTGGCAGTGTGCAGGCCCCAGTTCGCCTTCACCTGGAGGATTATGCAGCACATGTGGAATCGATTGCCCCAGGGGTGGAATATCAGCCCAACCTTTTGCAATGGACTGATCAAGGCTGCACTGGAAAAGGGTGAAGCTCCAGAACATTTGCAGTACATAGATGACATCATTGTATGGGGGAACACAGCAGCGAAACTGTTTGAGAAAGGGGAAAAAATCATCCAGATTCTCCTGGAAGCTGGCTTTGCAAAATCAAGGGACCTGCCCAAGAGATCCAGTTTCTGGGAGTGAAATAGCAAGACAAAAGGCGTCAGATACCCACCAAAGTCATCAACAAGATCACAGTGCTATCTCTGTCAACCAGCAAGATGGAAACGCAAGCTCTCCTTGGTGCCATAGGTTTCTGGAAGATGCACATTCCTGAGTACAGCCAGACTGTGAGCCCTCTTTACCTGGTGACTCGCAAGAAGAATGATTTCCACTGGGGCCCTGAAAAGAAACAGGCCTTTGTCCAGATCAAGCAGGAGATTGCTCACACAGTAGCCCTTGGCCTGGTCAGGACAGGATCAGAGGTGAACGTGCTTTACTCAGCAGCCAGGAACAATGGTCTTTCCTGGAGCCTCTGGCAGAAGGTGCCTGGTGAGACTCAAGGCCGGCCACTTGGATTCTGGAGCCCAAGTTTCAGAGGGTCTGAAGCCAAATACACCCCAACAGAGAAGGAAATCCTGGCTGCCGATGAAGGAGTTCAGGCTGCCTCAGAGGTGATTGGCACAGAGGCACAACTTGTCCCAGCACACTGACTACAGGTGCAGGGGTGAATGTTTAAAGGAAAGGTTCCGTCTATCCATCATGCCCCTGATGCTACATGGAGTAAGTGGATTGCCTTGATTACATAGTGCGCCAGTATTGGAAACTTGAATTGACCTGGGATCTTGGAGATAATTACAAATTAGGCTGAAGGTGAGAACTTTGGTCTGGCAGACGAAGACGAGCAGGAACAGGTGACGCATACTGAGGAGCCTCCACCATACAACCAGCTGCCAACAGAGGAAACACGATACACTCTTTTCACTGACAGTTCCTGTCGCATTATGGGGGCGAACCAAAAATGGAAAGGAGCCATATGGAGCCCTGTATGACAAGTCGCAGAAGCTACTAAAGGAGAAGGTGGATTGAGTCAGTTTGCAGAGCTCAAAGCCATCCAGTTGGCCTGGAACATTGCCGAACAAGAGAAGTGGCCAAAGCTCTACCTTTACACTGACTCATGGATGGTAGCCAATGCTCTGTGGGGGTGGATGGAAAGGTGGAAAAAGGCCAATTGGCTGCGCAGAGGAAAACCAATCTGGGCTGCTGAGGAATGGCAAGACATTGCCACTCAAGTAGAGAAACTAACTGTGCAAGTCCGCCATGTGGATGCCCATATGCCCAAGAGTCGGGCTAATGAATAGCACCACAACAACGAATAGGTGGATCAGGCTGCAAAAATCAAGGTGTCACAGATAGATTTAAATTGGCAACACAAGGGAGAGTTGTTTCTGGCTCGATGGGCCTGTGATGCCTCAGGACACCAAGGCAGAGATGCCACATGTAAGTGGGCACGAGACGGAGGGGTGGATTTGACCATGGACGGTATCTCCCAGGTTATCCATGATTCTGAAACCTGTGCTGAGATCAAGCAGGCCAAGCGGGTAAAGCCCCTCTGGTATGGTGGAAGGTGGTCCAAATATAAGTATGGGGAGGCCTGGCAGATTGATTATATCATGCTGCCACAAACCTGCCAAGGCAAGCGTTACATGCTCACAATGGTAGAAGCAACCACCGGATGGCTTTAGACCTTCCCTGTGCCTCACGCTACTGCCTGGAACACCATGCTGGGCCTTGAAAAGCAAGTCCTGTGGAGGCATGGCCCCCCCGAAAGAATTGAGTCAGACAACGGGACTCATTTCAAGAATAGCCTTATAAACACTTGGGCTAGGGAACATGGTATTGAGTGGGTGTACCACATTCTTTACCATGCACCCGCTGCTGGGAAAGTTGAGCAGTGCAATGGACTATTAAAAATAACATTGAAGGCAATGGGGGGTGGGACCTTCAAGCAGTGGGATCTGCATTTACCAAAGGTTTCACGGTTTGTTAACACCAGAGGTTCCACTAACCGAGCTGGCCCGGCCCAATGGGAACCCCTGCGTACAAGAGATGGAGATAAGGTTCTGGTGCTGCATAGGAGAGGTATGTTAGGGAAGACTGTCTGGATTAATTCTGCCTCGAGCAAAGACAAACCCATCTGTGTGGTTGTTTTTGCTCAGGGACCAGGTTGCACCTGGTGGGTGATGCAGGAGGATGAAGAAACAAGATGTATACCTCAAGGGGACTTTATTTTTGGGTGAACTGTCCATGATGCTGTACCTGTACCCATGTCTGCATGTATATGTGTATATAGTTAGGATAATGCATGTATGCATATGGTTTAAAAGTTTAAGTTTGATGTAACATGTTAGTATGGAATAATAAAAAGAATTCTGGGTGGATAATATTGTGGGTTTGAGTTTTTCAGGGAATTTTTTATTGTCCCATCTGAAAGGGAGACCTGTGTGGGGTTTTCCTCACAAAAACATTTTCACCACCATGAACAAAACCAAGATGGCAGATGCTCCCTGTAGGTCTCGTCTGCGTGGCTTCCTCAAGCAAAGACAATATGACGACTGTTCTTGTGCGCTGCCCACATGGCCATTGGGAACAAAGGCAAGATTGTGGGGGAGCTCCTGTGACTAGCGTTTCCTGCCCCCCAGCCTAAAACAACAAAAAACAATGACAAACAATCCCCCTGAAAGCTAGGTCATCCAAGTTGCTCTGCTGGTCTTAGTTGTGCAGAGGTGCCTGCACCACTGTTTCTACCTCCCCGCTGACCTGGTGGTCAGTCCCGCGAGTTGTTGCTGCCTTTTCTAACTGTTCCGCTCTGCTCCTTTGGGCTCGGCTTGGCTGGGCTCGACTTGCCTCCCTTCTGCTTCCTTCAATGGGCTCAGATGGGCTTGGGTCACCACCTCCAGTCCTTTCCTTGCATCAGCGCTGTTGATTCTGCACTACTTTAGATTCGCATTTTAGCTGCTTTCCTTTCAGCACCACATCCTGTAGCTGCATTCTGGAGAAAATAGGAGGGGGACTGGTGGTGGCGGTGGGGGCTGGGTCCGCAGGGGCTGATGCTGACAACTTCCCGCTGGAGAGAGCAAGGCAAAATGGTGCATTTCTGGTGAGGCACCCAGCTTTTCCTCCTGAAACCATGCCCCCCAGCGATGATGTGCCTGGTATAGAATAACAACCTGGTCACACCCATACAATGCTAAGCAACCAGGACATTGCTTCATTATTAAACCTCAGATTTATAGTGTGCAGATAGTCATGCACTATAATTGATGTTGATTTTCTATTCTCATTATAAATCCCCTTTTTCTCACTTGCTCATAACTTCAGCCAGCACATAGGTTGAAACTATGTGCACTCACTCTTAGTCCGCAGCAGGATATTTCCCCAATTTGAGTCTGTTTTGCCCATGACGGTATTCGATTAGTGATCTCTCCCAGTCCTTAACTCATGAGCCTTTCATTACATTTTCTCTCCCTCACCCACCTGAGAAGGGGAGTGGTAGAGCAGCTTTGGTGGGTGCCTGGCATCCAGCCAGGGTCAACCCACCACAGGAGCACAGTGCCTTCTTCATTTGTGTTTCTAGATACCATAAAAATTCTGCAACTTCACAGTGACTGGGGGCAGGTCATATAAGAGCTTCGTTACCTATTTTGCATGCAGAATTATCAATGCCACCATCACACCTACTCAGTCTCCACATCAGTCGCTTTGTACAGTTTAGTCATGCAGTCAAATGGCTGAAGATATCAAAGTCCCTGTTCCATATAATTTCTGTTCCTGTCAGGTGATGTGGATGCTGAAAAGCTCTCAGCAGAGAAATTCTCTAGCATCTCTGTGAGAAGCTGTTCTTTTCTCACAGAAGCTATGTAAACAGCAAGATTTTTTCTAATGACACTTCTTCATATCATACACTTCTGGACTTGTTATTGTATTGAAAGCACAATATTTTCAGTAAGGCGTTGCACTAGTCCTGGCCAATCATCCTGAGAGGTGGATGGCTGGGGAACAAATGACCTTATGATTCAAGCACACTAAAGGTATGAAACAGGTCTTTATATTAATAAATAAATCCACTTATGTACTTTTCACCAACTCTCGATTGTGATTGTGCCGTGATTTCTCTCAGCGACCCCGGGACAACAACAACAAGGTGAGACTGAATAACTGCCCCTCTGGCTCATATTCCAGTTTTGTTTTATTGAACTGGTCTCTATCTGTCGTTTAAAGAACTTTTCTGGACAGTGAGGGAATCCAGACTGACAGCTCTGAAACTTGTTTTCTGTAGACCTAGTCTCTTTGCCTTAACACACCTCAAACTTGTTGGCTGGCAGACACTATTGCTCATCTCAGAGAAGAGGTGCACAGAAACAGAGAATCAAACCATGTATGCACTGTCTTAGGCTCTTTCAAATGGTAAGTACAAACCATGGCCATTTCTGTTTTACTTCCCATTGCACTTGGCTTCTCTCAGTTACTACACTGTCGCTAGTGTCTGAAGGAATACGACATAGAGTCCAGAGAGAACAAAGCGATGTCAGCTTTAATTAATTAATTATAATTATACAGAGGCTTATATCCCTTAGCTTGCTTGAAGTTTACAGAAGTGTCAAGAGTCTATTGGACCCTTGGTCAGCCACCTACCAAGTTCATTGGTCAATTCTAACAACACCTATTCCAAAATATTTATCTAAGCAAGAATGATAACAAAGCGCAGCTGCACAAAACTTAGTCAAAACTTAGTTAATTTACAAAGGCTCCTAGGATTGTTTATAATAGTATTGCTTGGGAAAAGAGAGACAGAGAGAAGTCTCACGAAAATGCTGGGAGAGTTAGAAGGCCTCTCTGCCGACAGCTTTTCAGCAGCCACACTACACCCCAGCTGAGATGTAGTGGTTTACATCTGCCCTGAAGTGTTTCCTAATTCAGTCAGGTGTAATGCTTGGCCATGAACATACATCCATCACTTGTGGGACAGACAAGGCAAATCTGTGTGCTCAAGCCCTGGAGGACTAATTCCTGAGAAGTGATGTTGCCTAAAAACAAAGGAAAAACCTTGCAACAGTGTTAAAGTGGTAAGATAAAAAGCAATTCTTTAATGAAAGCTTTCAGGTGCACAAAACATAGGCATGCGCATGCGTGGAATCAGATTTCTACAATTTTTATGAGGTTAATTAATTAGTATATCTAGCAGGTACACCCAATAGATCAGTTGCCCCAGCAACCCACCCTTGGGTCTGCCCCTTGGAATTGTTCCAGGGGCTTCTTTGCCCTATTTCTTGTTATGTCTCTTAAGTTCTAGTGCAAAACAAAATATCCTTGCTAAAATTCCTCTTCTTGAGAATAAGACTGAACAGAATTTCAGGAATGTGTTAGGAAGGGTTAGCTTACTGTTCTAAAATGTGAGAGAAAGGGCAGGAAAAGTACTAGAAGCTATATAACTATGTACTAATAGTCTACAAAGCTACAAGTATATGAAATATATATATAAGCAAAAATCTTTAGGCATCAGTGAGATCACAGTCTTCTTGGCTTCTCTGCTAAAAGTTTAAGAAAAGGAGCAGCTGGGCTAATGAAAAGTGATACAGACACTTCTGATCTTAAATTGTCAAAAGATTGCACATATCTGGATGGCAAATAGCTATCACTAATGATCTGTTGTAGAGGCAAAGCAAGGTCCAGTCTGGCCAAGTGTGTTCTCTCGCTCCAGCTGTCTTCAGCTGCACAGACTTCTGCCCACGTTTCTTCACCATTTGCAGTTAGTGGGAAGGGAGTCTGATGAATGAAAACCCTTCCTAAAATTCAGCATTTGGTGGTATCAGCCAGGGAAGGAAAAATTCACCAGTCTCCAATTAAACAGGATCTGGAAAGTCTTTCAGACAACTGTGCTGCTTTACGTGGATTCCTTATCTTTAGGAAAATAAAACAACTTAAATGTTCAGTATTTAACCCAAACTCAGCTCTCTCCTAGCATTGCAAAAGCTTGGTAGTCAAGGAGAGAAAATATTTACTTAGTAAAGCTTTAAGATCAGGCTTTTGGGCTGGAAACTGAAAGGCGTAAATAAGCCAGATATAGGACAACTCCTGCTTAAGCTACAGAGCTTAATCTGCACAGCCAGGTAGCTCTCTAGCTCCTTATCCTGTTTTGGCTTGGGTTGTTCTGTACAACCCAGTCATCAGAACAGGAGTTTTGACTGAGTGGGATGCTCAGGCTGGGCGGAGGAGCCTAATAATTGGTCCCACATGTAGGGCCAATTCTCCTCAGTCTTCCGTGTGTCTCAGCCTAAATCTCACATTTCTTCTCTTATCCTAAACTTGGCTGCTTGCTGCTTATCAGCTATCAGAGCTATGCACAGGGACTTGGACCCTCTTTGTCTTTGGTTATTTGGGCTCTGGAACACAAACTGGATAACTGTCACACTCTGGATAACTGTCCCTGGGGGTTAGGAGAGTTGGGTCTAGAGGGGCGAGTGTCTCTTTCTTATCAGTCTCCTGGCTGCCAGCCCTCAAACCAAACCAGCCTGCTCCCCAGAGCCAACTCCACTGCACTTGTGTGAAACGTGGCACGAAGCGTAGTTTGATGATTATTGTGAGAAATTTGTGAGGTCCGGCGTGCCCTGGGGTTGCTACAGGAGGCAGCAGTAACGGAACAGACCGAGTGGAAGGAGTTAAAACAAGGATAAGCTGGGTTGACACTTTTCATCTGTGCCTATATGGCATTGTAGCAGTAGCTGGGGGCTTCTATTGGCTTGGCTTAAAAAAGACATTGCTAATGTCTAACGGCTGATGACAGATGGTTCACCAATGCTGCTAGGCCCATTGTCTCACTTAATAGCTCTTTGTTCTAGCTGAAAGAAGGCAATCTTTTCTTGTAGGAGTTGGTAGGAGGATCTGTGTACAATGTACCTTCTGCCAATCATTCCAGTTTTGGAGTCTGTTCTGTAGTTCACTGAAGTGGAATTGTCTCCCTTACCCTCTGAAGGAGGGACTCAGAAAGGAGACATCACAGTCATGATGGCTTATTTGTGGGTGCTTTGCTGTCTGGTAGGACTCACAACATTGAATTATGCAATTGCATTCCCTGCATAGTGTATGGAAAAAAGCAAAACACGTGATCTGATCTGCTTCAAAGGATGAGAAGTTTTGGGCCTCTGTCTCCGAGGATGAGGTGCCCATTTTTGGGATGTCATGCTGTGGCTCCCAGCTGGGGAGAGTTAACCCATGCACTCACCAGATGCCTGCAAACATGCATGATCGTATCTTTTCTTTTTTAAGAGCTGAAAGCAGTAACTGCAACCCAGTAATAGATACTTCCTAGGAGAATGCCCTAAACAGCAGACTAAGGTGTACTGAGGGGCAAGTCTGTGTCCCTTTCTCCCAGCGAAGTGCCCTGTGTGTGTTGTAGTGTACATTACATTCATGAGAGCAGTGTTAGGAGCCTGGGTCTCCTAGGCCAGATTATGGAGTCATTCACTCAGTTTCCATTTCTATTTCCACCTTTTAAACAAAATGAGGAAGATCAATGAGAGGACTTGTGAATAACTCCCTGGACTGCTCTACAATATTATAATAGGTCCATCTTCTGCTTCATGGGACTCTCAGGGGACAAATCCCAGCTTCCAGCCAGACAGGGGAAGGATCTGAACCTGTGCTTATTCTATGTCATGTGAATGCACTGTGCCCTTCGAGGCTGTGGCTTACAGGAAAAGGGAATGCTTACCTGTATGTATGCAAGGAACATACTTCCCCAATCTGTGCTCACTGGAGGAAGTTCAGAACTTACCAGATCAAGACCCAGACTTCAGGATGGTTTATGAATGCCATGGCAAGAGGATGTTTGCTTCTAAGGTGTTTCTTGCCACAAGAACATGTTTACCAGTAATAGTGCTATACAGGTTCCTCATCAGCAATGTGGTAATGTTTAAGGTTGGATGGGCACTAACAAAAGTTTGTACAATACCAGTGGTGAGTGCAAGTGTGCAGAGATACACCAGAGAGACTTAATTCCCTTAATAAATGGGCAACAAGGGCTCTGATTTGGTAATTTGTGAATGCTTTTGGGGGATATGTTTGCTCTGTTGCAAGTGCTTACTATAGAGATTGAAGGGCTTTTTTAAGGGCTGATTTCCTCAACAAGTAGGACTACAGTGCCGTTTCAAAAGGCATTTACAGACTTTATATCTGGCTAACTTGAGACTGTGGCCTGTTCCCGTTTCATTGGCTCTAGAGTGATAGGACAAGCCAGGTATTTTCAAAATTAGTTTTCTTAGGGACCTTCATAGCTAACAGCATGTCCTATGTGACCTAGGTGACCTAAAAAATGTGTATTATATTCCGTATTTCCTTTATGTCAATCCACACAGTTTGCACTACTATCACTTTAAGTCAGCAACCCAGGAAACCGAATGGGAGTGTTTTACCCCAGTTCACAGAAGGGGGGGCCTGGGGTCCCTTTAAAAAACAGGGAACAGGCACACAGACCTCTTTTGTTCTCCCTGGGCTTTGGAGCAGAGGCAGAGGCTTTTTTTTCTCTCTGGGCCTTGTAGGGGGTTGCCTGGTTCAGATCTCTGAGAAACTGCATTTCTCAATCCAAAATTGTTTCTGAGAGAATTTTGCAATACTTTTCTGCAGCCACAGAGCCAATCTAGGATCGACAGAGCCAGGACCACAGGTTTTGGTGCTCGACTGGACTGTTTCTTCCCCCTGCAATGCAGCAGGGACTTGGAACTGCAGTGCTGACACCAACTGGGTCCAGTGGGGCCAAAAAGAAAGCAAGGAAACTGACACCACAGGGCCAGAGCTGCCCCAGACAATGCCAGCACTCCCCCCATCTTCCACCAGAACTGCTTTGTAAGCTCCTACCTTCCCGTTTTTTTTGTTTCAGGGGGAAGGTTGAGCTGAGAGGGGCTTCTCTGCCATATTGTCTTTGTCTTCTGGTCCACGTGGCCAGCTACAGCAGCAACCATCTTGGGGGAGGGGCTTCTTCATCATTTTGTTTTCCTTTGTTCCACGGGATTCAGCACCTTTGTATCTAGTGGTTATTGCTATTATCTTGCTTGTTGCTGTTTTGGGGGTTTTTTAAGTAAACTGTTATTTCTTCACTTATATCTTCTCACATTCACCTCTCCTTATTGGTGAAAGGGGAGTGGTTAAAACTAAAGGGGAGGTAGCTCATTTTGGCATCTCCGCCCCATATAATTGTCTTAAACTAAAACACAGCATCAGCACTTTCCTTCTCCAAGTGATGCTGTGCACATGCTTGCACAAGCTGCTTGGGCAGCATTTCCACATTGCACTGAAGTACTCAGTGATATGTTTCCCCATCTGCCAAACCCCTGTGATGTATGAGTTTCCTGGGACCACAAACATGAGTATCTTGCATACTTCTATACTGATGGGGCAGTCACTGCCCTAGTGTATTTGGGACCAGGAGAAAAGTGCTGCTGGAAACTTAAATATTCAAGGTGGAAAAGTCCTTACCTTGTTTCACAAGGATATTTCCAAATGGTCTCTATCACAATGTTAGCTACACGAAGTGGCAACAGACAGAACTCTGTAGCCTCATTCAAAGACCAGATCATCCCTTAATAAAAGAAAGTTGTCTAATGGACATCTGTCTGGAGTAGGGATGGGGTGGAAGTGGGGAGAGGAATTGTTTCCTCTTCTGTGTGCAAAGGAACAGTTGCCCTGTAGCTATGTGTCACGATCCGCTCGCACGAGCGGGGCTCGTGATGGTTCTATCACCAATCTCAGAGTGCAAAAGACAAACGGGGATTTCAGTTTGAATCAACAATGCACTTTTATTGAGTGCCAACAACACGATTATGCGATAGAGGGGAGAGAGAAAGAGAGAGAAATAAGGTAGTGCGGGGAGAAAGAGAGAGAGAGAGAGGGAGAGGGGAATAGCTACCAACGGATGATACGAAGTC
>JACAXG010000322.1:116616-153064 GCA_018881555.1 Amblyornis subalaris | reverse complement strand
CCTGGGGGACTGTATTTTCCACTTTCATGTCATTACATGAACTTTTTTCCTAGCTCAGCTTGAGACTGTGGTGGATTTGACTGGCTCTTGGTTGGTTTTGTTGGAATTTGTTTGAATGACAAAAGAAGAAAAATTTTTTATATATATATTTGTATAGTGTGATAAAAGGGAAAGGTGGGGAAAAAGATATATATAAAAATACTAATTTTTAAAAAGTTACAAACAGCATCCTATCTGTCAAAAAGATCTAATGGAAATACTTTCCATTAAACTATACAAGAAGGAGGAGAGCAATACAAACCTACTGAGTGTAAAGAAAAGAAATAAAGGAAGAAGAAAAGAAATAAAGGAAGAAACAAAAGGATGGAGGAGGCCTAGCCAGAGATGGGCTCTTAAAACATGCACTTAAATGTAGACACAGGGTCAACAGTGAACAGTAACAGAACTCTGCAGTGGCTGTTGAGGAGCGCATGCACCGAATGAATGAGTGGAGACAGATCAGCTTGCAAAATCTGAAAAATAAAAATATTCACTGCCAACCAGAATACTTTTGTTAGAACTGGCCTTTCCTGTGTCACCCCCAGCATCCTGGACTTTGCTGAATGGCTAGCCAAAGTCCTCCGAGAGCCTTTCTGTAGAGGTGGCTGAACCTGCAACAGAGAGTGCTGCAGTGTTGGAGCCAGCCACAGGAGTGACCGAGCAGCCTGTTATTCCTTGTTCCCTTATAAGGTTCAGTTCTAGAGTGTTCTCCCTTACTCGGCATCCCATTTATTCCTGTACCCCACTCCTCCCCTCGTTTACCCCTATTGGTTGAAGTTGTATTACCCCGCCTTCTCTCCGTCCCCTGACCCTCAACCCATTGGTCCCTGTTGTCTCTCCACCCCCACTGCCCCGGGATAAAACCCTAAGTCCTCCATCATTCTGGGTTCTCTCCTTCCCTGACGATTCATGGAATAAACCTATTTCGTGGAACACATAAGGAGAACCCCTCCGACTCTTTGCCTCAACTAAGTACGCGTTTGTGTGTGTGTGCACGCGCGCGCACCGCCAAACGCGTCACGGCACCGCCGGACAAACGCCACGCTTTCAGGAAGACTGCAAGGGACCCCAAAACCCATCCAGGATTATTTTTTTTATTTATAACAACACCTTTCCATTTCCTTTGCTGGACTCTGGAGCAGGTACCACTCTAATTAAATTACATCCCAAGTTTAAAATCATTGGGGGGGTGTAATAGACCAAGAGTTGCTTTGGGTATTGAGAATAAAAAAGAAAAAGGAGCAACTGTGGGGAGAAAAGGGTTGAAAGTGGAAGATTTGGTGAGGAGGGAAAAATAGAGTTGTTTTCACTCAAGATGACCTTACAGCTGGGGGATGCTAAGAGTATTCTGTGTGTTGTGTTTGCTTTGTGTTGTTTTCTGTCTGCCTTGAGAAGTAGAATTTCTGCAGAAGATAACAGGATGTTGTAAAAAAGACCTAAAAAGCATTCTTTACAGGCCTAGGCTTCACAGTAGGGGGGGAAAAAGATAAACTCAGAGATTGTGAAGGAATGTGCATGGGCCAGGCCCTTTGATATGTTAAAGCAGGGAACAGGCCTGTTTTGTGCATTTTTTGCCCCTGCTAAGATGGAATAAGCTTAGCAGTGTATGTGTCCCTGTTGTGCCAGAATGGTGATGGAATAAATCTACTCTTTAAACTTCAGCTGTGGATTTTGGCCATCTTCTGTCTGTCATAGCCCAAGAAAAAGAGTAAGTGGGGGAGGAAGGACAGCTGGCAGCACCATCATAGCAAGACCTGACTTTCCTTACCTCACCCATGCCAGCAACACAGGTTAAGCTTTACAAAGAAAAGGGCTAACAGCCTTTGCTCCCCTGAATGGAGCAAGGAGGCAACAGGAATGGGAGAGATCTGGTAGAACAAATAATATCCTGCTATATCCCTTGGAAGTAGCAGCAACAAACATCTGTCTGGGGCTGGAGTATGGGATGGCACCAGCTGCAGGGTCGGGGTGGCAGCACCATGGACAACACCTATACTTGTGGCTGACTATAGGCACTGACACACCTCTCATATGCTAGCCCCAGGCAACCATCAAGCTGAGGAGAGGTTTTTGAACATAACCTTGACTGGGGAAAATATTTTCCCTTTTGAGTGAAGCAGAAAGGAACTGGTTGGTCTGCCAGTGACCGTTATGGAGCAGATACTACTATCCCTCTGCCTGTTGTCTTCACACATCATCAGACTGTAAATGCAATACACACACAAAAACATATTTATGTACAGGTGAGGCATTAGGATGTGCTCAGGCTAAAAGAAAAAAAAAAACAACAAAACCCAGAAAATGTATTTTCACATGAAAGCCACATCCTGTCTACCTAACTTGGGTCTGTATTTCAAGCACCAAATGAAGATGTCTTTTTAAGCAGGGGTCTATAGCAGCTACATAGTAGAGGAGAGGACCCTTTGAAGGTCTCTAGGAAGATAACCTGACCACACAGTGGATTTATCCAAGTTTAGGCAAGGTTTGTAATAAGCGGTAATATATTTAGGTCGAGGGATTAAGATGAAACAGGATTTCAAGTGCACAATCCCTTTTTCAGGTCTTAAAATTGGGCAGACAGACTTTCTGCAGGGATGCAGTCAAATGCCTTTCTCTGTTGACCAGGCAAAGGAGTTAGATATCTATCTTGTAAGGACTGTTTCATTAGTGACCTGAAATTGAGAGGTGAGTTAGGCATCTGTGTTAGATAAAGTGGATGCCAAACAAACTCATTTGTTTAAGAAAAGCAATTCACTTTGTTGGGAAAAGATAAAAACTTTAGGTATTGCTGAAGTAAATTTGCGAGTAACAGTGTTAAGGCTATGAAGACAAGTATGTACAGTCAAGTCCAGAAATGGTGCCTTGGAGATAAAGAAGGCACATACTTTGCTGCAGGTAAAACAGAACAAGAATTTGCACCACTGACCAAACCATAGCCAAATAAATCTGGTAAATGTCAATATTCCTACAACCTAGCTTCTTCTTTGAAAAGTTTAAGTGGAGACTAAAACTGTTATTGAACATTGAATAGCCATTGATAATGGCTTAAAGTCCTAATGATAGGATTCAAAATGCAGATATCCTAATCTGAGCAAATCACTCCAAGCCAGTTTTAGTGGAGATATGCAGAGCTTGTAGATCCCAATTCACTTATCCTAGAAGACCGCTCTGGATGAGACTGTGAACCATGGCCAGAAGGAGCCTATATCTCTCTGGTGGTTATAATGAGGACTTGGACTGACTTGCTGTGAAGGACATAGTTACACTGTAGGTCTAAAACATGAGTGGAAATGAATTTAAGTCAAAGCCTCAGAGCAAACATTAATTTAGACATGCCCTTGCAACCTGTGCTGTCAGCACAGTAGTCCTAATGCTACAAACACCTCTGTCACAGGAAAGTTTTAACAACAGCTTCTGACCAGACTGTAGGGATGAGCTCCGCATTGTGGGAGACTCAACTTAGGAGTCCATTTACCCTAAACTCTACAAAGTCCATGAAGGTGAAGATAAACAATGAGTCTGCTTAGCTGAGGTATGAATGGGAGTTGAAGGTGTCTCTTTTGCTCTCCAAAGACTAGAAAGGAAAGCTAGGGCCACTAATTCATTTAGGCCAAGTGAGAAATCCATGGAAGGCTTCTCTGTGGCTGCTTTCTTTCACTGTTTCTGCATGAGTAACTGCATGAGTGGTTATCCCAGAAGACAATTGAGATATTTAATGGACATCTGTTCATACCTTTCATCCCTACTTTCTACACACATGGCCCTGCTAAAGAGTAATTATGTCCCTTGCAACTGATTCTAATGTTTCAGCTCTTTATTTAAATTTATTTTATATTTATATTTATCTATATTATCTATATTTCCCACATAGAGCTGAGTCATTGCTGAGACCTGACAACCATAAATGTGGGACTCTGGAGATAGACTAGGCTTAGACTAGGCTGTACCACCAAGACCGCTGGATGGTTTTCCAAGGATAGATTTACCAGAGGACCAAGAGGCTGCCAAGGCATCTTTGTTCCCATTTACACCACCAGCCTGGTGGGAAGTTATGGCCTGTGCAAAGCAGGAAGGATTCTACCCTGTCTCTTGCTGGTTGCAAATGGCAAACTGCCCCAGCATCAATGGGAGAAGGATCACTACTCTTGCTAGAGAATATTTTGTGATCAAGTCAGGCTGTTAAGTAGAACAATATTTGTGTCCAGCTGTACAACAAACTTTTGAAAGCAAGAGGACAGGCCTTTCCCAAAGACTTTATCAGCTAAGAAAGTACAGATGATCTTCTTTAAAAGTACGTAGCTTCTGTGCTCTGTGGTATTCACCATATAGTCTAGGGACTGCAAGGCTTGTGCAGCATCTTGCACATACCTCTCAGGGCCTCTACCTGTGGTCAGGGTATGAATACATCTGCTAAGCTTGCAATACACACAGATACAGGTGCAAGATTGCTCTGTGTCTTCACAGAACCAAAGAATTGGCCCAAATTTGCCTGCATCATGTTGGACTACAAGGTTGAAGCTCTCTTTCTTCCAGTCCATAAACTTGTCTCCTACTCCTCGTTATTTCTAGTGTCCTTCCCCCAGTCCTTCCTAGACAAGTCTCCATGGATCGTCTTTTCTATCCCATTTTCTGTGCTGTCATGTAGGCAAGGAACCTTCCCCGAAGAAATTCAGAGGCTGTCACTTCTTCCAGCACCAGTGTCAACCTCCTGTGCTCACGCCTAAGCCTGTGATCATGTCTGAACATTGCTCGTGCCCATCACATATGTATCTTTCTTTACCTTTATGCAATATGTATTTGCCTCTGTTTACACACAAACATGTATTTGTGAGCCCATCCAAAACTGCAGTCAGGATCCTGTCCTTCCATCTGCTGGAGCCTGTGCCCAAGCATACCTATGGCACTTAAGATATTTTTCCTATGGGTGACAGATCTTTACAGCTATTGCCTCAGGCTGATCAATATTAATAAAATTCCAACCAGTGTTTTTCTCCCTTGCCTTTTTTCTTATTTCTATAAGCAATTTCTCTCTCTGTTTCAGGCCTCTGCACCAGCTTGCTTCCAATGCGGCATAGCTCTGTTTTCCCTCTGTCTCAGCCTTCCTCTTCACTCTACGCAAATACCAACCCACACAGATCTCCCCTTAACCAGCCCCTGCCTGGAATGCCTGTGAAACACAAATTTTGCAAAGAATTTAGTTTTAAGTTAAAGGAATCAATTTTAGTTAGCTAAAGCCATATAGCAGACAGATTCAGCTGGAGTTAATTAAGAAGTTAATAATTAGCTGAGAGAGAAACTAGAAGGCCTCTGACTGATTGTGTGTCATTAGAAGTTTGTTCAGCTGTACCCACATGAGAAATAGAGAAACTGAATTAGAGCGATCAGAAGGAGAGGAGACATGTATTAATTACTCTATTTGGGGAATCTGCTCATGGGTAACGGGGAGGGCAGAACATGGTGATTTTAGGGTCAAATTAATTGTAAAAGTGCAAAAGTAGAAAGGTCACAGATGAAGATTACGGCCTTACTTCCTCAAATAGCCCATTCCTCAATTCAAAGGAGACCCCACACCTATTTAAGGAGTGAAATGCGCATGCTTAATGACATTTAACTAATTATCATAGGAAGAGGGAGATGGGAGGTGTCATGTTATGACTATGTATCTGTATATTGAATATTTAAGACTGTTGTAGATAAATAGATTGTGTATTGTTTTAGAACTTGACACTGCGTCCTAGCACGCAGCTGTCCCAGCGCTGTCATTAAACATACTTCTTTCTGACTTTAACTAGTTGGAGAGTCTTTGTCCGTGGGGGTTTGTAACATCTAAGATATTTTTCGTATCACCTGACTGTCCAAAATGAGCTCCATCCCTGCAAAAACCACTGCTAGGCCTACTGTGGGGAGTCCAAGATTAGGAGCCCAAATGTCTTAGAGTGGGAAGAGCAGTGTGGTGAAAGGGACTTTCCCTCCATACTGGGATTAAATGAAGCCTGATCATTTATAATAGAAATCGATGCATTTACCTGGATTCTTGGGGTGCTATTTTTAGGAAGGAGGAGAAAAAAACAAAAAAAAGAAAAAGAATGTTTTTGTCAGATGCTAATATTCAGAGGTTAGAAAGGTGACAGATATATATGAATTTTTATATACATGAATATGCAGACATACATATCATACATATAAACAGAGGTACTAGATATACATATCATCAGAGACAATTATACATATAGAGACTGTCCTGGTTTGAAGGACAAGTGTCTGTCAAGGAAGGTGGGAAACCTTCCTTAGATAGAGGATAACCCCCCTCCCTCCTCTGAATTACTATACCCTTGAAATTACGGGGCTCAAAGGCAAAGATGTGGTAAAAAGAATAGCAGTTCTTTACTAGGGTTATGTTTCTACATATATATATAACAAGACAGATAAACAGCAACAATAAGAGAAAAGACAAACCCCGTAACAGTCCTTTCTCTGTCGTTGGGTGATTCTCCGTTGGGGCAGAGAGGCTGCAGTGACACCCCCGCGGCTGCAGGGGGCGCTGTGGCAATGGCGGCTCCAGCGAGCGGGAGAGTGGAGATCGCTACCGGTGCGAACCCATGGGGCAGCAGCCCGGCTCAGCACCAACCTCGGCAGCAGGCAGCAAGCAACGCAGGCAGGCAGGGTTGACTGGGGTGGGATGGACCTCGGTATCACCCACCGAGGGGCCAGCAGAAGGCAGGAACAGCAGAGACAAGCAGATCACGGGGCCAACCGATGTGGAGCAGAAAGCCAGGCTGGTGACAGAGATGGCAGAGGCGAGCAGCTCCAGGCGGCGACCAGTTACAGCGTAACTCTGTACCCTGTGCTGCGGCGAGACCCTCGTGGAGACATCACAGTGTGGCAGTGTTCCCAGAGCAAAACTGGCACTTGCTGCAGACACGACCGTCCTCCCTGAATGCTGAGCGGAGAAGAGAGCGAGCCCAGTCTCCACTCACCTCTCGCCAAAGTCTCGGGAAGTCCCCCTTCATCTCTTGCGATAAGCTCCAGCCTCTGGGGAAACAACCCCCTTGCCAATATTTCCAGCTCTTTGTTTCTTTAATTGGGGAAATTGTCCTGGCCTCTGGGTTGGGCAAGCGATCCCTTTTGTCCTTAAGTATCGTCCATTCTGGGTGATCAGCGTGGAATGCAGTTGGATAGATAACTTTCTTTATTCTTAAGTATCACTCATTAGTTCCTGGCCAGCCCCTCCCCACCTACACAGCCTCCCTGCTACATGGGGGAAAGAAAAGAAATTTTCATTTGTCGAACCCATAACACGTGTATTCTTGTTTAAAATGTATTTAGGTTTGAGAATGGAAAACAGGACTTTACCCTTTAGTAACAGTGTATTTTTCTTAGTTCTCTTTAAGACAGAATCAGAATCTTTCAGGACAAAGCCAGTGTAGTTGGTGTCCACACATGGATCCAGACAGATCTGATCTCGGCTTACTCTCTTGAATTAGCAGAGTACAAGTTAGCTTTGGTCTCAAAGTTGTGAACTCCATTAGTGTGCTGTTCTGCTTATGGTTAAAATGCTCTCCATATTAATTGGATAACTGCCTGTTTACTTCAACACAATGTTATCTAGCTACAAAATCAGTTAACTTGCATCTTGCCAGCTCGGCAAATAGAAGAGTTCAGGTCTCTTTATGATGTTACACCCAAAGAGTTGCAGAGTGCCACAAGTTTATTGTGATTCATATATTCATTATATTAATTTGGGATATACTTCAGAAAATGGGTCAACTTTGAGAGAACCAGGATTTAGCTTATGAAATAAAAGACATCTTGTGAGCAACAGAAGAAATGAAAATTATTTCTTATGAATTTATCGTTGAATTCTCTGACACATAATTCCTCTTGTAGAATTCATATCTGCACTGCAAGATTTTTGTCATCTGAGCCATTCATTGTGTCTTTTTTTCTCATGCGGATTCTTTGGTATCTAATAAGGATTGAGCTCATACTACAAGCTTTCCTTTGGGGAAAACAGGAAGGAGGTGGAGGAGCACTAAATCTCTTGCTACCCTCCCTTGGCTGCCTTTTTTCACAGTACATGTAGATACACCATATATCTGATTCCTCTACCTCCCTGTTGAATTTGGTTTGAACTGGCCAAATAGGTTTAGGAATTATTTTACAGGGAACTTGACTAGCTGAGAAAGTTGGTCAGCATTAATATCTCTAAATTCTTGTACAAAACATGTACCTTTCTGCAAACAATTAGGACATTACAAGCAACCAGTTCTACACAAGTATATTTGTTTCAACTCACATGAATATTTACAGACTTTTGGCCCCAAGTTGTTAATAAAGCTTCCAGTCAGAAGTAGCTTCCAGTAGATAAGCTGCATTTGTCCAAACCCTTGATTAAAACTTACTTCTTACACAAAATACTTACAGGTAAAGCAAAGACCTGTTTAAAATACTCTGATGTTCCATAACACTGCCAATTTGCAGCAAATCACTACCATTATTCTGACTTCAGCCCTGCACTCTATATGACAGGACACAGCTTTGCAAGCTATTTGGTTCATCAAATGCCAAAGGCCTAAGCATGGTGTTGAGCACACTATGCTCTTCATCTCAAATATGTGTTTTGGTGTCTTAGATTCTTTCTTACAAGTTGTTCCCTGTAAACCAGATATAAGTTAGCGCTTTTGGCTTGGTATAAAATGTTAATATCATGAGCCTATGTATTTTTTCTGGTTTCTAATGTCTAAAAAGTATGTCGCTCTTTTCCTTTAGACGCCTCTCTGTTGGATTTAAAGACATTTGATGTACATACTTTATCAGATGGTCTCAAGAGGTATCTCCTGGACTTGCCAAATCCCATCATTCCAGCAGCTGTTTATAGCAACATGATTTCTGTAGCTCAGGGTATGAATGTTAAATTATTTCAAATGTCAAATCAAAAAGCTTTTGTTAGGATTCTGAATATTCGGTAGTTCAGCTGTCACCCACAGAACATGGAAGATTCTATTCTGCATGACCTGGCAGCATCTCGGAAAACATATCCTTCACTGCTTTTTATTAAAGCTGTTTCAATTCAGATCTTGACATGTATTATTTACTTACCTATTTAGGTAAACATAATGAAAAATATAAGGGATAACACTTCATTTTAGTAAGTGGAATGACTATATAAAAACTGGGGAGGCAATCAAGAATTTATCTGTATTCAAAAAGCTAATTTTTAACTTTTTATTAGTGCTGACAAAGTAAATGTATTAGAGGTCATGTTCTTTAGTACGTTGGGAGTTGCAGATTATGAAGTGACAAATACATGTGTCATAGATGGAAATGTTATCATTTATGTCAAACATTTTCATGAAGGACTTTTGGTATTATAGCAAAACTCTACAAAAGCTGCAGAGAAGATGACCAAAAAACCCTGAATGGGGCCCTGACTGCCCGCTGATGAAGATAAGTAAGGGCTGGGGAGAAGAATACATTCCCAGAGGGATCACGCTTAGCGCCTTCGGGGTGGAGACCACAGCCBCAGGGCTATCAGCAGCCAGGCCAGCACAGACCCTCACACCAAAGGGTGGGGGGAGAAGAGAGGCTTTGGGTGTGAAAAGCCTCTGATCAGAGGCAGTGAAAGCCCAAACCTCCGCTGTGCAGGCCAGTTATCGCTTTGTCCCCCCTTTTGCTGTATTCAGCTGGGGCCAGAGCGATCTGCAGGGTTTCTTGCAGTCCACAAAAGCTGACAGCTTTTTACCACAGGCAGTTTCACAGAGGCAGCAGCGAAGGTAAAAGGAATGAAAGAGGCCAGACTCTCTGTAACCATATTCTGGGTTTATTTCTTCTCTGCCCAAGAGGACAGGGTGCATATCTTGAAGGGGAGGTTAGCAGAGAGACCCTTTTCCCGCTCTGCTGCTTTAAGGGGTAGGGATAACAGTGTGCAACCAATGAGCGTAGAGATACATGAGAGAAAACCAATGAAGCATCTTCAGAGGAAGAACAAATTCAAACTGACTAATGACAATACAGTTAGAGAGAATTTCAAACCAAGCTGACCTATTACAAAGCTTAAGACACTGTGAGGAGGAGAAACCTAAAGTGACAGCATCTAAGAAATATTGCTCTGTGGCAAACTGAATTAAAGCTGGATCACCGCAGCAGCCAGTTCAGCTGAGGGGCCCTGCGTCTCGGGAGAAGCTTATCCACAGCAGAGGGGGTGTCGCGGCCCATCAGGGGTCCCCCCAAAGGGGTCCCCAGACCCTGCACCAGAGATGATGCAACAGATCCACAGTGTTGCAAGGGACAGTGTCAAACCTAGCTCCCTCAGGGGAGGCACGTGGGCGTTCCTACCTGGCCAAAGCATATATTAATCCACTAGATTCTGTACTCTTTGGCGTGGCGGCGTTGTGGCGGCGACGGCGGGGGACCCTCACCACCCAGAAGACCAGATGGAGGGGAGCCACGAGGCATCGCTGGGACCCTCGGAAGGGTGATATGTCTCCATCTAACCCCTGTCACTCTCTCTCTGTCCCCCCAGCACTCCACGCACACTTCTTTTTCTCTCTGTCTTTCCTTTTTCTTTCTCTTTGCCCCCTTTACTATTAAATAAAAATAAATCAATGCATTTTTTTGAATCAACATTTAATCTCACTTGGTTTTAATCTTGTTTTTAGGAATATTTTGAACCTTCTAAGTTACCTGTGGTTTATACACAGAGACTTAGTTTCCTCTGCTCTTCTGTGCTTAAACTGGATCATAACATCATGCAAGATTCAACATCTTCAATGGTCATTTCAAACAAGTACAGCTTATAGGCTTTCAGCATGTGGACCAAATATTCTATGTCTTGGTACAGGATATTATTACTGCTAACCTTCAAAGTTAGAACAGCATCAGTGAGAATTATCTAGTGCATATCTGTGGCAAGACAGCTCACCCCCTCCACCTTCTTGCCGTCAAGAAGGTTACCTGCTGTTTGCATAAATTAGGGAATCTCCCCTTTTTGCTCAGTCTTGTGAGACACTAAGGCGCCCAAGGCTGACATGAACAGCTGACGATAAACAGCTTGCTGTGAGGGGAGATTATGCTGGAATTTTGTTACTGACAGACACTAAAACTTTACAGCTATAAAAGATCAACCGTAACTCTCACAAAGAGGAAAACCTTCTGCACACCTCTTAAAGTGTGTAAGAGGGGGGTTCCCTCAAGTTCCAGGATGCTGGCTTGACTATCTTCTCTTCTAGAAGTTGGGTGAAAGAAGCCTTTGCACACCATAATATTGGTTCGGTAAGTCACATGGGCTTCTAATCTATACTATTTCTTCGCTAGCTGTAATATAGGTACCTTTATCTTGCACTGTATATTTATATTGTAACCTACTAGTAGTAATTCTTTTGTTTATCCTTTGTAGTAAGTAATCTGTTAAAATCCTATGTCTGTTTTTCTTGTGTCTATTCAATAAATAATTCATGTTGCAATAGACCTAATCGGTTGTCCTGGGTTAGTTATATATTCTATTACCACCCACAAAAGCTGGATAAATTTCATAATTACACACCTGGGACTCCTTATCTCAACTGAGATAAGCACTCCAGCCGACAGCAAGCACCACCCACCCTGGTTATCTGATCTCAGGTAATGGCCCATTAGCACCACCCAGCCTGACTAATTAGCCTGAACTCCATTGGAGGACCCCGGATCATCTCTGAGAACCCTGGGGAGCATCTCAAAGGACCCTAGGGCTCATCCAAGCTCATTACCGAAGTAACCAATAGAACATCGAGAAGATCCTCTTCCATTGTGAAAGTCCCCGCCCCGGGGGAGGTGCCAGCCAAGAAACACAGCATAAAACAAGGGGTTTGGATGGGAGAAGATACCCTCGACTCGATGGGACTCTGCTCTCGGAACTCCACTCTTGACGGGACTCTTGACTCAACTCGACTGGGCTCCACTCCTCAGAATTGGATTCAGCTACTCCACTCCACTACCAAGACTGGACTACCAGGCCTTCCTGCAGGACCAGTGCCTAACTGGACTGCACAGCTACCACCCTGGTCAACAGGGTATCAGGTTGTACCGTGACTCTGTCGGTTTGTTTAAGCCCGTGTTTCTGTATTATTGCATTTATTTTAACCTTTTTTATTAAAATTGTAGTTTTGACCTAAAATCTCTCAAGGTGTTCAGTGTGCGGTTAATTTCCCCTGCTGGTTTACAGCCAAACCAGCACATCGGTCATTATTAAAGAACTTGCGAGCGAGAGTGAATTTTGAGGTGCAGGCCATCTCAAAAGAGCTGCTGTCTACTGCCAGAAACCTGAGCAAAGGCCGAGGCCATCAAAAAGCTCTCTCTCCCATTGGTAACAATCTCAGATTTACCCAATAATTTGTGACACTAAACACAAGGCAAACTTCTACCAGTACACTCTGAACACATTGTGGTTTTTATGAAAATGCATATCTTTTTCCATTTGACTTAAATACTTGTTCTTTACTCTTCCCTGAGCATTTCACTTTTTTCAAAAGAAGAAACAAGTCTTATGGAACTAATGAAGGACAGAATTTTTTTTTCTGTAAGACTGATGCTTCCAAGGGAGTCACATAGAATTTAATTTTACTTGTTGAATCGAGATCCCTTTATCTGTTTGTTTACAGAAGTGTAGAGCTCAAAGGAATATGCTCAGTTGCTGAAGAAACTCATCAGATCTCCAAATATACCTCCCCAGTATTTTCTCACACTCCAGTATTTGCTCAAACATTTCCTTAGACTTTGTCAAGCCTCCAGCAAAAATATCTTGAATGCAAGGCCTCTGGCTGAAATTTTCAGCCTTCTTTTCAAATTCCATATAGCAAAGTACATAGGTCATCTTTATTATATTCTGTACTGTAAACATGGGTTAGCTATATACAAAAGTAAGTTTAATTAATTTCCTGGCCTTAATCCTAATGTGGAGGGCATTGTTGTAAATATTTTCCAATGATGTTTTTTGAATAATACTAATGTGAACTTTTGCATTTTTCATAGTTCTTACTGTCTAATTCATCTCTTGCAGCTCTGATAATACTGAACAGCACATAAAAATCCTAGAGGTTTTAATCACAAGTGAATGGAATGATAGACAACCTGTAACAAGTAAAAATATTTTTAATTTAAGTATATATTGTTGTTTTCTTAAATATTAAAATTGAACTTAAGGACAGTAAATGCATGTTGTTTTTCTTTTTTAATCAAACAATGCAGAAGTGCATCATTGCAGAACTAAGTAGTAGTTGTTCATATGTTCCATAGTGGTGTGCAAATTGACTTTTTCATTAAAATCATCTTAGTACCCTTAATTTGTACAGCCTTAGGACTTTCATTCCTTTTTTGGTTAACAGTGAATAGGAATTTGTGGACTTATAAGACCTGTAAAACAATAGAATAATATCGTACACCGGTGCTGGTGGTGAAATTCTGAAGATTTTACTTTTACACTCACTCTACTCCCAGACAAATTTTCTTAGAAATACAATACTCTATTGTAATGGGTTAACCTGAGGGAAGACCCCAGATCCCAAATTAAAAAAATTTTTAGAGGATATAGGACGGCAGAAAACAGGCTGCAAGCTTAATAATAGTAAAATAGTTTATTTCACTAGCACTACTAAGAATAGAAAGAATAATAATAACAAAAATATTAAGGCAATATATAAAGATACATTTCCCTTCTCCCAAAACCCAACAATCTCACCTTCTACCAAATGCACGAACTTAAAACAAAACATGGGATTTTTAAGGGTCCTTCTTAATACAGAAACAAAGCCTCTCTCTCTCTTCTGCTGCAGCCGATTCCTCTCCCAAGAAACAGTCATGGGGTGTGTTATTTAAGAATGAGTTATTTCCAATCTAGATAAAGGTAAAAGGCCCTTCTCTTCAATCTCCACAATTATCTCGGCATCTTCGCATTTCTAATGGGCCACTTCTGCAGTGTGGGAAACAAAACTCTCCATCCCCCCAAATACGTTTCATGGCTTATGGAAGAATAGTTAAATTGCATTTAAAGCTCATTAAGGCTTACAGAAGAAAAGTTTCAGCTGTAGTCTTTTCCCCTCTGACTCTGGGGTGCTGCCATAGTAAGTTCCCGGCCGCGTGGTCCCGCCATGTTGTCTTCTCCGTGCACCCAGGTCCTCTCTCTCTCTGTCTCTCTCTCCCCCGCTTGGAAGAAAGGCTAGTATCTCATAGTATATAAATGAAAAAATCTTGACCTTAGAAAGTCCTCATTATATCTCTCTCTCTCGGCCGCGTGCGGTCTCTGATGCGGTGTTTTCCCGCAGCATAGTAGGTCTCAGTTCGAAATGAACCCACGCCTCCAGAAGCGGCGAAAGGTCCCACCAGGATCTAGGAACTGCCAGTGCGGGGCTGCCACTGCCCAATGCACATTTCTACTCCTGCCACCCCTCAGGGAGGTGGCAGAGTCAGGCAGGTGAGCCCCAGAGGGGCCAGAGCCCCCCAGGGGAGTTACAGCCCTCTCCCTCTAGTTTGGAGCCAAGAGCTAAGATGGAGAACATCCGGCATCACTTCCATCGTCTTCTTCCTCAATATGCAAATTTAGCTAGGTGAACACAACTGTTCATTGGTCCAAAATTTCATCCAATCACAACCCATAAAACCTATAGAGATCAGCTGCAGAAAGCAAGATTTCCCCTTTTTTTACCTATATGCATTTTTTTAATCCAGAGATTCAAAAGATTTCTTATTATTGATAAACAATGTGGAAAATATTAACACTCCATTCAGGAAAGTTAGATTACATTATTTTTGATTCTGTGAATTAGCACCTAATTTAGTCAACAAACAGTAAAACCCACCTCTAATTTATGCAAAAATCCATGGTTTTAAATCAAATATTTGGTAGGAACAAGGCAGAGTTGCTGTGTGCAAAAGAAATTACTAATGCGGGGGTCTTGAGATATTAGCTTTTACAGCTTAGTTACAGAGAATATCTGAACAAAGGATAGGGTAGTGGTGAACATGGAAAGTGGCATCAAAGTCTTCTCACAAGTTAGCAGGGAGTTTGGGATGGCTATTAGCTACCACTCTTAGAGCTCTTGACCATGAAGTTATAGCATTGCAGAGCAAAGTGAGAGTTGGAAAAGGAAGTCAGGACTTTACAGGATGCAAAGGTGATTGCACAAGGAGTAATTACCACTCAAGCAGAGCAGTGCTATGAGCAGCAATGCACTGTAGAATAGCTGGTGGTTTGTATTCCTAGCAAAGGCACAGTTATAGGAAAAGTAAGGTTTTGATTGCCCAAGTTCATCCTCTCACTATGAAATCTTCATGGGAATAGGATGGAAATATCTGGAGTGAGCCCTCAGACTCCAAGATTGAGCTTGAGCCAGGTTTAGCAGATAAGGAGGTGGTAGAAGCATAACCCCTCATACAAATGGAGGGGCAAAGGGATCTGCCAGACAGAGGGGTATAGACCACATGTACTTATACCCTGAAAGACTGAAGGGATTTCTGGAGTCCTATCGGCAGAAAAGTGGGGAAGGCATACTGGCATGGATTTTGCAAGCTTGGGATACTGGCGCTGCATATATCCACTTATTAATGAATGAGAAAGACCTATTAATCCCTTGTGCTGGTTTGACTGTAAACCAGCAGGGGAAATTAACCCAGTCCAGTAGAGCAGTGGAGTGGAGTCCAGTGGAGTGGAGTCCAGTCCAGAGGAGTGGAGTAGTGGAGTCCAGTCCAGAGGAGTGGAGTAGTTGAGTCCAGTCCAGAGGAGTGGAGTCCAGTCCAGTCGAGAGTCAAGAGTCGAGTCGAGAGTGCTTTCTCCCATCCCAAACCCTTGTTTTATGTCGTATTTCTTGGCTGGCACCTCCCCCAGGGGCAGGGACTTCCACAATGGAAGAGGATTTTCTCAATGTTCTATTGGTTGCTTTGGCAATGAGCTCAGATGAGTCTCATGGTTTCTGATATTCTATTGCAATGAGCTCAGGTGAATCTTATGGTTTCTGACATTCTATTTTTACCAAGTCAAATAACGGGCCATTAATCAAGATAGGATGGGTGGTGTAATGGGCCATTATCTGAGATTATCTAATCAGAATGGGTGGTGCTTGCTGTCGGCCGGAGTGCTTATCTCAGTTGAGATAAGGAGTACCTCAGGGACCAGGTGTGTAACTGTGAATTATCCAGCTTATTGTGGGTGGTAATAGAATATATGGTTAACCCAGGACATCCCTCTAGCCAGTGATGATCAGATGCAATGGGGACATGCTCAATTACAAAATATCAGGGGTCCTGATGGGCAGGATGTTTCTGCACCTACGCTATATCAGTGGTTGTGTGCACCAGTTTAAACAGCATATGCAGCTACTGCTGAATTAGTGTCGTCCAGCAGAAACTGGTGTACAGTGGAAGGAGGTATTAGTTTCCTGCAGCAGATGGGGATGGCTCATGCACAAATTACAGGATCTAGTCTGGACAGGGCAGCAATAACAAAAAGTATCCAAATGCAGCTTTTGAGGGGGATGCCTGTTTTGCTGAAACCCTTGATTATAGCAGCAGTCACAAGTGCTACTGGTAATATAGGTACCCTAGAAAATACCTTAAGGGAAATTTGGGCTCAAATTTTGGAACCAGCTGTGCCGATGGTGAATGAAAATAAGCTGGCAAAACTGAAAAGTTACCTCACAGGTGACAAGGAAACAAATGTGGAATGATCTTGTGCAAGCCAGTGTCCCATAATCAGAACAGAACATTGGGCAGGCTGTAGCTCTCCCACATCTCCATTCAAATTACAAGGTAAAGTTCATGGCAGTAGGATTTGTAGGGCTCCTTCAGATTTGAAGAGCTAGAACACAGCAGCAGAAAAATAGCAGCAGAAAAATGCCTTATGCCTTGTATTTCAGGTAGGCATCAAGTAATGAAGATTATTTTTAAATGGCTAAAATTTTTATTGCTGCTGCTTTGATTGGAAGGGTTTTCCAACCTTGCCAGTTGTTATGAATGAGTGTTTGAGATTGCTTAAAAAATCACCGCTAAGGGTATGAGCAAAAAACAAGATTTAATATTATGCAAGAGCATGACAAAGTTTGTTGGCAAGATTCACTCTACTACTTACAGGACAGTTAAGGCACACCAAGGAAAAACAAGCAACAACAAAACTAAACAAAATCCAGGCAATCAAAACAAAAATGAACTGAGAACTATCGGGGGAGGTGTGTGTATGTGTGACAAAAGAATAGTGAGAGCAAGGATAAAAAGGAATGCAGCCTAAAAGCTTAACAGCACTCAAACTTAACAGTACTTAACTTATACCTTAAGCCTAACAATTCAACAAAGAAACAACACTTAACCTGTACCTAACTTATAGCTTAACAATTTAACAGATGAACAGCATTTAACCTAACTTATGACTTCAAAGTCGAACCTAGCAACTTAACTAGCAACTTAACAACACTTAACAGTATTTAACTTAGCTTATAACTTAACCTTACTTACAGGCCTAACTTACTGAGAGATCTAAGACACTTAAACATCTAAGAAAGCAGCATTTCTCCCATATTTGCTATAGCATATGCACATGTTTATGCACCCTGACACAGAGTCAGTGCAAGCAAGGTACCTGTGAAAAATTCCCCTCAAATGTCAGTGAAAGACTCACTTCAGATGCCTTTGCATCTCCCGACAGGTGAAGGGTCGGTCCTCGAGGAGTGAGGGTATTGGCCCAGGATTCGTGGCTGTTCGACAATCCTCCAAGTACAGCAAACATGAGAGTTTGCTGGCTATGAGAGGCGTCCCCCTCAGAGGGAGATTGCTTGTCACAGCCCGCTGCAGTCCAGGAGAGCTCAAAGGGTCTCACTTTAGATCGCTATTTATAGGGTCATAAGAGAGTGGGCTTTAGTCATAACAGTGTTTCATCCTGACCACAGTTTTGGGTCGGCACTTTCTTTGAAAGTGTAAGAACAGGGATGTTATGCCATTCTGGGAAGAAAAATAGTTTCCAAGGCTGTTCATAAGGAAAACAGGAGCTTGTTAGACAACAGCAATTCCTGGGAGCAGAGAGTGTCTCTGATAAGCTCAAGAGGTGAGCCCAGGTGCTGTTTCTCAAGGCTGAGGCCTAACGAGCATTTCTCAGATCACAGTGCGGCCTGGAAAAGGGGGAGGGATGCACCACCACACCAGTTCTATTAGTTAGGAATCTTTCCCTAACATTTAGTGTACATGTATTTTCAGCAAGTTTATACCTATTTGGTTTTGTTCAACTATGTCAAAATAGTTAAGGAGTCATTTCCAGAACCAGTGTGTATTTTTCTTCCTAATGTTTCATAACAACCAGGAGAGTTCAAACTTTTAATGATTGCTTATTTCACTAAGAATCAGCAAATAACTGCTAATTGTTAGAGATTGATTTTATCTTTGCCATGTTATAAGCATTGCAAAATAAAATACATTACTGAAACTTCTAATATTCTAAAGAATTTATTAAAAGCATTTTTTTTTTAATTGTATGTTTGCAAATGCTTTAGGATATGTAAATTTATATGGCTTGAGATACTGATTGGGAGGTGTCCTAGGTCTGGCCAGAACAGGGTTAACTTTTGCAGCAGACAGGAGGGGCACAGCCAGGACCCTGGGGTTATTCTATACCACCTCATGCCATGCGTAGGAGGGTGGCATTTTTTCTGGTTTGCCGGAATGTGCAGTCGGGTAGCGCTGGGTTCCGTGTGGTGAGCAATCACGTGTGAATCATTCGCCTCTCTTGTACACACTCTTATTAGTATCGTTGTTACTGTTAATTTTCTTCTCTCATTGCTGTTTCCAGTAAATTGTTCTTATCTCAACCCATGATCTTTACCTTTTTGTGCCTCCAATTCTCCTCTCCAGACTGCCACAGGGGAGGACGGGGGGAGTTGTGCCTATGCATGTAGTACATCAAGACAAAGTAATGTTTCAGGAGAAGTAAGAATAGAGAAATGTTTGGTGTTTTGATTAATTGGTAGCCAGAACCATTTTCTGATTCCTGTCTCATTATTTGTGTTTATCAGTGGGAAGCCTGAAAGGTGGTGTCAGAGACTGGAAAAGGTGTTTCGAGACATCTTGAGTAGCTTGGAATTGTGGGGAAGGGGGCGGACTGGGTCCCGCTCTGGTAGGGCAGCATCCTGCCCCCATAGCCCCCCCCTCAACCCTGCCATACCTGTCAATCGAGGGGCACTGGAGACAGCCCCTCAGTGTCACCTTACCCACCCCTGAGTGGCCGAGACACTGGAGGCAGACCCTTGGTGTCACCTTACCCACCTCTGAGTAGCCGAGACACAAGAGGTCCCACATGGAGGGGTAGGCCCAGGGGCAGGGACAAGAGTTTAAGAAGCCATCACCATGTGGTGCTCAGTCTCTTTTCTCCATGCCTTCACCTCAGAGCTTCACCTTGCTGGAATCCTAGGAGTTAGTAGCTATGTCTGTTTTTCTATATCTGTCCTATCTTCCTGTTTTCCTCCCTTTTTCCTTCTTTTTCTAACTTTCTTCTCACAGAACATAACATTGGATAGGCTGTAAGGTTTTCTATGTTTAATGGGCTACGTTTATGCTGGGAAAAGTGATGTTGTGTACCCTTTACTCTTTTGCCGATGTCCCCCTAATTTTCTGTAGTTCTGCCAGTAAACTTTTGTGTGTTATTTTTACCTCTTAGGAAAATTTTGGTTGAATTTTCTCTTTGCGCCTACCCAGAGAAGAGAATCTTGGTTCAGTCTCAGGTTTTTGGGTAACCTGGGGCATAACAGGTGGTGTTACTGGGAAAACTAGATGATTTAGCATCTCATTTTAGCACCCAAACTTGATGAACAGCCACAGTCTTCAAAAAGTAATGCTGATTTTGCAGTCAAAGTGCATGTCTCTAAACATGCTATTCAAAACAGGAGTATTAGAATCAAGCATCTTAGTTATAACAGATTATAGCTAACAGTACTGCTTATGTCTCACAGATAGAATCTCACACAACACAGAGAAATGTGAAGACCTATGCTTTTAAAGGTATATATTGAAAAATGGGCTATATTTGTAGGTGTGGAAAACTTGATTTTTTTTCAGTTCTTTTTTGAGGATCATAAAGGCTCTTGGTTTTCCTGTCTGGAGCAGGCTTGCACTGGATTCAGGTCCTGCAGCTGTCCACAGGGCCCGGCAGGTGCTTGAGTCTGTAATCTGTTTGGCTGAGCTGAGAAGGCATGCTACCCAGAGGGAAGTGATGCAATAGGAGAGTTAGGAGGGTTTTTTGGGGGAGAACTCAAGGAGATGGGAGTCCTCTTGAGGTGGAGGTGTGTTGAGGAGTGTGGAGTGACTTTGGATTTGTGAGATTAAGGTGTGTCATCGCGGGATAAAGAGATGTGGGAAGCTCGTGGCATTGTGGGCAGATTGGGTTGGTGAGGAGCAGAGGAAGAAGCTGTGGCTTGAAAGAGCTGCCATCCTGTACAGATAAAATGAAGCCTCTAATGGCCTCTAATGGCCTACATGCTAACTCAAGCTGAGATGCTTTGTCTAAGGTGCCTATCCCAGTTTATTCCCATTTCCCAGGCTTGTAAATAACTGTGGTAGGTTGACTTTGGCTGGATGGCAGGTGCCCATCAAGCCACTTGTTAAGATACAGTTATTAAAATTGTCATATGCCTCTGCCCGAATTAAGGTGCAAACAAGACCATATAGTGAAGTCAGTAGTATGGATTTTATTTAACAGTAAAATGTGAGGGGGGGAGAGAGAGAGACAGAGACAGATCAGGAAGAAAATATCACCACTCTGTGGATCCCGACAGTGTCCTGCTGATCCTCCTCTTCTGGTCTTCTCGTTGGTGAGAGTCCCACAAAACATAGAGTTCAATGGATTAATATATGTTTAGGCTAGGTGGGAATCCCCCAGGTACCTCCCCTGGGGGGGAAGTTTTACATTGTCTCTTGCAACAGATTCTGGATCTGTTGCATCACTTTGCATCACGTGCAGTCCTCGGGTGCAAAGCCTCCGGAATCAGTCTGGGGGGGTGCTTTGGGGGTCTGATGGTTTATGACACTTTCTCAGCTGCCTCTCACGTGAATGTCCCATGTGTATGTGGGCTTCCCGGGTTGGGAGGGGTTTAAAACTGAGCCAGTTTGTGTAAGGGAGGATGGGTGTTCACTCCCTCTGACCAGAGGTTATGCCACACACTCAAAAACTCTCCTCCTCCCCGTTTGGGTGGGGGGGAGTGTGTGCATATCTGGCCTCAACAAACCCAGCCAGAGCTGATTTTCAGGACAGCTGCTGGGTTTGCCTTTCTTTGTGGATACATTATTCTCCCTCAGCCTTGTTTACTTGTCCCTAGACCTGAGATAATTGGACAACAGTGTCACCTTTCTCTTATCTCAAGTTCCCCTTAGGTACCTTAACTCACAGTCCAAAGTTCCAGTCAGGAGGCATATTCAGGGAGGGATGGGCTTTGGTGGTTGCAGCTTCTTCATAGTTTTGCCACTGTTGTGGGTTTGAGTTTGTCAAGGAATTTCTCTCCCATTTGTTACCTGGCAGGGAGACCTGTGGGGGGGGAGGGGGTTGCCCAGGAGATAAATGGACAATACTTAAGATACAAAAGATGTAGCCAGGGTGGTGACATAGCTTTGCAATGAGCGGGGTTGGGGAAGTGTGTGGTTTTCTGCGGTTTCTTAGCTGAGTGTGCTTAGTCTTTGCCTGGTTTTGAGGGGAGACATTTTATGGTGTGGTGTGCTGGGCTGCTGCAGCTGCTCAAAGGATTCGCTGCTACTGCTGAACTTTTCCTTGCTGCTTTCCCCTTACCGCTGGTAAGCCACTGCTTGCAAGAGCAGCCCATGGACTGGGGCTTTCCAACACCCACCCTCGCTGGGGGACAAACCTTCACCATCTGCATGGGTGTCTCATGGAAACCGGGCCCCCCCACCTCCTCCCTCTCCGTGGAGGAAGCACCTCCCTGCTGCTTACCGGAGCCTCGGTTGCTGCCCTCGCCAGGGATCCTGCACTGGACACATGAGAGCCGGGGAAAACCGAACCCCACCCTCAAACTTCTCTCCCTCTCAAGGCTGTCATTACCCCCCGGGGAGGCTCAGGGCTTGTCTCGGCACCTGGAGTTGTGGGGGAGTAACTGCAGCCTTTCTGCCTCAAAGCGAGCAAACAGCAACCCCTGCCAGTTTTGGTCATAACTACACTAAAAAGGGAAATTGCTCAACAGGTGAGAAAAGGCTGTTATTGGGTTTTCTGTTTTTTTCTTGTTGCTTTGTTCATCTCATTATATATCCTACTAAGGAACTGTTATTCCTTTTCCCATATCTTTGCCTGAAAGCCCAGTAATTTCAAGGTTATAATAATTTGGAGGGAGGGGGTCATCTTTTCCATTCCAGGAAGGTTCCCACCTTCCTTGGCAGACACCTGTCTTTTAAACCAGGACAGCCATAATGGGCAAAAAGTCCTTCATAACAATGTTTAAGCCATTAACCATGACATTTCAGTTTCTCACACTATCATTCCTTCTCAGCTGGACAGGAGAGAGAAAATAAGATGGACAATGACTCATTGGTTGAGATAAGGGAGTTTACTAAAGCAAAAGCAAAAGTTTGCACACACACAAAGAGAAAAAATAGGCTTATTCTCTACTTCACACAGCAAGCAATCTCCAGCCACTTCATGGGAAGCAGTGCTTCAGCATGCATAGCATTTGCTCTGGAAGGCAAACAGTGTAAATAACTAATTACCCCCCTTTCTCCTCCTTTTGTTAACATTTAGATCTGAGCTGATGTCATATGGTATAGAATATCCTTTTGGTTAATTTGGGTCAGATGTCCTAGTTGTTTCCCCTCCCAGGATCTTGGCCACCCCCCAGCCCCTTGATGGGGGGGCAATGTTGAGAGACAGCGCTGATGCTGTACCAGCACTGGTCAGCAGTAGCCAAAACACTGGTGTGTCCTCACTACCTTTTTAGATACCAATGCAAAGCACAGCACTGTGAGGGCTGGTATGGGGAAACACAACTCCAGCTCAGCCAGACCCAATACAATCTTCACCCCTTATTCCATACCATTTGCATCATATTCAGATCCCATATAATTTTTTTTATATATATATATATATCTCTTCTAACTACTCTGCTGTGTTTATTTCTCATTACTGAAATCCCTTCTTACCAGCACTTACCACTTAAACTACATCCTTAAACCATCTTTATACCCACCATAGAGGTTTGTACATTTTCATTAACTACTATCCCATTCTGTCACAGATATGTATTATTCTCCCATTCCATGGGCTTCTTCCACCCCTCCAGATGTTGGTTTTGTTGTTGTTGTTGTTCTACTTCCTCCCTTTCTAACTGGTGATATGGACATGGATCTGTAGTTCTCCTTTTCCACCTTTTCTTTTTCAGTACTGGGGCAATTACTGTAGTTACTGTGGTTTGAGTCCTCTGAGAGTACTGAACTGTGACTAGATAGGCTCAGGCCAGGCTCCAGTCTGGTAGAAGCTACTGGTTTTCATTGGGGTAGGAAAGGCACCCTTCTATCAGGCAACGCATCAGTTTGCCAGGTTTCATTTCCTGTTCAGATGTAAACCAGAGCAGGGAAGTGTAAAGGCTGATCCTGTTCCTCTTTAAATTGATCACAAAGCTCCTGGACTGCAGTGGTCAGGCTCAGCCTGCAGTCTTGTTGGTAGTGTCTGGGGGGCACAGTCAAATATGTAAAAACACTGTCCCTTGTTAGGACTTTTCTGCATCATGTCATGGGCTTGGCTAGACTGTTGACAGCACAGAGTGTGGTTTGGAGCATGCAGAAGGCAGTCTGTCCCAGGGACAACTGTTGTCATACAGGATATTGCACATCTGTGCCTCACCTGGCAGAGGGCTCCACTTCTAAGCTAATAAAAACTAGGCTTTATATCTGATTTAACAGAGGGCAAAATTCTTTGTTAATCACCATACTTAGCAATGCTGTATTCTTGGTTTAGATTTTGACAGGAGTGTATGCTTTATGTTTCTCAGTATCTAATTGAAAGTATTTGGTAAAACTGAAATAGGTATGATAGAATTTTTTACAGTCTAATATGTGTGTATTTTTATGCAAATATGTGTAACACACATGCAAGCCTGCCTAATCTGATCAGTTCTCTTCCTGCTTCATCCATCTATTTTTAGAAACAAATTGCTTTATAGATAGAACACCACTGTGAGTATGACTGCAAAAAGTTGTAGATTGATAACTTTCTGCAAATCACCTATAGATCTAGATTAAATGGGCACCACTCAAAGTTTTTAAATTTAAGTTTACAGAATCACAGAATCAATTAGGTTGGAAAAGACCTCTGAGATCATCAAGTCCAACCTATGATGGAACAACACCTTGTCAACTAGATCATGGCACTAAGTGCCATGTCCAGTCTTTCCTTAAACACCTCCAGGGACAGTGACTCCACCACCTCCCTGGGCAGTCCATTCCAATGTCTAATCACCCTTTCTGTGAAGAATTTCTTCCTAATATCCAACCTGAACCTCCTCTGGCACAGCTTAAAACTCTGTCCTCTTGTCTTATTGCTAGTTGCCTGAGAGAAGCAGCAAATCCCCTCCTGGCTACAACCTCCTTTCAAGAAGTTGTAGAGAGCAATAAGGTCACCCCTGAGCCTCCTCTTCTCCAGGCTAAACAACTCCAGCTCCCTCAGCCACTCCTCAAAGGACATGCACTCCAGCCTTTTCACCAGCTTCGTTGCCCTTCTCTGGACTCACTCCACCACCTCAATGTCCTTCCTGAATTGAAGGGTGTCCTGGTTTGAAAGACAGGTGTCTGCCAAGGAAGGTGGGAAACCTTCCTGGGATAGAGGATGACCCCCCTCCCTCCTCCGAATTACTATACCCCTGAAATTATGGGGCTCTCAGGCAAAGATGTGGGAAAAAGAATAACAGTTCTTTACTAGGATTATATATCTATATATATGACAAGACAGATAAACTGTGACAATAAGAGAACAGACAAACCCAGTAACAGTCCGTTGTCTGTCATTGGGCGATTCTCTGTTGGGGCAGAGAGGCTGCTGTGACTCCCCCGCGGCTGCAGGGGGCGCTGTGGCACGAGTGCGGTGACCTCTCCACGTGGCAATGGCGGCTTGGGCAAGAGGGAGAGGGAGAGGGGAGATCGCTCCCGGTGTGAACCCACGGGGCAGCAGTCTGGCTCAGCACCAACCTTGGCAGCGGGCAGCAAGCAGTAAGCAGTGCAGGCAGGCAGGGTTGACTGGGGAGCGATGGACCTTGGTATCATCCACCGAGGGGCCAGCAGAAGGCAGGAACAGCAGAGACGAGTAGATCCCGGTGTCGACCCATGTGGAGCAGAAACCCAGGCTGGCGGCAGAGACGGCAGAGGCGAGCAGCTCCAGGCGGCAACAGTTACAGCGTGACGCTGTCCCCCGTGCTGTGGCAGGACCCCTGCGGAGATGTCAGGGTGTATCAGTGCTCTGGAGCGAGCCAGCAGAGACGTCACAGTGTAGCAGTTTTCCCGAAGCAAAACTGGCACTGGCTGCAGACACGACTGTCCTCACCGAATGCAGAGAAGACAGTGAGCCCTGGCCTCTGCCCCCTCTCGCCAAAGTCTCGAAAAAGTCCCTTCACCTCTCGCGATGATAAACTGCAGCCTCTGGGTAACAATCCCCTGGCCAACATTTCCAACTCTTGTTTCTTTAATTGGGGAAATTGTCCTGGCATTTGGGTTGGGCAAGCAATCCCTTTTGTCCTTAAGTATCGCCCATTCTGGGTGATCAGTTTGGAATGCGGGTAGATAGGCAACTTTCTTTGTTCTTAAGTATTGCACATTAGTTCCCAGCCAGCCCCTCCCCACCTACACAGTCTTCCTGCTAGATGGGGAAAGAAAAAAAAGAATTTAATTTGCCGAACCCATAACAAAGGGCCCAGAACTGGACACAGTATTCAAGGTGTGGCCTCATCAGTGCTGAGTACAGGGGCCCTTATTCTGCTGGCCTCCCTACTCCTGATAAAAGCCAGTATGCCATTTACCTTCTTGGTCACCTAGGCACACGCTGGCTCATGTTCAGCTGCCTGTCAACCAGGACCTTTCCTGATGGGACACTTTCCAGCCCCTCCTCCCCTAGCCTGTAGTGCTGCACAGGATTGTTGTGACCTAAGTGCAGGACCTGGCACTTGGTCTTGTTGAACCTCATGCGGTTGATCTAGGCCCATCTATCCACCCTGTCTAGATCCCTCTGTTACGAATGGGAGAGGGAGTTTAAACTGGGCTTCTGCCTTTGCCCAGGTTTCTGGCAGTAGGCAGCAGCTTTATTGAGGCAGCCAGCACCTCAAAACCACTCTCACTTGCAAGTTCGTAATCATGACCTATCAGGTCTATTGCAACATGAATTATTTATTGAATAGATACAAGAAAAGCAACAGACATAAGACTTTAAACAGACTTCTTACTACACAGGATAAACAAAAGAAACACTACTAGTAGATTCATAAGACAGTGCACGATAATAAAGGTACCTATATTACAGCTAGCAAAGAAATAGTATAGATTAGGAAACCAATGTAACTTACCGACAAATGATAGTGGTGTACAGAAGTCTCCTTTCACTCAACTTCTAGAAGAGTAACTCGAGGCTGACGTCTTGACTTCGAGGAGAACTCTCCACACACTCAGAGAGTGTGTAAGAGATTTCTGATTTCATGAAAATTATAGTGGTCTTTTATAGATGGCAAAAGTGCTGTGTTTGTCAGTCACGAATTTTTTGCTTATCCTTTCACATCCTTTCCCAAGAGGGTGTTTATTGCTAGCTAAGGATGTTTCTAAGTCCACACAACTCACCATAAGGCAAGCTATTCCAGCTTGACTTAGCCATAGTGGAAGTAGATAAGCTTTTTGCTGTCTCAGGGGTGAAAGGTCCTGTCACAGACACCAAGTTGGGAGCGAGTGTCAATCTGTTGGAGAGTAGGAGGGCTCTGCAGAGGGACCTGGATGGGCTGGATAGATGGGCTGAGTCCAACAATATGAGATTTACAAGTCCAAGTGTCAAGTATTGCACTTTGGCCACAAAAAATCCCCTGCAGATCTACAGGCTGGGGACAGTGGCTGAACAGCAGACAGGCAGAAAGGGACCTGGGGGTGTTGGTTGGCAGCCGTCTGAACATGAGCCAGCATTGTGCCCATGTGGGCAAAAAGGCCAATGGCATGCTGGCCTGTATCAGGAATAGTGTGGCCAGCAGGACCAGGGAAGTCATTCTTGCCCTGTACTGTGCAATGGTTAGGCTGCACCTTGAGTACTGTGTCCAGTTTTGGGCTCCTCAATTTAGGAAGGATGTTGAGATGCTTGAACGTGTCCAGAGAAGGGCAACAAGGCTGGTGAAGGGTCTAGAACACAAGCCCTATGAAGAGCAGTCTGAGGGAGCTGGGGTTGTTTAGCCTGGAGAAGAGGAGGCTCAGGGGTGACCTTATCACTCTCTAAAAGTCCCTGAAAGGAAATTGTAGCAAGGTGGGGGTTGGTCTCCTCTCCCAGGCAACCAGCAACAGGACGAGAGGACACAGTCTTAAGCTGCACCAGGGTAAGTTTAGGGTAGACATCTGTCCTGGTTTAAAAGACAGGTGTCTGCCAATGAAGGCGGGAACCTTACTGGAATGGAAAAGATGACCCCTTCCCTCCAAATTATTATAATTGAAAAATTACGGGGCTTTCAGGCAAAGATATGGGAAAAGGAAGAAGAATTCTTTACTAGGAGGTAGACATAAATATATAAAACAAGACAGACAAACAATAATAACAGCAACAACAGTCTTTTCTCACCTGTCAATCAATTTCCCTTTTGGTGTAGTTATGACCACAACCGGAAGGAGGCGTTGGTGGGCCCTGCGAGGCGACGGCTGCAGTGAGTCTCTTGAAGAACGCAGAGGGCACTAGCGAGCTCCATCAAGGCAGGGCAGGTGCAATGATTCCCCTGCAGCTGCAGGGGGCACTCCCAGCCTGAGCTCGGCAATCTCTCCACATGGTAATGGCAGCTCAGACAAGAGGGAAGAGGGGAGACCACTCCTTTTGTAAACAGTCAAGACAGCAATCCGTCTCAGCGCCACCACTGGCAGCAGGCAGCAAACAGTGAAGGCAGGCAGATCTGATCGGGCAGCAATGGACCTCGGTATTACCCACTGGCAGCTGGCAGAAAACAGTGAAGGCAGACAGATCTGATCAGCAGCAGTCAGTCTCCATGCCACTCACCGGCAAATGGCAGAAAAGGTGAAAAGAGGGCAGACCCGGGCAGCAAGCTACAATGTAGCACTGTCTTGGGAAACCGGCACCCACTCTCCGTACCACACGCGACTGCTGCCTGGATCCCCCAACAGAATGGAAGAGGAAACATTGGCCCCACCCCCACCCCCCAACCAGCAGGGTCCTGCCCGATCCTCCATCTATCTTGATATCCCCCAAACCGCGAAGAGGTGAGGGGGCAGGGAACAGTGACAATTTCCGGTACAAATGGTTATGGGATACAAACCATTCCCAGGACATTCCACCCCTTATCCCATATCATTTGATTAATGCCCAGACTAATACATTTCAACTGTAAACTCACATATCTATACATATAACTATATACAAATACAACTTGGTCACTGTCCATCCCTAGGATATGAATAGAGTTCATTTGGTCCATGACTGATATAAGTGGAGTAGTTCACTTTTGTTATTCATGGTAGTTAAAGCAATAGCAGTGACATTCAGCAACCAGTGGTATACAGGAGTTACAATATCACAGGCTGTTCTCACCCAAAATAAATCCCCCTAAGGTACACAACATGTTTCCCCATCCCTCTGCATTACCCACCAAGTGCAACCAGGTCCTTGAGCAAAAACAATCCCATGGATGGGTTTGTCTTTGCTCGAGGCAGAATTAATCCAGTCTTTCTTAACATGCCTCTCATATGCACGACTGGAACCTTATCTCCATCTGCTGTACACAGGGGTTCAGATTGGGCCAGGCCAGCTCGGTTAGTGGAACCCCTGGTGTTAACTAACAGTGTAGCCTTTGCCAAATGCAGATCCCACTGCTTGAAGGCCCCACCCCCCATTGCCTTCAATGTTCTTTTTAATAGTCCATTGCACCGCTCAACTTTCCCAGCAGCTAGTGCATGGTAAAGAATGTGGTACACCCACTCAATACCATGTTCTCTAGCCCAGGTGTTTATAAGGCTATTCTTGAAATGAGTCCCGTTGTCGGACTCAATTCTCTCGGGGGTACAATGCCTCCACAGGACTTGCTTTTCAAGGCCCAGCATGGTGTTCCAGGCAGTAGCGTGAGGCACAGGGAAGATCTTCAGCCATCCAGTGGTTCCTTCTACCATTGTGAGCACATAACACTTGCCTTGACAGGTTTGTGGCAGTGTGATATATTCCATCTGCCAGGCCTCCTGATACTTATTATCGCTTTGTCCCCCTTTTTGCTGTATTCAGCTGGGGCCGGAGTGATCTGCAGGGTTTCTTCGCAGTCCACAAAAACTGACAGCTTTTTACCACAGGCAGTTTCACAGAGGCAGCAGCGAAGGTAAAAGGAACGAAAGAGAGGACTCTCTGTAACCATATTCTGAGTTTATTTCTTCTCTGCCCAGGAGGACAGGGTGCATATCTTGAAAGGGAGGTTAGCAGAGAGACGCTTTTCCCGCTCTGTCTCTGCTGCTTTAAGGGGTAGGGATAACAGTGTGCAACCAATGAGCGTAGAGATACATGAGAGAAAACCAATGAAGCATCTTCAGAGGAAGAACAAATTCAAACTGACTAATGACAATACAGTTAGAGAGAATTTCAAACCAAGCTGACCTATTACAAAGCTTAAGACACTGTGAGGAGGAGAAACCTAAAGTGACAGCATCTAAGAAATATTGCTCTGTGGCAAACTGCATTAAAGCTGGATCACCGCAGCAACTTATATTTAAAACACTGCCTCCCATACCACAGGGGCTTTACCCGCTTGGCCTGCTGGATTGCAGCGCATGTCTCACAGTCATGGATAACCTGGGATATACTGTTCATGGTCAAATCCACCCCTCAGTCTCGTGCCCACTTATAGGTGGCAACTCTGCCTCGGTGTCCTGATGCATCATGGGCCCATCGAGCCAGAAACAACTCTCCCTTGTGTTGCCAATCAAAATCTATCTGTGACACCTCGATTTTTGCAGCCTGGTCCCCGTTTGTTGTTGTGGTGATCCTCATTCGCCAAACTCTTGGGCACATGGGCACCCACGTGATGGACTTTCACAGTCAGTTCCTCTACCCAAATAGCAATGTCTTGCCATTCCTCAGCAGCCCAGATTGGTTTTCCTCTACGCAGCCAATTGGCCTTTTTCCACCTTTCCAGCCACCCCCACAGAGCATTGGCTATAATCAACGAGTCAGTGTAGAGGTAGAGCTTTGGCCCCTTGTCTCATTCACCGATGTCCAGGGCCAAGTGAATGGCTTTGAGCTCTGAAAACTGGCTCGATCCACCTTCTCCTTTGGTAGCTTCTTCAACTTGTTGTGTGGGGCTCCATACAGCTGCTTTCCATTTTTGGTTTGTCCCTACAATGCGACAGAAGCTGTCCGTGAAAAGAGCATATCATGTTTCCTCTGTTGGCAGCTGGTTGTATGGTGGAGCTTCCTCAGCATGCGCCATCTGTTCCTGCTCCTCTTCATCTGCCAGACCAAAGTTCTCACCTTTGGGCCAATTTGTAATTATCTCCAAGATCCCAGGGCGATTCAGGTTTCCAATAGGAGCGCGCTGCATAATCAGGGCAATCCACTTACTCCATGTAGCGTCGGTGGTGTGATGCGTAGAGGGAACCTTTCCTTTAAACATCCACCCCAGCACCAGTAGTCAGGGTGCCAGAAATTGTGCCTCTGTGCCAATTACCTCTGAGGCAGCTTGAACTCCTTCATAGGCAGCCAGGATTTCCTTCTCTATTTGGGTGTAGTTAGCTTCAGACCCTCTGTAACTTCCAAGTGGTCGGCACCCGAGTTGCACCAGGCACCTTCTGCCAGAGGCTCCAGGAAAGACCATTGTTCCCGACTGAAGAGTAGAGCATGTTCTTCACCTCTGGTCCTGTTATGACTGGGCCAAGGGCTACTGCATGAGCAATCTCCTGCTTGGTCTGGGCAAAGGCCTGTTGCTGTTCAGGGCCCCAGTGGAAATCATTCTTCTTACAGGTTACCAGGTAGAGAGGGCTTACAATCTGGCTGTACTTGTGAATGTGCATCTTCCAGAAGGCTATGGCACCGAGGAAAGCTTGCATTTACTTCTTGCTGGTGGGTGGAGACATTGCTGTGATCTTATTGATGACCTTGGTGGGTATCTGACGCTGTCCATCTTGCCGCTTCACTCCGAGGAACTGGATCTCTCGGGCAGGTCCTTTGAACTTACTTTTGTTGATGGCAAAACTGGCTTCCAGGAGAATCTGGATGATTTTTTCTCCTTTCTCAAATACTTGTGTTGCCGTGTACTGCCAGACAAAGATATTATCTATGTACTGAAAATGCTCTGGAGCTTCACTCTTTTCCAGTGCAATCTGGATCAGTCCATGGCAAATGGTGGGACTGTGCTACAACCCCTGGGGCAGTTGATTCCAAGTATACTGCATGGCCCACCAGGTGAAGGCAAACTGGGGCCTACACTGCTGCCACAGGAATGGAGAAAAATGCATTAGCAATGTCAATAGTGGCATAGCACTTTGCTGCCTTGGACTCCGGTTCGTACTGAAGCTCCAGCATGTCTGGCACAGCGGCTTTCAGTGGTGGGGTAACTTCATTCAAGCCATGATTGTCCACTGTCAGTCTCTGTTCCCTATCAGACTTGCACACAAGTCACATGGGGCTGTTGAAGGGTGAGTGGGCCTTGCTGACCTCCCCTTGGCTCTCCAGCTCGCGGATCATCTTGTGGATGGGGATCATGGCATCACGATTTGTTCGATATTGCCGGCGATGCACTGTTGAGGTGGAGATTGGTACTCATTGTTCTTCCACCCTCAGGAGTCCTACTGCAGAAGGATTTTCTGACAGTCCAGGCAAGGTGTTCAATTGCCTAATGCCCTCTGTCTCCACAGCAGCTCTTCCAAAAGCCTACCTGAGTCCTTTTGGGTCTTTGAAATATCCACTTTGGAGGAAATCTATGCCCCGAACACACGGGGCCTCTGGACCAGTCACAATAGGGTGTTTTCCACTCCTTCCCAGTCAAGCTCAACTCAGCTTCCAGCAGGGTCAACTGCTGCGATCCCCCTGTCACCCCAGCAATAAAAACAAGTTCTGCCCCCACATGTCCCTATGGTATTAAAGTACACTGCGCACCAGTGTCAACAAAAACCTCATATTTCCGTGGTTCTGATGTGCCAGGCCGTTGGATCCACACAGTCCAAAGACTCGATTTTCCCTGACCTCTACCTGGCTAGAGGCAGGGCCCCTCTAGTCCTGGCTACCGTTCCTTCCCTGCATGTACATCCTTGAGGCCCCTTCAAGGGAATCAGAGATGTCATCCTCCCTTCTGTTATACTTAGCAGCTCAGTCACGGGAAGCTAAGGCTACATTCTTTTTGGTGGAACACCCTCTGTTAGTGGTTTCCTCCTTGAGTTTATGCATCCGTGCTGCCAGGACAGAAGTGGGCTTTCCATCCCACCTTCTCATATCTTCCCCATGGTCACACAGGAAGAACCACAGGTCAGCTCGTAGGGTGTACCCCCTCTCCCTAGCTGGGGGATGTCAGGCTCTTATGTCAGGCCCTCTGGTTTGTACTGGTGCCACATGGGAACTGCTCTCCCTTCTCTCCTTCCTCATCTCCTCCCTCATCTCCTCTTCGAGACTCTTAACCACAGCAGAGATGTGAGTCTGCATCAGGCCAAGGAGCATGCTCTCATAATTCTTGAGTTTTCTGGCTATGGAACCCACTGTCTCTTGGTATTCCTCGACATTCATTGTTGCCATGAAGCTGGAGTATTTGGGAGGCCCTAGATATGCTAGGCTCCACAACATTTGTGGTGTGCACCTGACCTTCTCAGGGTCGTTATCATTGTCGTGAGGCAGCTCACCCCTCCCTTCCTCCTCAGGTGAAGAAAGTTATCTACTGTTTGCATAAATTAGGGAATCTCCCCTTTCTGGCTCAGCTGTGTGAGACACTCAGGCACCTAAGGCTGACATAATTAGCTGACAATAAACAGCTGCTGTGAAGGGAGATTATGCTGGAAGTTTGTGACTGACAGACACTAAAACTTTACAACTATAAAAGATCTACTGTAGCTCTCACAAATTGGAGAAAATCTTCTACACATTCCAAAGTGTGTAAGAGGGGAGACCCCTTAAGTCCCAGGACACCAGCTTGAGTACTTCTTCTCTTCTAGAAGTTGGGTGAAAGAAGCCTCGGCACACCATAATAATAATAATTTGGTCCGGTAAGTCATATTGGCTTCTAATCTATACTATTCCTTGGCTAGCTATAATCTTGGTACCTATATCGTGCACTGTATATTTATATTGTAACTTACCAGTAGTATCTCTCTTGTTTAACCTGTGTAGTAAGTAGTTTGTTTAGTCTTATGTCTGTTGTTTCCGTGTCTATTCAATAAAAAAATCCATTTGTAATAGAGTTGATCGGCCATTATTAAGAACCTGCAAACGAGAGTGATTTTACTTTGTGCTAAGGTGCAGGCCACCTTAGCAGGACTGCTGTCTACTGCCCCAAATCTGAGCAGAGGCAAAAGCCCGGTTTGAACTCTTATCACATTTGTAACAATCATGTTGTCCGTCCCTTCCAAAAAGTATCTCTAAAACTGCCATTTCTCTCATGTGTTGGATCCCTTCCTCAATGATATTCCAGGGCATTCTATGATGGTGGTCCTGCAGTCTGTCTCTGAACAAACCTCTCTCTTACACTCATTATAAGCCGCTCCCAGAGAGGAAGGGGCCCTGGCTCTCTCACGAACACCTGATCAATACCTGCATCCTGGGTCAAGGATCCCAAATACTTTGCTTTGCTACTATCCAGTTGCACACCTGGACCCATAAGGTCCCAAACTTGAGTCAACCAAGTTGAAAATGCCTTGTGCCCCCATTTCACAATGTCTTTTCGCAGATTGCGGAGACTGTCATGCAACAGGGACTCTGTGATGATCTCAGGCTCCGGCTCCTCTGCTGGTTTTGAGGGCCCTGGTACCTCATGGTCTTTAACTGGGCATACCGATTTGGTTTTATACTTCCTCCTCTGCACAGGGACAACTGCTGCTGGCTGTGGCAGCCCTTGTGATTTAGCTGGAACCTGGACGGTTTTAACGTCTCTTGGTTCCACTGTTGCCCCCTCGACTGTTCCCTCTGACTGCAGGTGGTGCTGTAGTGTTAAGACCATGGTGTGGTAAGCATTAGCTAAGGTCCAAAACATTGCAGTGAGTTGGCCATCTCTGGAATTTATGGAACAATGTCCTTTTAAGCACTCAGCAATCTTTCTTAGAATCTGTGTTTGGTCAGAGGAAGCTTACAAACAAGTATTCCTTCAGCACCTGGCCTATCTCCTCCCATGCCCCCATCCAATCCGAGTGATTAATTTCTAAGGTGGAGTGTTGGGCAGTGATAGGCTGTTGGGCAGTGTCCCTGGCCGCTGTGGCATGCTCCTGGGCAGCATCCCTACTTTCTGGGGTAGATCCCAGGGTAGTTACCCAAGGCAACCTCACCCTGTCTCTAAATGCTAAATAGACTATAGCGAATAGGCATATCAGCAACACCGGCCATTGTACCATATTGTTAGCATCTAGAGGAAGTTTGAACCCTTTAAAAGCTGTTGTGGTAGACCTAAAGAAGTGGGCAAAGGGTTGGGAGACAAGACCCCCCTGCATTCCTTCTCCAAAATAGGTACCATTGTTAATGAACTCCCAAAGATAGGAGCTTAGGCTGTGAGAGTTAGCCACATGTACACATACCAAAAGAGGTTTACAGACATTAAATTAAACATACCCACGATTATCTGCCAGCTGAACTGGAGTAAGTTGGGCCACATGGTGCCGCCTAACAAGGATCCTATATCCAGTACGCAAATGGGTTACCCAAGAACTGTTATTCCTTTTTCACCCTTTCCTTGGGCCCTATGTTAGGCACCAGAAGCTGTCCTGGCTTAAAAGACAGGTGTCTGCCAAGGAAGGCGGTGTGGAGGGCTGTGAGCCCTCAAGGCTAGAGCTTCCATCACTGCCTTGGAGAAGCCAGGGATAGCAACTCACCTCTGGGTCATGGCGAGTTCCCAACAGGCCTTGTTCCTTCATGGAAATAGCCTGTGCCCTGTTGGCTAACTGGTTTCCACCCCACCTCCTGTTTTCCCCATATAAACCGCTGCATCTACCCCTGACACCAGGGAGCTTTCGTCCCTGGCCTCCCTTTTGCAGGAGGGTTGGACAATAAAGCTACCTCTGTGGAACAGCCATACGAAGGCTCCTGTCTCTCTTTCCCCAAGTCTGCCCGGGGTGATTTCACAAGAGCTGAATCTGAATCACAAGAGCTGAAATCACTTGTAGCTAAGATTTGCTACACTTGCTGAAATCACTCGTTGCCTTGGAGGGCTTGCCAAGTGCCCCTGGAAGAGCTGTTCTCTGCGGGACGCTCTCAAGGAAGGTCGCAGGCATACCGGGGCTGGATATCAGCAGCCGGAGCCCCCCATTCCAGCAACAAATTGGCGCTCCGAACAGCTTGGACTCTGACGCTGGGCGTCCGACGCTGAGACAGTCTCCCGCACAGCTCTGCGAGACTGAAGCCGCCATCAGACCGTCACATCTCTGAGGAGAATTCTCTGCATTCTAGCAGAGGTTATCTGAAGAGACAAAGTCGAGACCCTCGCCTCACATCTCTTGAGGATCGACCTATAGGCAAACCACCTATCCAGCACACTTCGCTGTTGTAAATTATATAAAAAATAAATAAGCCGGAGGGCTTGGCTCTGGGGCGCCGGGCCGTGCTCCTCACCGACGCTGGGACCTTAACCCGAGGGGCTTTGCTACCCCACCGGGAGGGGGTGGTTGTCTCACCCAGAGGTTGTCCCACTCAGCAGGAGTCTGTCGCCGGACGCCGATGAAAGACAGGAGCCAGAGGCGAGAGGTGAAGGGCAAAGGGAGTGGGGTTTCCCAGCTCTCTCCTTTATTAGGGAGGGAACAAAGGAACGGGGATCCGGGCAGGAGAAAGCCTGAGGGAGAATTCTCCCGGAGCTCAGGGTAGCATCAGCTTATAAGGGAAGACCAAAGGGGAGGAGTAAAGGGGTAACAACCAATGGGAAGTGGGGTAAGGGGAGGATCTGAGGGTACAACAACAAATCAGAGCAATAAGGGGGTGGATACAAAAGACTTCAACCAATGGGGTGTCGAGTATAACAGAACTTTCCAGAACAGGGGGTAGGACTTAACTCAAAACTGACAGTTCTGCCCTTGCTCTAATGCA